>JAVJGI010000032.1:34470877-34605604 GCA_035590275.1 Ibycter americanus | reverse complement strand
CCATCGGCTCTGCCGAAAGCCACAGGTCTGTTCAGCCGAGGGGCCAGGCCACGGGTGCTTGCGGAGCTGTGCCGCGGGCCCGGTGTGCCTCCCGGGCAGGGGCTGTGCGCTGGGCGGGCCACCCGGGCAGGGCGGGAGGAATACAGAGGGAGCACCAGCAATGAGTATTTCCAGCTGTCTGCTTGCAGATCAGCTTGCTTTTGGCCGTTACTGGCAGATTGCCGTTAGCTTGTTAGTGCCTGCTCTGGAAAAATGTCTCTTAAAAATACAGTTGACTGTATGTGTATATGTATATATGACAGTGGAAGTTGGAGACTAAATACATGAAGAATTTAATTGCTGCCTGTGTTTGTGTGTGTAGTGCCTGATCATGTATGGCGGATAAATTTGGATACTCCAGAGGAAGCTCATCAAAATCTCTCTTTTGGTGCTGCGGATCGCTGGTGGGAGCAAACAGATCTGACCAAGCTGATACTCGCCTCAAACAAACTGCAGTGTCTTTCAGAGGATGTCAAACTGCTGCCCGCGCTCACTGTTCTGGATGTAAGTACAGTGATCCCATTATGGCAGGGTTGTACTCCCTGTAGGAGGTGGAAAAACAAAGTCTTGGATCTTTGTTTTCCATTTCCCTGCAGCAGTGGGCATGTAGAAGTGGCACAGGTGTATTCCCAAGATAAAGATTGTTACAGAGCACTCTGATAATGTATCAGTTTATATGCTGGTAGGGGGTACTGTTCTGTGGAAACATCTAGAAAGTTTTGTTATGGACGCTAAAGGAAGAGCTACTACTGGATGCAACCACCTTTCCCGCACTCCCCCCTTCATATTTAATCTCTCAGCGTTTACCATCAATTAAGTAGAATTTTGCAGATCAGCATTTGCAGTGCCACATTTGGTAATTGCTTTGAGGCATGTACATAGCTGTTAACTTGTGTACAAAATTATTCAGTGAATTAGGTGAGCTTGATTTGTTTCTGAGGTAGGCAAGGAAAACCTACAAAGTACAAATTAGTAAGTGTATTCTAAAAACTTGTATTTTTCAGGTGCACGATAATCAGCTGACATCACTTCCTTCTGCTTTAGGACAACTAGAAAATCTTCAGAAACTTGATGTCAGGTAAGTACATGTTGCAAAACTGAACAGTTTTGTAGTGGCTTTCACAGTGCAAGCAAGAGATTGCAGTATATCACGTTTTCTTTCAGAAAATGAATTTCAGATTTTTAACTAGAATATATTAGTATATTGAGAATAGTAAGTTTTGAGTCAAAACTGACGATCATAGGTTTGTTAAAGTTGCTTTTACTGTTCCGCAAAGTCACAGTCTTGCCTGGAAGGTGAAAACAATGATATTTTGAGTAATGACACAAGCAATATCGACATTCATTTCCTTCAGTCTGGCAGTTTTGAGTATAAAAGTACTTTTTGTCATGAATAACATACATTGTAAATAATTGTATAGATCTTGTTCTTGCCAGAAAGTTCATAATTTTTTGTTTACTGGAGTAAATTTGTGCACAAGGAGAAAGAGGCTACGCTTGCCACTCTGAGTGTGGACTAAAAAAAAAAAAAAAAAAAAAAAAAAAGGTCCAGCTGGAATACTGTAAATTCAGATAAGGATTAAAAGTATTCTTGAACAAATAAACAAACAATCCTAATGAATTTCTCCCAGGAAACTAATCCATTGTAGAGGGCTGTAACAGTTATAGGAGATGGATTTTTCTTAAAGGTGATGGTATCCTGAACAGTGAGCACACATGCATGCTGCAACATGAGAATGTTTTGCAGAAGCCTGTCTCTCTGTCGATGTAATTAATAGTTAGTCTGTGCCAGCACAGAATATCCAGTGTATCTGATGCTGGATGTGCTTCATGCGTGCTTTCACATCTGAAGGGTTTGTGTTTCAGCAGGCTGTGGGTGGCTAAGATAAACCAGCTGATAAAAGCGTTGCAGCTGTAGTTTGGACAGCATCATGTGTAACAGAAGTGTTCTGTAAGTGGTTATGTTCGTTCTTAAAAGTACTTAGTAATTGTTTTTTCCTTTTGTGTTTCGTGTTTTAATACCAGCCACAACAAACTGAAAAGTGTCCCAGAAGAGTTGATGCAGTTGTCACATTTGAAGAGCCTTCTTCTCCATCACAATGAGCTGAGCCACTTGCCGGATGGATTTGGACAGCTTGTCAATTTAGAAGAATTAGTAAATTACAACTTTTTGCAAAACGCTTATTTGTGCAGATATATCCATGTTTTGTGCTGATATATCCATGTTTTGTTACTGCTAATTAAAAAAATCCATAGCTTAGATGGCAGAACTTTGAATATTCTAATGGTGAGCACGGTGGTGCGTTTTGGTTTTGGTTTGGGTTGGGGTTTTTTTGTAGTTTTTTTTTTTTGAAACCAAGTTTTGCTCTTGGTTTGTCAAATATTTTAAGAAAAATCAAATCCCTTGTGATCTGTCAGTCACGGGAGACTTGTTTCTTCTATTCACATTTCTGTCAGGGAGATCCTGAAGATGTCAGCCATCTAATTTTAATGTTCTGCCAGTAATTAATTTTGCAGTAGCAATACTCGTGGGATATTTTAAACATCTCTGTTTCTAACCTCTCTCTCTTCCTCTTTTTTTTAAAAATCTTCAGGATCTGTCCAACAACCATCTCACAGACATTCCAACAAGTTTTGCTTTGCTCATTAACTTAGTGCGACTCAATTTGGCTTGTAATCAACTGAGGAACCTGCCTGCAGATATCAGTGTGATGAAAAGTAAATTACTTTCCTCAGATTATTAAATGCCATACAGCCAGTTCTGTAGTTAAGTTCAGAAATATAGTGCAGATTATTCAGGATTTTAAAAATATGTTCTTAAAGAGCTAATGTATTCTCCAGAATATTGGTTCAAAATCATTTAAAAAAAATCAGTTACAGCTGCTGTATATCAAACTGGAGTCCTCTTACGATTCATATTTCTTCATAAGTGGGACATAGAATGATCAGAAACGTATAAGGATTAATAAGTTCTGCTTAGAAGTTAATAGCCTTAAGGCTGCAATAAGAAATTTGACAATTTTTTTGTCCTTATTGCATGTTTTGAGTGGAAAATAAAGCATAAATGAGAGATAGTTGGAATTATTGGAGAGGAAAAAAACCCATCAATTAGTGTGATAAAGTTCACTCCTAACATTTAAGTGTTAAATACCAAGCAATATTAGACCCTTTCTTGACAAGAGGTAGTATTTGGCAGTGTCATTGAAAGCATTCCAGAATGTTCTGTGAAGCATAAATGGAAAGCAGATGCCTTGTTTACAGAAATGTTCATGCTAACTGATTTGATTTCTGTCAGAATTCTGTTTGGCAAAATGTTGTCATGTTTGTTTTGAAAACCAGGGTATTTATACTTCTGTAGAAAAACAATTTTTATTTTACCTTCTTTTTCTGTCTGTCATGGCATGCTTACTTCTGTAGGCTTAAGACTACTGGATTGTACTAAAAACTACCTGGAAACCGTACCTTCTCAGTTAGCAACTATGGCATCTTTGGAACAACTTTATCTGAGAAAAAATAAATTACGTTCCTTACCAGAATTTCCCTCATGCAAATTACTGAAGGTAAGGTTTGAAGTGGTTGGTATACTGTAAATCTGTTTGCTGTAAACTTTTAAAATAACAACTGTTACTTTAACCACAAATTTTTGTGAAGTGCTGTGATCAAAAGTTGGTAATTCTTTGTCTAGAACTCCATTTAATACATCCTCATTTGCAATTACTGTCCACATTGGTCAGTCTTAAGGTCATTGGGAAGACAAGTTTGCAGCAATGTTCTTCAGATTTGAAAAATAAAAGAAATATTTAGAAGAGGAATGACTGAAAAAACTGGATCTAGTATTGCCTGCAACAGTTGTGCTGTGGTGGTGTTTTTCTTAATCTCTAGGAACATACTCTGGATAAATGTACTTTGTTCATTATCATTTTTTTTCCTTGTAACGGCAGAGAAAGTACTGGTTTTTTTCTTTTTTTCTCTTCCTTCTAGCATAATCAGATCTTCCAGATATTTTGTAGCCTTAATTCCTGGCATGTTTAAAATTGAAAATCACCTGTTTCAGAACATCAGAAATTTGTTACTCAACTCACAGAAAAATGATTGGGCCAAGTGAATGCCTGTATTGCTGTGTTGTTTTCAATGATCAAATCCATCAAAGAATGCAGATGCTTTAGTTCTGCATAACTCTGAACTCAGTAGTTAAAATCCCAAGGTATTTCAGCATTTTCTAACAAAATTCTTGTTGGTGTGTGAAGTTCAGTGTCTTAGTCCATACAGCAGCATGTGTGTACCTTCTTTTTGGTCTAAAGAACCATTCAATTTTTCCATTATAAATGAAACATTTCCAATAGGGAGATGGAGAGCTACCCTCTCAACTTCCTATAACTTGAAATTTAAGAAACTTCTTGAGTAAGGAAGTTGTTGACAAGTTCCTGACAAAAGTGGAGCAAATTTATTCCCGGCTTGGAAATGGAACTTAAAGCTGAGGGATCTGTGATGGTTTCAAAAAAGTTAAGTTCAGACTTGGGTCTCTCTTTGGAGTGTTAGATGTTTCATGTGCAGATGAAAGGTAATAGAGATCTGTATTTTCTCCATGTCATCAGCTGGTTTTGCCAATGTCATGATTTAGGAAATGAGTAAGTTACAAAGCAGTCTTACTAGAGTAACATAATTGTGGATGATCTTTGTTTCCATAGGAATTACATGCTGGTGAAAATCAGATCGAAATATTAAATGCAGAGAATTTGAAGCATCTGAATTCCCTCTCTGTACTGGAACTTAGAGACAACAAGATAAAATCGGTTCCTGATGAAATTACTCTGCTTCAGAAGTTGGAGCGACTTGACCTCGCCAACAATGATATCAGTAGGTAATATTAAAAGCTGTGTTATGTCTGAGATGAGGCATAGCTAATGATATCTAATGACAACTAATTCTATAATGATGTATTACACTTTCTAAAATGTAATTAAAAAAGGGCTAAATCATAAAATGAAGGAACCATTTGTACATTGTGTAATTGTTATGGTCAAACTGTGCCTTTCTTAAATGTAGTATGTTCTGTATCTTTTTATTTGAACCAGAGGTTCAGAATACCAGGCCATCTGACAAACCATTGCCAATTCTTTAGAAATTGTTTTGAAGCTGAGTTTAAATAAGTTGTTTCCATTTGCAGGTTGCCTTATACGTTGGGGAACCTTCCTCAGCTGAAATTCCTGGCATTAGAGGGAAATCCTTTGAGAACCATTCGAAGAGACCTTCTGCAAGTAAGCACTGTAGACAGCATATAAAGAAGCACTATAGACAGTTTGTAAAGTTTGGTTATGTTGCATATGTACATGATCCAAATTGTGTAGCCAGAACAGTAAAAAAAAAAAAAATAGAATATGCCCAGATTTCAAGTAACCTGTGCAACTTTAATCCATCTCTTTTGTTTGTGTGTATTGTGATTTGGGTACTCTTTCCACTCGAGTCTGATGCAATGCATAAGACCATGGGGACTGTGGAGTAAAGGCGATCATTGCTTTCTGATGTGCTACAGAAGCTGTAATATATATTGCAAATGAAGCAATAGGTCTGCTGCCTAACCCTGTTGCAATCGCAGTTCGTTGCAATGCTGGGCGAGTACTTTACATCAGGCTTTTGCTAGATGTGCATGGATTTCTGTTTTTTGTTTCCTGCTTCCCTGACTTAAGGATCTAGGATTCAATTTCCAAAGCGTATTTGATGGCAGATGGCATTTTGAGCAATAACAATCTGATGTACTACGTTTTCTTAAAAATAACATACACCTCAGATTTGCGTTGCCTTTGTAGGTGGCCACCAAAGTGAAGGTGTGAGCTGTGTGTGAGCAGACGAGTACATAGGGCAGGAGGGAGGCTGGAGCATGGGCACTACCGCTGCTATGGAATTCCCTTTTATTTTTTATCTGAGGCAGGCCCCTCTTCCTGTTCGTGGTATACATTACTTCTTTCTGTGCTTCTGCCGGTGTTATAAAATAAATGTTTACAAAGCACTGGGATTCTCTAAAAGTAAGCATCAGTGAAGACTCTCTGTTGAAATGAAATTTTTTAATATCTGTCAGAAGAGGCAAAACATTGTGTATCTGATTAAATGAGCATTGTATGCACTAAATTAGTGAGCAAGGCCTCAGTGGGTGGAAGTCATACATGATTCCAGAGTTCAAAGTTGGCTTAAAAGGAGTCTGAGTTTAGGTTGCCTGGTTACTTTAGTTCTGGTATTTCCTAGCTTCTGAGAATTTGCTGTCTTTCAAATGTAAGAGCATAGATGTGTGTGACTTCTTGTGTATATTCCAAATTTGTAGCAAACGATGGGTACAAGGATTATGACATTTTATACTTAGACTGTCTTGATCCATTACCCACACTGTGAATTCATATAACTGGAATTTTATGTACTTACCTAGATTTTTTTACACTTGATTTAGAGGAGTAATTGGTAAAGCTTGTAGCATTCCCCAGGCACCGCTTAGAAGCAGGTGAATACTGAGATCAAGGATTGGCAGGTACTGGGGAGTAAGTGTAGCACAGCAGGCACTCTTGCCCATCTCCACTCCATCTCATCTCTTCTTGTTGCTCAGGCTTCTCATTCTAGTCCCAAACCCAGTCTTGTTTCTTGATGACTTTCTAGTCATTTTCTGTTAAATCCTAGTCTCTCCTTTTTGTGTAACATACCATCATCACAAGGCTGTTGAACATTGTCTTACTGTCTGCTTTCCTCTCTGTGCAAGCCACATGACTTACTCAGCTTTCTGTTTGACGACCACCTTTTCCTTAAAAGTTTTCAGGTTCTTCCATAGTGGCTTCCCTTGTCTTGTTCAGCTCAGCACATGCTACACCTAGCTGTGCCTGCAGTCAGTCCTGGTCTCCTCTGGCCTCTCTTTCTCAGTCTTTTGTCTTCTGTTTCTGTCATCTCACCAGATTCCTTGCGAGGATTCCTTCCTTTCCAACATGCACATTTTCTTTATCCCCTCTGCATTCAAATCGGCCAGTGTCTTACTGTGTGTAATACAGATGGCAGCTAGAATGAGAAATGTTAATTCATATTCAGCACTTTAGTTCAGTCCCTGGTTTTAAAGCATCAAGGAGAAGCATGTAAAATTGTAAGGAAAACCTAGCTTTATCCTAAAATAAATGGGCTGCATGAGATTATGCTTAATTACTTGTAGATTTTGCACCTAGTAACTGTGTTTTACCAGTAGAAGTTGCTGTGACAGGATAGAAAGTAAAATCTTTGGAGGATTAAGCTGTTAAAAATTCATGCAAATTATGTAAACTGCAGTGGTTTTCCCAGAGGTTGTAATTTCGTACATAAAAAGTTACCAAAACACTGAACAGTTGGCTTCCTTCACAAAATTTAGGTGTCTTCTCCAAAGCATAATTGTACTAGACCTTCTGAAAGGGAAGATGAAGTTCATTTTTCCCTTGCTCTTGGAACTGGGTAACTACTTAAGATAAAAAGCTAAAAATGTGAAGCCTGAGGTAGTGATACGGGATTGGAAATTTTCAGCTAAAATAAACAAACAATTGTAAATAAGCAAGTTGATAAGCTGCTGCAGAGAGGAGGGTTTTTCTATGGGAAGCCTTAGGTGGATTCTATAGTCAGCAGTGCTATGGCTTCCACCTGTGTGACTGGAATTGTCATTCTTAATTGTCAAAACAGCTGTGTAAACACTGGCTGGCAAATGCTTACTGGCTTTTTTATTTTTTAAAGAAAGGCACCCAGGAACTTCTGAAATATCTAAGAAGCAAAATCCAAGGTATGTTGCTCTATTGCATTGCAGTTTAAAGAGAATCTTTCTAAGAAATTAACATAAATTAGAACCTATGGAGGGTAGTTATTTAAATCCAGGTTCCTCCAGTTCTCCTGCAATGAGAGTTTTCTTTACAATTTGCTCTTATGTTTCAGCGTTGTTTCTCTTTCTTGTTCTGTTAGATAATACTGAATAACAAACAGTCCCTACTGAGACCTATAATTTAGTAAAATAATCATTTTTCCCCTGGTCCCTTTATGCATTTTGCATGAGGAATTCCAGTAACTTTTTTATTTTTCCTCTGAACATCAACATGGGAAGTTTTACATCAGGGGTTCTTCCTTTTAAGCTTGCCATCTGTCTGCTGGCTTGGTCACTGTACTGTAACCGAGAGTAGGTGACATTTTGCAAAGGTATTATGTATTATTCATGTAATAGCATGGGAAGTGCAGTCTGTGATTCCCAGAAGTAAGCGCGTGAATATGTCTGCCTTCAAGTCTTGGCGATGACATGAAGTCTACCTCACAGCTGACTAAGAATATAAAAAGTTTTGGGGAGAAAGTAGCTGATTATTTTAAACATCATTCTAATCCTGGCCTGTTAGAATTCATCTTTCTAC
Source organism: Ibycter americanus (assembly GCA_035590275.1). NCBI lineage: Eukaryota > Metazoa > Chordata > Aves > Falconiformes > Falconidae > Ibycter > Ibycter americanus. Next base: position 34,597,181 of record JAVJGI010000032.1, on the reverse strand, counting down.
TGTCCAGTAGCCTTGATCCCAGCATTTCCTACAGAAATAATTAAAAAGTTATAAAGCAGAAAATGAGATGAAATATTTCAAGGTGATTCTCTGCACAAATGCTCTGTGTTTTTGCAGAGTCCTCTCTTGGATGCAGAGCTCTGTCTCTGTGGATTAAAAAGCACCTAGATGATTCTGTATCACATTTCTCTAACAGATACGGTACTTTGTGAAAATGAACCTGTAGTATTAAAACAGACAAAAACCTGCTAGTTGCTTCAGCGCACTCAGGTCATTTTCCAGATTGATACTGGGGCTTCTAATTCACTGAGCTACTTTGACATTTGGATTTGGTTTTTTCTTTTCGTTCTGTGTTTTCTAAACAAAATAGCAGAGATACAGTTTATTTTTTATTATATGGAAAACAGGCTGTCAGAGTCCTTTTGTAGCTTGCATGCTGAGAAGATTAAATCCTTTGAAACCAGGACTTCAGTTTACCATCTCTAGAGATCTTCATCTTTCTTAAGTTTTAAAACATAAAGTAGTCAAAATAACTGCATTCACTGGTCAAGTTAAATATAATATTTATATTTATGATTATGCTGCACTTAAATGGCAAAAAATGCTTAACTTCTTAATTTAGAAGGAGCCTTGATAATACATGTAAGCAGCTTTTGTTGAAAGTGGTACATGTGAATTTTCCTTTTTGTTAAGTGGGTTTTCTCTCCATCTGCCAGAGGATGGCAGTATTAATTAGGTTACTACAGCATATAAAAATGCTTCAAAATGTCAGGTTCCATGCAAATCTGACATATTATTAACTTGACAGAAATTAATTGAATGCTAGAGTACGTACTCAGAAGCTTATCTGGTGAACTATAATAGATAATAGAATTGTGGATAATAAAATCAGCTAATATCTTGCATGTACAACAATGCTTATGATTTTACTCTACCTGTTATGGTATCTGAGTTGGAACTAAAGCAGTAGCAGTCCTGTTTCTGTGGAGGTTTAAACTGGAAAAAGGCCTCTCTTTTTTTAGCTTGTTTTTGACCCTTTTGACCTTCCTTAATGAAAGGATAACTAGCTGCTGTTAGGCGCAATTGTTAGTAGACTTTTATTCATGAATGCTGCTGAATTTCCATGGAGTTTTGTTCAATTCCTTTTGGCAGAAGTTGGATTTATCATATATTTGGACTTCTAGTGAAGTTTCACCCTACTTATGTGTATGTGGATCCCTGGGGTGTGATGCCACACCTCAGATGTGCAGAACAATGCTTTTAATCTGCATTTCTTAAATATTAAAGTAGCCTTGCAACACCAAGAGCTTTTTTATGTGGACTGTAGGTAGTAATCAAAAGGAACTTAACAGAGAAGGGTGTGATGAAAGTTTATAAATATTAATGTTTTAACTAAAATTGTGGCCGGATTTGCTGTTCTGGGTATAGGTGGTATAGATAATTTGTAGCCCAAATTCCTTGTTTATCATTGTTTCTAGCTCCCAGCCCCATGGAGGCTGCTGCCTAACATAACAGCTAGCATAACATCTATTGCTTCCTGACCTATTTTTAAAAATCTGTGTCAACCCCTCTCCGTCCCACCCCCCCCAAAACCAAACAAACCAGAAAGAAGCCCAAGATTACAAAAAACCTTTACTAGAAAATTCTTGAAATAATCTGAATAGGATTATATTCCATTGAGCCAGAATACAGGAAGAATTAAAAAGTGTGATGGCAGGTGACTAGGGACACAGAACCTTTCTGTCTAGGTCATTAAGAACACCACAGCTGGCTGCAGCCTGTAGTTTGTGTGACTGTATACGTTTGTTATCTCTAGATGATGTGACTAGGCCAAATGAAGAGCCTCCTGTGACAGCCATGACTCTCCCAAGTGAGTCAAGGATTAACATGCATGCCATAACATCACTAAAATTATTGGAATATAGGTATGTGTTTTGAAATATTACCTATTTGTAAAGCTGTAAGAACACTTTCCTATTTTTTGCTCCCCACCCCCACCCCCCGCAACTGTCTGCAAATCCTGCTGCATTTGTGCATTTTTAACTTCGTGTGCTCAGGAATAGGCAGATTTGAATTGCCAGGGTTTTTAATTATTTCATTGTATTATCAAATATCCCACAGTAGTGTTCCTTTTAACTTAGTGAAATGCTTAATACCTTCAGGTGCTTTTAATACCTTTTAAACTTCTTTAGCAGTTTTCATTAAGTCTCAGAATATCTTGTAGTAGGTGAGTATCTCTTCGGTTATTTCTTAAATGTAACCAACAATGTAACTGGTTAGGTTGGGAAAGGGAAGAAAACAGCGTTTGCTGAGACCTGCTGGGTGAAATGCATAGTCCTGCTGTGAGCTGGAACATGGAAAGGACCTGGCTGTGGTGAAAGGGCTGGGCCGGCCACAAATGTTCAGAAATGTTCAGGGGTTCCAAACTGAGTCGTTACTGAGGTGAGAGGGGGAAATCTGTTTAATGCCAGTCTTGCTACCCTTTCTGGCCCACTGCAGCATTCACACCTTTGTTGAGGCAGTGGCATAACTCAGCTCTTGCTGATTTTTCTTAAGCAAGATGACAGATCAGGGTGCTGGTGTGAAGTGACGCTATCGCCCAGGTGCCATGTAACACGTTACAGTGATTGGTAGCTTTCTGATTAACAGTCCTTCGAGGACTTCAAACTGTAGATAATTATGTATCTATTCTACTACTCATCTTTCCCTACAAGAACAGGAAAATGTCTTGTTAATAGGAAATTATTAACTTGCCCATGTTATCCAGCTAAATGCTTTTCATTGTTTAGTGAGAAACAGGCAGCTCTGATTCCTGATGAACTGTTCAATGCAGTCAGAAGCAATCCGGTCACTACTGTCAACTTCAGCAAAAACCAGCTGAGTGAAGTTCCTCCAAGGTACTTTTCTAAAGGTCATTCTCTATTTGTTGCTTTCTTTTCTACTTTTGTTCCTCAGCACCTTGTGTTTTTCCAAATTGAGTATATTTACACTTGATGCAGGTATGTGTTTGTATATACACACAACACAAATGAAAGTAGAACTGAGAAGCTGAATAATGCACTTGTGTTTCTAGTACAAATAGCATGCAGGTGGGTCCATTGATTAACATGAAGATGGCGGTAAAAAGCAGCTTGGCTGTACTCAATGGTGCTTTCATTACACGATGTTTTTCCTCTTGCTTTGCTAAGCATTTTTGAAATGAATGAGGAGAGACTGATGTGACTTCTCATAATAATCAAGTGCTGTACTTAACTACAGTGTAGTATTGTTTTCTCTACAAAGCAGTCTTTTTCCCATATGAAGATAATTCACCGCTTTATTGGGTGATAACTTCGTACTATAGCTGAGGTTCTGTTTAAATTCAGTGTCTTCAGATAGCGTAATTGTTTGTAGTTCTTTTTTTAAGGAAGCCTGAACAATTTCCATGCCTTTTTTCTTGATAGATTTTGTGTCTCATCGCATAGCATTTGATATTATTGCACTTGTTATGTCATCCACAGTTAAGGAGAAGCATTCTCTTGACACTAATGGGAATAAGTAGTCTTTTTGTGTGAGGAGGAAGGTTACTGCATCTCTGGTAACCTTCATTTCATAAGAAAATCATGAAAGCTGATTTTTAAGGTTACCACCACATTTGTGGGGGTAGCTTATTTCTATTCTTGGACCCAAGCGTGCTGAACATTTAACCTTTAGCACATAGAACTTGAAGAGGTGTGATCTCTTTCTCATAGGGAAAAAATCTCTTCTCAGCACAATTTCTAGAAAATCAATTTAGCAAGATAATGCTTGTGCCTCCTATGCTTTTTCTCTGTATTAGAGGCTGCTGCATTCACTGGGGATAGGTGTGGGTGTGCAGCCGCTAGGTGCTAGAGAATTCAGTGGCAAGCGAGATAGGTGAGAGGAGTATTTTGTCATTTACCTTTTATTTTTAGGGCTAAAACAGAGAATCTGTTGTAGGGATTCAACAGCTAACTTTTTGTGCTGTTAAATATTTTACACCAAAGCATTTTAATACAATACCCTTTTACAAGAAGCAGCAAATGCTGCGTTTCCTGGAATTCGTAATAGCAGAACAGTGGGACAGGAAGATAGAAATAAAATAACAGTCTCTTTCTGTTTGTTTGACTGCTAAAGAAGATGCATAGTCTTTTTGTTAAAATATTTACAGGACAGGAGATGGCAGTGATGGTCACCTGTGCCATAGTTTCTGAAAATACATTTGCATGAGCAGGCTTTCGTAGTAAAACTTACTCTCCTAATCAGTGAGAGAGAATTTACTCTCCTAATAACTTCAGTTAAATGATTCTGAGCTTTGTCTTTCATCAAGTGTAGGACACCAGGACAGGCAGCTTTCACAGGTGGAAGTTTCCATTATCTTCACAAAATTGCTTCTGAAATGTCAGGAAACTGTGTCCTTGATTTATGGAATAAAGCAGGGTTTTTTCAATAACTTAGAAAACGGAATGCAAACATAAACTTACATAATAAAAGTATATTCATGTTGGCTTTCAGGATTGTGGAGCTGAAAGACTCAGTTTGTGATGTCAGCCTTGGCTTCAATAAAATCTCATCTATTTCCTTGGAGCTTTGCATGCTCCATAAATTGACACATTTGGATATCAGGTTTGTGACGTGTGTTGGACTTCCTTTCTCGGTAACTTATTTTAATGCCTTTTCAAACCAGCCATCTGTTACAGTGGAATAGCAGTACTGAAATAATTTTTCATTTCCCAAAATGCCTCCATGACAGTTGAATGACCGGCAGATCTGAAATAGCAAGTGGCCTAGATTTAGGCATTGCTTAAAGAAAAACAGAAAAAAACCAAGTGGCCAAGATCTGAGACTTGCTGTGATGAAAGGTCTTGCCTCAGTCATAAAAAGGCTGACAGAGATGTTAAGTTGCTATTCAAAAACACCCCCCAGCCACCCCACAAAAGAAACCCACACCCCAAAATCCTGGAGGGTAGCTGGGAAGTGGTACAGGCAGGGTACAAATCCTGTTGTGCTGCCTGAATCTGAAGCTGTGTCTAGCTGTTTTGTTTGCAGTGGATTGTTACTTAGTGTCATTTTACCTTCTCTAACTCCTGAAAAATATGCAATTTGGATTAGCTTGCTGGCATTTGTTATCTTTGGTGTTTCACAAAACGAAAAGTAGCAAAGTGCGGCTGCAGACAGGTTTTTACTTTGGCTTGATCTAAAGTAATCTGCTTGTGTCTGGAGAGAGTCCAGGAAGGGGCCACCAAGATGAAAGGTCTGGAGCATCTCTCCTCCAAGGAGAGGCTGGGAGAGCTGGGGCTGCTTGGCCTGGAGCAGAGCTCAGGGGGTCTCGTCCATGTGTGCAGACACCTGCAGGGAGGGTGCCAAGGACAGAGCCAGGCTCCTCCAGTGGTGCCCAGGGGCAGGACCAGAGGCCGTGGGCACACAGGGACACCCAGCAGGGTCCCTCTGGACACCAGGAGACACATTTTCCCTGCGAGGGTGACTGAGCGCTGGCACAGGTTGTTCAGGGAGGTGGGGGAGTCTCCATCCTTGGAGATCCTCAGAACCTAACCGGATGGGGCCCTGTGCCACCTGCGTCAGGGGCTCAGACCAGATGAGCTCCAGAGGTCACTGCCACCCCCAACCAGCCGGTGATTCTGTGGCATATATGCTGCCGATGGAGGAGTGAGGCTGAAGACTGCAGAAATGCGTGATCATATTGAGATTGATGAGGGAACAAGGCTGAATATCTTGGTGATTAAGGATTTAGGTCTAAGTCTGGGCATCTTGTAGTGAGTGGTCTTCATTTTCCTGTAGTGGCTCTGTGTCACACTCAGGATGTATAGGGGTTTGTAAGGACAAACAAGGTGTCTTCCTTGTATTTAAGAAGCTTCTCAATGGCTTCCTGTTGTGGGAAACACTATGTTGACAGTAGCCATAAACAAGTTTGTTACAGGAATTAGATAGTGGGCTAAAAGAATTTTGAAGAGGTTTAGAGTTATCCTACTGATTTACTTTGGCACCAAGATGTGGGCAGTTTCATAAGCTTTCGTGTGAAACCCAAGGAGCTGAACTGCTGGGCAGGTTTGTGGAGTTGTTAGATGCTTTGAAGTACTTGGGAATCTTTAGAGGACAGACTTTAAATCTCCTTCCGGCAGAAATGAGAATGCAAACTGGCTTGCAGTAGCAAGCATCTGTACTTGAACGTGGTCTTGACCCATTTATGAAGCAATTAGTTGGTTTAAGACAGCATGTTGGCACTGGTAAATATGCATATTCTGTCTCTGTGGATTCTTAACTAGACCTTCATAGAAATTAGTGATTATTTTTTGTCTTCATTTGATACACAGAAATAATTTTTTGACATCTTTACCTGAGGAAATGGAGGCACTGACAAGACTGCAAATAATAAATCTTTCTTTTAATAGGTGAGCAACTATTTAGATTTTTTTTTTAAATATACAATAATAAAAAGAACTGAGCCAAATTCAGTGTTATTTTCCTGTGATGTAAGAATGAGGAGGCATTTGATCAGCAAGCCGTGAGGTTAAAACCGATGAAGTGAATATACTACTTTACACAATGGGTAGTGTGTTTTGGGAACTTCCTGCCACAAAAGTTTTGGAGAGAGGCAGTAGCAACAGGTTAAAAAAGGGATTAAACAATCACGTGAATAATATAGATCCAAAAATGGATGCCAACAGGACTACCCTCCAGCATCCATGATACAGCCGTTCCAAAAAACATGAGGGGAATGGTTGGCAGGAAGCAGGCGAGTGGTGTCCCTGAGGGGCACCTGCTGCTGCTGCTGCTCTTGCAGCAGAGGCAGGGTTGGGCAGGAAGCAGCCTTCCTCCACCTCTGCGGGCTGTTTCTTAAGTACACGAGAGAAGAGCTGGCTGTCCTCCCTTCCTTACGCTGACGAGTAATGTTCTGTGAGCCAGTCTTGTAAAATGAACGCAGCAGCCTGCAGTTCTGTTAGAGGTGCTGAGCTGGCACTGTGCACGTTTTCTTGACCTTTTTCACGGTGTGCAAGGTAAAAGAATGGATTCTTTCTCCTTTCAGAGTGGTATGTTTAAACATGTACCTTAAACGAATAAGGCTGAAATGCTGTCTGGTTTTTAAAGGCTGCTAATTTTTTGAATGCTCTGACTTTCATTGGTTTGCCTCTTTTTTCTTCTTGAAGATTTAAAGTATTTCCCAGCGTCCTTTATCGCATCCTAGCACTGGAGACTATCCTGCTCAGTAACAACCAGGTTGGGTCCATAGACCCTCTGCAGCTAAAGAAGATGGACAGGCTTGGAACACTGGACCTTCAGAATAACGACCTCCTCCAGGTGCCACCAGAACTTGGAAACTGTGAAACTCTGAGGTGTGTGTTCTAAGTGGTGACCTGTTTTATAAAAATATATTGTGACTGATTTCATCAGGGCTTGTTTTGTCAGAGGAGAAAGTACTACTTGGCAGTACATTTTTATGTCGGTCTTGATGCATAAAAAAGGTCTCTCTTAGTATTTGTAAAACAATTAAATTCCTTCCTTGTTTTCTCAATATTGTAGAGAACTGGGGGCAGTTGTTTCATGAGTAAAAAAAAAATAAAATAGAAAGGGTATGTTGGTTTGTGTAAATCTAATGTTAGAGCCTAAGTCAGTTACACGCAGCCTGCATGCACAGACCCGCTGCTGGTGCGCCTGCAGATAAGGCGGGTTAGCCAGGTAAGTCAGCTGATACATTCAGCTCCTTCCCGCTGCTGTAACTTGCGTTGCTGTAAAAAAGACAGGGTAACATTTTCAAAACAATGTATAAAGAGAGGTGACTGTGAGCACCCTTACATAATGCACCCCAAAGAGGACAGTTAGGCATAAGCGGTCTGTCTTGTCAAAGACAAATTGCTGGTCCCTGTGGCTTTCCCCTTTAAGGAAACTTTCCGGAAGGACTTCAAAAATACAAAATAAAACAACACCGCCACCCCCACAAGCAAAAACCTCCACAGAGATTTATGCGTGCCAAAGAGTAGCAGGCTAGCAGCTAAGCTGGAAATGGGAGGGTTGCAATTTAACGTAGTTTTCCTTTTTTCCTGTACCATTTCTGTATTTCAGAAGTTCTTTTTCTCACCCTTTCTTCTGGCAAAGGCTTGCTGAAGAAGTAGGGTATGTGTGTATTGTGTGTCTACAATAATATATCACCGCTGATTTATTAGCATAAATTAAAATTCAGATGTCTCTAAAGAAGATAAGTTAGTGTGAACTAGGGAAGCAGGAATTAAAATTCTTGTAGTGGAACAGAAGAGGAATTAGTTATGAATTAGTATTTCAGAAGATTTAAAAACCTCTATGCAGCGTATGAACGTGTTGGTACAAGGAAAAGTCTGTACAAGTAACTCAAAACCTCTCATTTTTTCTAGGACACTACTGTTAGAAGGAAATCCGTTCCGCACTCCCCGGGCAGCCATTCTGGCAAAAGGAACAGCTGCAGTGCTGGAGTACCTGAGAAGCCGCATTCCTGCTTGATACAACAGTCCGCGTCCTCGGCAAACTTGGGAATCCAAGTACAAGCGAAGTATTACCCTATCTGACCAAAGGCTGTCAGGTTTTACTGCCTTCCTCCCGCCTCGTCAGCTCGTTGGTAACCTGGCCTGTGCCATAAAGCATTTATAATGGTGTTTAGAGTTTGCATGTTAAGAAAGAACTCGCCTATGAAATACTTTCCCCGCGAGGCTGCATGTTTGAGGAGTGCATTTTAAGATACCACAACCTATGTTTACACTTTTTGTAATAAAAATGCCACTGAAAGCTGCCTTCAGTAAATGGGGAAAATGTTTATTCTACAGTTAAGCTAATTTTTAAAAAGAATTGTCAACATCAAAGTATTTGAGCAAAAGGTAGAAGCAGACACTTTGATTTTTGTATGCCTGTTTTATAATCTCCGTAAGATATCTAGTCTCTCTTCACTGCTGCCTCAAAAAATTGGCTGCTGGTTTGTACGTGATGAAACGCTTGAACCGTGTGGTGATGTAAGGGCACGGTGCGAGACGTGCTGCAGCAGTGTGCGCGCCTCACGTAAAACGTGGTTGATGTTGGTAGCTGCACTGGAACAATAAATGTTTCCTGTTGGATGTATGGTTTGGGGTTTTTTTAAGTATATGCTGTAATTCAGTTTTCCTAGCCAGTAACATTTAGATGCTTTTCATTTTTTATTTCAATATGCTTCCACATCCTGAAAGTGATAATTTTTTTAGTAACTAATGCATCATGGATATTAATAATATAAAAGGAAGGGCTGGTTGCTCTGTGACTGCCGAGCTATTGTCTCTGTCAGACTGCTCCAGGCATTAGAAATGGGTTTGAAACAGGTACCGGATGGATTCCTGCTGGTGGGGTGTTGTGTGGTGGTTTGTTTTTTTTAAAACTGCACTGAGTGCTGCCATGAGCACACAGAGAAGGAGCAGCCGACTGTCGTTGGGGCTGTGCGGCTGCCCGTACTGCGTGGGTGCCGTGAGCAGCACGGTACGTGTGGCCAGGCACGATGCCGGGCCAAGGTGGCTGCCTTACTTCTGGTACTTGAGCAGGGTCGTCTGTTCCCTCCCAGTTCAAAATTGGCTGCTGTCCCTCTGTACGACTGCTGCTCCTGACTGTAACTGCTTACTGCTTGGCAATACAGGAAAAGCTTTCAAGTAACAGGCACCCTTGCGGAGCTTTAGGGACAGAAATCTGCCGCGCTCCACCACGCGGCCTCTGTGTGAAGGCTGCCATCGCGTTGGTATCCTTTCTGTGGTATGTGCTTATAAGGGGAAAAAAAGGCTGTAATGGAAGTGTTTTCCTTTCTCCACTTGTCCTTTCAGTAACACAGCAAAATTTAATCCAGTTCAACCTTTCCAGGTTTTGAATGTCTCCAGAACTGACATAAAATACACTTAACTCATCCTCCGGGTCTTGAGATTTAGCGAGCACCATCCAAGAAGAGCAAGGCTGGCTGAGGCACCTTGCGTGCAGCTGCACCCTGTCCACCCCCCGAGAGAAGGACCGGAGTGCGGCTGGAGGTGCCACGGAGCTGCCACCTGGCGCTAACCTGCTCTAGATGAGAGGGACTGGGGCGGCGGCCGAGAGGGAAGGGGAAGGCGGCTCCTGGTAAACATACGCGATCGTGTCTTTGTGCCGAAAGAACGACGGCTTGTTTGGGCTCAAACAGGTAAGAGCTGTTGTGTAGTTACTCAGGTGGTGGAACTGCTGCTGTCACACCCCAACCCTTGTGTGTCTTCCCATCTTTCATACGGACTGGTACCCAAAAAGCAGCAGCTGCTAAGCTTCTTCACAAGCTTGCAGCCACGCCATTTCCGTATGTGATGTCTCACCAGTAGCTACAGCTGCACAAGGGAGGTTGGCCCATTTTGAGGTCTCTCTCTGACCTATCTGGTAATGGGAATCGGTCCTTCCCTCTGAGTAAAAGATGACAAAAATGAATTACAATAAGGTGACGTCTTTATTATTTATACAATAAAGAGACTTTTTAATGTTATTCAAAACACTTTTTTAAATACTGAAAAAGTTGGGTACACCAAAGCCGAAAAATGGCTCTGCTATACACTGCACAGCATTGTTTTAGTCCCTGTATTTGTTTTATGTACAGAAGCATCTGCAAAATGCATTCTAAACACAATATGCACCTTACGGATAAGTGTCATACATGAAATAAAACTGGAAGGATACAACCTGCATGTGCAAATGAACTAACAATATAATTGATTGCACTGAATCAATAGATTTAAAATATAATTTTGAAGTACCTTTCTGCACATAAAATGAAGCAGCTTTCAAGTTCAGTAAGTCTTTATACTGCAAAAAACATTAAGTACATTCACAATCTATGTTAATAAAGTAGTAAATATTTCTTCATTCAGCTTTATTTACATTAATACTGTAATTAAACTGAAAAGTACAGTTAGTCATTTGTAATATAGCAATCTTTTAACACATACAAAAATGACCATTTTCTGTATATAATTTAAGCTCAAAATCACAATTATCTCAAAATATTAATTACAATACAGCCATCTCCATCATAATTAAACATGTCTTTTTATAAAATGGTAAAATTTTTAATAAAGTAAGCTGTTGGTTCTGAACTGGATACAGTACTCACAAGTAGAAAACCGAACTGATGAGAGCGTTTGTTCTGCCCAGGGGTCGGGGGCAAAGCCCCACGTGCCAGCACAGAGACAGAGAAGGCCCCGATTGACAGAGATGAAGCCTCGTGTGCTGCAGGGCTGTGCCCGGGCTGTGGTGCTGCAGAAAACACCTTACAAGGGCTGTGGAAATCCTTACGCAATGCAACGACATCTTTCACTTCCAGAATATTTGCTGGAATTGTTCAGGAAGAGGATTGGCAAAAAGCGATTGTTTTTTGGTTTGGGTGTGGGGGTTTTTTGTTTGTTTTGTTTAAGAGAAACTATTTAAATTTTATGAGTGGCAAATAATGTCTTTTGAAATTTGCTTTTCCATGAAAGTTGCCGCCAGCCGCCCTGCATGCCCTCGGCGGGGCAGAGCGTGGGCATCCTCGCCTGGCCTCTGCGTGCCACCGCTGTGCCGCACACGTGGCTTGACGCCCGCCGTCACCGAAGGTGTTCAAAACAAAACCAAACCACCAATTAATTCGTATCCTATCCAAACTACTGGCCTGAAAGTTGTATCGTTACGTTGTATTCCGCTCACACTGGCAAGACTGACAAGTGAAATAAATCCCTAAATCCGATTGCCTAAAAAGGAAATCATACATCTTTATGCATTTGCTTAAAATTAAATTTTTGAAGGCAGAAGGGAAGAGCGCTGAGGCAGGACAGGGAGGTGGTGGACACTATGAGCCCATGGGTAGGGAGCTCCAACTTCAGATAAAATGTTATTCTCATTTGGAAATCCTGAAACATAAAATCCCACCAGTTAAGCTGCTGCTAAGGTGAGTGGTGACCCTGCAGCCCCCAACCGCGGCTTGCCAGCGCCTGCTCACGGATTGTGGCAACTGGATACTTGTGTCTAACCCTGTTTCTGTTTTACAGGGCCTGCCTGGCGGTGCGGGAGAGGGGTAGCACTACGGTGGGACCCAGCCCCGCTGCTCATCAGCTTCCTTCCATGCAGGAGGCTGGGCAGTGCCGCGCCCGGGCTGTAGCCCTTCTCCTCTAGGCGGTTACTTCCCCTGAGGCCCAGCGCTCCTGCTGTTGACCTTGCGTCGTGTCTTGAGACCAGAGCCTACACGTGAGCCAACTGAAAGGTATGGTTTGTCATTTAATACTGCCTTTGCATTCACTGTTGCATATACCTCTATCAGATATATACATATATACACACGTATCTATAAGCATTTTTGTGATTGCATAAGGTAACTAAATGCTATACTACAAGCCAGAGAGGTTTAACCAAGGAATGCCTTCACATTCAGAGTGCTTACTAGCAACAGCACACCAGCCTTCTCAACGTTTCATACTGCAATTTTGAGTTGGACTTTTGGCTCACGAAGATTCTTGGTGGTCTGTAACATGAGGGATTTCACTTTCCAGGTGTTCCTATATGAGCTGAAAATACAGCTGTTAGAGCAGCGTGTCCAAGGGCTTTTCACTCCTGTTTGGAAGAAGGCTGCCCTATAAACGCCTCAGCAGTGGGTCAGGCTGGGTGTCCCCAGTGAACCCCTGAAGGGCTGCCTGTGCTGCCCCACGGACACGCTGCTCCCAGTGCTGGGATCTTACCCTTGGCTTTGCTCTCGGCTGTCACTTACATGCTGAGCTTTGTCCTGCGCCCAGACGCTGGCTGGGCACTGCCAGCCCTGGCTTCCCCTCAGGAGCTAGCGTAGGGCCCTGAAGCGTAGACATGGACATGTTAAAAATATCTTGGAAAACATCAGAACAGATTTGATGATGTTAATGGTCACTGTTCTGAACTGGCTTCTAAATGTCATAGTTTATCAACACCCGGATAAACGCTGTGAGCTGTGAATGGGGAAAGGGGTAAATTATGAAGACTGGTGAGCCCTGCAGGTGTCCTGGGGGCTGCTCTTTTTTCTCAAAATAAGAAAAGCAAATGAGCTTTGCCCGTCTGGCCGCTGGGTGAAGGAGGCCCCACAGAGGGGTACAAGGGGTAGCACAGGAATGGGAACAGTGGCACTGAGACCCTTAAATCTTGTTGCAAAATGAGGATGAGGGAATTACTGTGCAGGCTTCCTTTTCTAATCTAGCCCTTTCCTGAGGATTGTTAGTTAAGTGTTTATTGCATGGAAAAAAAATCTAAAAAAGCCAAACATCGTGTTCCCAGCTAACAGACCTATTGCCACGGGACTGTGCGTGCTGGCAGGGGAGAGCTGCTGGCCGCACACTGGACTTGCCCAGGGTGGTTCTAGCAGCCCCTTTTAGTCAGTATGAAAATTACCATCAGTAGCTTTAGAAAGATTCTGCATTTGAGTGCTTGTGTCAGTGCGGGAGAGTGCTCCGTGGGCTTGGGAGCGCTGCGCAGCCTAGAGAAGGGGAACCACCTGCATTTTGAGACTGTGCTTGCCTGGATCAGAATGCATTCACGCACATGAAAGTGAACCCACACGTGGAATTTACCTCAGGGTGAGCTGCCACCTGCCCCCAGCACTTGCCATATAATTGTATTTAGTAGAAAAAAATAATAAAATACCATAATTACATGCAAAGCATGTGTGTAACATGGTACCCGACCCACACCCAGCTGCACGTGATCATGTCTGTGAGATTAGAGGAGACCTGGCAGGAAAGACAAAAGGTGCAAGTTTTTCTGAAAGCCTAATGTAAAAATCCTAGTAGTCCCACTTATGTAATTTTAGTTGCTCATAATATTACTAGTGCTAGCTAAACATAATTTCAGCCAATTTGAATAAAAATAATGCCAAAAAGAAAATATTCAGTATTTTTGGGGCAGAGGGGGTTGGTGTTAAAGCTTTGCTGCTGTACGTTTCAGCTGGGGGTCCAGACTCTCCCCCAGCCCCTTTCTAGAGTTGCTGGGAGTTTTGGCAGAGTTAGGGACTTAAATGTGACATTCCACCGCACTAACTTGATTTTATTGTAATTTCCTTTTCATTATAATCCATTAACGAAAGCACTCGGCAATCTTGAATCATAGTCCTGCACACAGCCCCCACTGGTGATGCCACTGTGCGTCAGCTCTCACAAACTCAGCATGCAGAAAACCACCTGAGCACGGAATACGGTATTCACAAGCGCTAAAGCTCACTTACTTTTTTCAGTTGCCCAATTTTTACCTGTCAGTTGTTACCTGGATTCTAGGCCCTAAGGCAGAGCCTCCTCATCCTTCTTGTATCTGCTGCTCCCAGCCACAGCTTTGGTGCTGTGTATGGAACACGTACATTTAATGCTGCCGCGTGTCTCGGGAGCCTGCCCTGGCATTTTGCTTGCGGGGGGCAGCTGAGTGCATCGTGTGCTGTATGGTGACATCGGACAGCGTTGCAGCGTGATTCGAAGCTGCTGTAGTCACTTACTGCGTTTTCCTGCTGGAAGCGGAGTCCCGGGAAGGGTCTCTGGGCTGGGGAGCTGTGCTGTGGCGCAATGCTGCGGGGTGTGTAACAGCAGACTTGCTGCTTCGCCCTGCACGGTCACACTCTTCTGGGTGATTTTCCGCATGAAAAGACAAAGGCAGCTCCACAGAAGAATTTAGGTGCATAAATGTCTATTAAGGGACCTAATTCCCATTCAACATAAAGTAAAAGCTATGTAGGTGTCTACAATTTTCTGAACTTGATATTGAAGAAATCCTAATTTCTATTTTTAAAGGGCAGTGACGACTTAAGAATGGAAGTTTTGGCCTCTGAAAAGCCATGAATGTTAGAAAAGGTTGAGGTGGGCTCTGCGGTTTGATGGCACGTGATGAAACTACATCCGTGTGCTAGAAAACTGAAAGCAGAAAAAATTGAGCAAGTAACAATCCAAACCCAAATCTTGTGAATTCAGCAAGTTTTTTCAGCTTGTGGTATCAGGAAGATTTAAAAATTTGCAGAAAAGTATTAATTATTTATTAAATTTATGTTCTGAATATCATAAAACCATTTAGTCAAATTGTAAATTTTTGGATCAGCTGTGGCTCACCGTGGCATCGGGTGGTGTGTTGCCTCTCTGGCGGTACAGAAGCTCTTCTAGTCGAAACCCTTGCTTGGACAAGGTGAAATTCATGGGATGCGGGAACCTGCTCAGTCAGCTTGAAATTTGTTTTGTTAAAATTTATATTAATAAACTTAATTGTTCCTGTTGACTGAGGAGAAAAAGGGAGATGCAGCCAGTCACAGCATAGGGAACTTACGCGCCAGTGTGGAAGTGTCACTTTCCAAATGACTGCGAAAGAAATCCCTTAGCGGAGCCGAGCGTGGGGCTGCAGCAACGCAGTGACCCAGCCCACTGGCTTCAGTGCCATGGCCCGGCTGGACTCTGCTCCTCACCACTGGCCGCAGAGTACAAAAAGAAAGAAAAAAAACCACAAACCAACCAGAAAAATTGTAAAGTTGGGGCTTCATAATAACATTAGGGGGTGGTTCCTACTGTACCTATTTGACTAATTTGTAATTTAATTTTTATGTATGGGGTACTTTATCTCTCCTGTGTGCACAGGTGGTCTTCAGCCCCTTGAACCCAGCACCCGAACCCAGAGGGACCGCTGGGCAGCTGGTACCCTCAGCAGGTTTCCCTTCCCTGACCTTGTTTTGCCTGCAGCCTGGCGAAGGCCCTCGTACCCCGAGCCGCCTGTGCGAAAACGGGCAGTGCCGGTGCCTTTTGGTGATGCCAGGGATGCTGGCAGCACCTTCCGTAGCTCAGTCCTTCCGCTTGCTGTGCACAGGCCGGCAGCAAACCCCCACAGAGCATATCTGCACCTCTGTGGGAGCAGCACTAGGCCCGTAGAGCAGAGCGGGCATTGGACATAACAGCCGTATTGGCTTTTGAAGTTTAGTTTAATTTGAAATATAATTACCTCAGTCAGTGTGCACTTGATGGGAAGAGGAGGAACGTTTAGGAATTTCTACAGGCTCTTGCAAGCAGAAAGTAAAATGTTTGCGGCTGTGCCCTCATGCTGCAGCTACACTCCTCTGACCTGTTTTTTTCAGGGTGTTTCTAATCCAGCCGGAAAAGGTGCAGGCGAGCCTGTCCCTCCTGGAGCAGGTGCCGGCTCTCCCTGTTGTCCCTTGCCGTCGGTGTCAGCAGGTCAATGGAAACTGGGTCCCCTGGAAAAAATCTGGTGGGAAGTTTTCTTACATTTTTCCCTCCTGCTGTGAGTTATGGGCACCTGGTCTGCAGAGCTGAACCGCCGGCAGCTTTGCAGTCCTGTGCTGTCAGCGCTCTCCGCTGGGACAGCGCCAGGGCTTCCCACCTGAAGGGGTTTCAAACTGCGCATTTCCCGGGCTCACTCGGTGTCGCTCGCTGCTCCCCTGCAACATGGCGCATCCGGACTAAATCTGCTCTTATTAAAGAGACTACGACTGAAGTAAAGGATCGGATCAAGGTTAAAGCCTCGCTGATGGTGGATGTAGCAAGCAGGGGCCAGCGAGGCTGGGCCGCAGTGAAAATACAGAACGATGTAAGACTGGGGGAATGGGCAATGCAAGTAAAGGGCCTGTAATTTTAAATGAGAAAGTTAACTAATAAGATTAGCAGCAACAAAAGAGGTTCTACTGCCACCCATCACAACCTTCTTCCATTTATGAAGCATACCTGTCTGAACTCCCTGCGTGTCCGTTTAGTGTGTTCACACGGAACCAACTACAAGTGTCAAACGAAAGGAAGTTAACCAATTCTCGTGTAGGTTATTTATATCTAGGTCCCAGAGTTGACAGTATAATTTATTAAGTATCTCACCCTGTATAGTGACAGTTTTTTACTAATTAATATGGAGCCAGCTATACACACTGCATATGTACAGGTATTTTCATAAGGCATATAATATCTTTGCATTGAAAATAAATGAACATTATTAAATTTAATTTAATATATACTTTCTTTGAGGTGTTTATGAAAATATTTTTTCTCTATATTTTTGTATGTGACATGATAGAAATATTTCATGGGAAGTACAGGTTAATATATTTTATCTTTATAAAGGCATATACAACTTTGAGGCAGTGTTTCTGATGGACAGCAGAATTCCTAAAGAATTTGTATGTGCTTCTGTGTTTTGAAATCATATGAAATTGACTTTTAAGAAGTAACTTGATTAAAAAAACGCACCAATGCACAGCCAGAGGCTGACAATTAAAACTAATACATAGCCACATGAACAATATTTTATATAGTTAATATATTTTTTTCCAAGATGATTGGTACTAACATAGAGTATTATACATTTGGCACTACTGTTTGCCATTGGTCCAGCAATTGGCAAAAAAATTGTTTCCTATGTATAAATCTGTTTGAACATTAGATCTGGCTAGACATATTTACTATTTATAAAAAAATATTTAGACAGTAAGCTCACGTTGAATAACTAGGTCTACTGTATTCTGGAAACTCTTCAGTAGTAGTACAGCTTTCTCATGTTCCATATGTACAAAACTGTGTCCGTTCGCCTGTAACACAAAGACAAGAAAAGAGAAATCAAATGAGGTTCCATTTAGTGTCTTCATTTTGGGGCAGCAAAGGGGTACATGAAAACTAAAACCAAGCCTAAAATCCGCAGTGACTGTGTAACAACTTCCTGCAGACAGGAGTCTGTACCGCTGAGAGAACACATTTCTCTTTCCTCTCTTGGGCAGATGCTGCACCCCGTGGCTTCGGGCAGGGGCTGAACTAGCCGACCGCCAGGGCTCCTTTCCAACTCCCATTCTGCTGTGACTCTGTGACATCCGTGTATTTTCTGAAGAAGCCGTAACTCTGGGATGTAAGATTTTCAGGGACTGTGAAAACCTCGAAGAAAGTTTACGCAGCCAGGACGCATCACCCACTGCAAAGGTGGGCTGCGGCGCAGAGCAGGTGCAGACATACTGCGTGTACAACCAGGGAATCATTTACTGGATAAACTGTTCTGCTTTCACACTAATTAAGTCTTTCCATAACTTGGCTGTTACAATGCTATTTAAAAGAGTCAAATTTTAAACATAATTGCCAACGGTTGAGTGCGATCCATAAGCAGAAGATACAAAGTGAAAGACTCAGGGGAGCCCACGAAGGCGATCGGACCTGAACAAGGTGCCGCTCGCCCTGCCGCAGGGGGTGCCCGCAGCGGGCAAACGCTGCCCCTGCCCTCCCCAAGCACCAGCCGGCGCCTCTGCGGGCCTGGCCCCCGGGGCCCGTCGCTGCAGGCCGGCACCGCTCCTGCAGGCTGCCAGGAGGCAGGCGAGGGCCAGGCGGCAAGGCGGTCCAGGGCAGAATGGGGCTCTAGCTCCCAGCCGTTCTGTAAACGTGCTGCGCTTCCACAAAATATGTGCGTATCTATTCTAACTAGCATGTAAAAACAGGTTAGTGAAGCCTTTGTGCTTTGATTAATAAACTACCCCCTCGCTGTGTTAAAGGATGCCCGTCCCGGAATGATGGTTAACAGAAGGGCTGCGCACACATCCCTGCAGCGACACCTGAGCAGGAAGCCCCGAGCGAGCGTGGTGGCGCTTCCTCGCCATGTGAAGGTTCCTGCGCAAAGGGACAGGCTGCTGCGAGCTGTGGCGCTGAGCGCTGCACAGGCACGGCAACGGGCAGAGAAAAAGCAGCATCCAGGCAACAGTGGAAAGTAGCTCCCACAATTAACTACAGCACACAATTAACTACATTTGCTCTGAGAAACAGGAATACAAATTTTGGGCAGGAAAAGTTTCAAAGACATTGATTTATGTGCCACAATTAGGCACCCTTCTGGCACTCAGTTTGAAGCCAGCTCGGACTCTCATGTAATTCAGAGGGAAACTGAAAAAGTTTCAGTTTATTCACCACACAGCTCACTGGGATCTGTACTGCTCATTCGGAGAGGAAAAACAGTGACAGAACCTGCAAAGAAACCTGCGAGCAGGGCAGCTCTGCCTGCTCCCCTTCTCGGTCTCCAGCCGCACAGTGAGGGGTGCAGGAGAACACTCCGCACGTTCAGCTCTAGCTAGCAGAGAAACCTCTTCGCTATAGGGCAGGTTTCTGGGGGGAAGAGGGCTGCGAGGGACACACATCCAAAAATACCTAAGCAGGCCACACCCAGAGGGATTTGTTATTTAACATATAAATAAATGATAATCGGAATCTACTTCTTTTATTCCTGCTGTGGTCTCGCACCCCCCCCAAAATATGCTATGAAATCTGCACCTATATTTACACATTGAGTTACTATTCAGTTCTAATTATTAGAATGTTTTTTAGCTGAATCATGGAGTCACCAAAACACGATTTCATAGAACTGAAGGGCAGCCTTTAACGTACGGTGGAAAAATTGTACGACATGGCTGACAGAGCTGCTTTCTCCTTGCTGACAGATGCAGCAGCCATGCCACTGTGTTCCTCCTTAAAAGTCACCTATTAAACTGCTGCTAATTTTATAACAGAAAAATCTTTCCTACTTATCAAATAAATAATTTAAGAGCTGATGACACAGAAAGGAGAGATACAACAGTTTTGCTCCCCCCAGAATCCCAGCGGGGCCATGGGCTTCTGGACTTGTAAGGACCAGAATTTGTTCACCGCAGAAGACACGCGCACACACTCTTTATGAAAAACGGGCGTCAGGCAAAACTGACGCACCCTCCCTGAGCTGGGCAAGCCCACCCAGGGGATGCCAAGCCTTTTCATTTTTAAATCTCCCTCCCTCTTTTACTAAAACTTGGGGAGACGCGTAAACGCACGACAGAAACATTACTGCTCCTCCGGAAAACATCCTGCTAATGACATTCTTCCAGGTAAATGTTTAAAAAAAATCTCCCCCTGGAGCCTTGGCCTGATGACACCTTCCTGTGTAGCGTCCTGAGTGAACTGCATTCACATGGCAGCACAAAAGGCGCAGGGCCACCGAGGTGCTCCAGCAGCGGTGACACCAGGGCTAGCGGCCACAGTAATACACAAGGGACCAGCCAGCAGCGCTGGGGGGAGCATCAGACTGACATGATGGGAGGGAGAGTCTGTGGCACAAAGATTTAGAGGATACTAAAAGCAGAGCATGGGGCAGACAGCATAAGGGCAGTGGGCTAAGACTGAGAAAACACAGGAAGGTAGTTCCTCCCTTGGAGTCCCAGCGGAAACCGGTGTCGCCACCAGTGGAAGACAAGCGGCACAGATAGCACCAGAGCCAAAGAGGAGAGGTGATGGGTGAAGAGGAACCTCCTCTGATGCAGTAACTGGTATTACAAAGCCCTGGTCTCTGGCAGGGGGTTGTCCCATGAGATAAATGCAAACAGAGATGATGGTAACAGTGGAAAATGGGGGTGGAGGTGAAGCAATGCTGGTGAGTATCAGCAGTTTCAAGTTCTGTTGCCTAGGGGACTGGATACTTTCAGCTAAAGGTGTTGCTTATATCTGAGAAGTAAACCATCCTTCATCACAGTTAGGTTTTTTCCTCTGTTAATTCCTTCATGAGATTAATGACCGCCCTTTTACTTGCCACAATATAAATAACACCTGGTGCTAGGTACTAAGCATGGGCAGAAGTAATTGCACATGGAAGCAAAATGTTCTTGCCAGAGAATTCAACATGATGCACGGACAGTGACAAATGAGAAACCCTGCTGAGTCTGATTCATGATCCTACGAGAATGACAGTGTGCAACGTCAAACAAACTTCATCAACCTAAGTGATTAATACATTAGGAGACAGAAAATTGCTACCCCCCAAAAAATGCAGCAGTACTTTAAATGTGATTCTATAAATACACATAAATGCTCTTATTTTAGGAACACATGCTGAAACACGAGCAATCCCAGCTCCTGATGGCCTGTGCCCATCAGAGGAAATCACCTGGCATAACTATAGTTAGAAAATAAAGGCAGGTCAAAAGCTTACGTCTCTGACAGAGGCATGCTAGGGGCACACGCGCAAGGGGCCTGGCCCTGCGCAGAACAGTAACAGCCCCCGCACCACTCCGTTAGGACCACTCCCCTGCCGTAGGCCCACTGCCTCCCCACACAGGCAGCCTCCTCACCTTATTTTACTGTTACTTTTTAACATATTTTACTATTTTTTGTTTCTAAGATCAGCTTTCAATATAGCACCTTCAGTATTCTAACTACCTCTGTATTGTGTATTTCACTGGTTTTGGAACATACTAGCCATTAAACATGAGTTGCCTACTGTAGACTTCAGAGCTGGTAACAGGTGCAGTGCCTGTGCCAGGTAGGAGGGGCGGGGGGAGCGAAGGAGAGAGGGAGGCAGGAAGGGACAGGCTACCGAAGACATTTGAAACATCTTTGGTTTGCTGATTTTCTTCACACAAATGATTAAAACACAGTTAACTTCTTGCGCTTGATCAGCGTGAATGGCTTTAAGAACTGTTACAAGCCTTTCAGACAACTACAATGACTTTTGTCAGAAGTAATACTCTCTGCTGCCAGGGGTAACACATTTTCCAGGCTTAACAAAACAAAAATCCAAAATCAACCTTGCAGGACATGGTAGAAAACACTTTTCTACATGGATAGCTGTTATTTTCTGCGAATGAGGAATTTGTGAAAGGTATGTTCAGCAATAGCCTGCCTTTCTATTTAAAAGTTCACTGGAATACAGAAAATACTTGTTACAGAAACAAAAAAGAAAACAGAAAGCTGAGATTTCTCTGTAAATCAGGCAGATGCTTCCATGATCCAGTAGTGGCTGTTTTTCATGCGAGTGCATGCGAAAATGCTGAGGCAGTGAAAGAGAGGCAAAAATACTGCAATTCTGTCAAAAAATGTGACTATACAGCTCCTTACACCAGTGCCACATCAGCTGCAAAGGTGAAAACTATAAACACGCCTTGCTTTATCATATACTTACACTTGTGAAACTGCTTGTAAAGCTCCTTTCTCCCTGCACCATTAGTGTGGAAAAGCCGGATATGATGTAAGGATTATTTTGATTTTAGAGTTTAAACTGTGTCACCTGGATCCTTTCTGTGACAGGTTATGAGCATTAACCCTTTCCTGCAGTGCCACCCCCTGCCCCAGAAGGCTGGTGCTGGCAGCCACGTGCCTTACTCAGCACCCCTGGGGAGGGAGCAGGCAAAATGCAGGACGGTCTGGCTCCCGGCTGCACTGGGGACCCTCTGGCTGTGCTGGGGACCCTCTGCTCTCAGGGTGTTCCCAGGGTTTATTTCGGCCCCCCGCCAGTCGGGCAGCACACCCCAGTGCCTCTTTTTCACATCCTCAGTTTGCTTTCAAACAGCTTTATTCCTCCCAAGACCAGCTTTCAAAAGTACTGCGGGTAACACTGGCATAACTCAATACTGAAGTACCGTAACAACACCACAAGCAATTAACTTGTACTGAAAACAGTGTCACTGTGCTTCTAAGACGCAAAGACTGAGCTGAGTTACAAAGCAGTTAAATCCATCCGTACCTGGAGGATCTTATCGCCAGGCTGGAGCAGGCTGGATGCTGGTCCGTCAGGCTGAACCCTAGTAACAAAGATACCCTATAAGTCAGAAGTAACAGAGGTTAGGATGCTATCACCAAGAACTAGTTCCCAAAATACAGGTGTCTCCCTAACTGGTGTCTGGGGGCTTTATATACTCTGGCAATGGTCTAAACACTAAACTCTTTTTTTAGTCTGGTTGTAATCAAACTCTAGTATGGGTTTGTAGCAGTTCTCCACGACCTTCAGCTACTCATCGCCTGACATACATATCATTGTGGGTCATTTGAAACTAAGATTCCATGTCACAAAATGATGTCCAATATGAACATGGCAAGAGAAACAGGGTTATCAGGAGGATAATTAAAATGGAGCAAGCATTGATTTATTAGAATAACATGTACTATAATCTATCAGTGATTTTTGTTTACTTCCTCTAAGAAAAAAAAAGTTCTAAAAAAATTTCTAAAAAGTGGTCTTGCTATTCAGCCCTTGAGATATTCAGAACAATGGCCTGTAGGACTGGCACTTAATCCAGTGTCTGACGAGTGAATGACTTTGAAAAGGGGAAAGTTATTACGTAATATTTTAAGATTTGTTTTCTGAATTTCAGTAAAGTATGTTAATAAACCCTCAAATCAAAGATTGAGTTCCTAGGTGACGAACACACTTGAAATATTTCCCATACAGCTCATGCTGCCCTGACTTCTGTCCCCGCAGTCTCTCCCTCTGCTGTGCTTGCCCTGCTGCTGGGGACGAGCACCTCTACGCAGACTAGACCCGAGCTCAGGCTGACCCTTAGCTATTTACATTGCTCTGAGAGGCACCAGAGAAATCCCCGGCTTGGTATCACCATGCAAATCATGTACATCCTTGAGGGATCTGATAGCCTTCTGGAGCAAGGTACTGTCCAGGATTTTTATTAACCTTATAAAAACCTGAGCTCCTCGGGAGCAGAGCAATGGGCTGCTTAAGTTTCATCCACGTGCCATTAACTTGTGACCCAAGTCTGCCATTCAGAATGACTGATCGCTTCTGTGCACTTTATGCTTTTCCTGTCCTTTCCTCGCCGAACCAGCAGTGTGCCAGGGCAGAGGGGTATGGCCAGGCAGCAGTGCTCACTGCCATCCCTGCTGATCCCACCTCACAGACAGAATAGTACCCTGCGTGTGACTTAAACCCATCAGAAATGACTGGCACGTCTGATGAGACACAGCACCACCCTCTTGCTGCCTCTGTGATATTTAAAACATGATAGACCTGACTGAACAGTGCAGGCAGCAATGTTTCAGAGTAACAACACATAAACATACAGCTGTAAATAGTGTATTACTGGTGCAGACACGTTCACAGTGGGATGTAGACTCTTCTTTAATAATTTCAAGCAAGGGATAGACAGTGGAATACAGCTTAATTCTAACTTCACACACTGAATTGTGGAAAAAAACCCATAATGTTATAAAGTGTAATTCTAGTGTGCAGTCTCATAGAAGGACACCCAAGTGTGTATGTTTTAAGGGATAGTCATTTAAAAGCCTAATGGTTATGTCACTAAATGGAACTGCTCTTGAAGTTCAAAACAGGGATTGTCAATGAGAAAACTGAAACAAATTAAGACTCTGTTAGATTTCTATTTCCAAGGTATTTTACATTTCCAGTTAGCTTTCTGTTGTAATTCCGAGTGGTGGAAAATCATTTTTTTAATTTGCGTGCAGATCTCAAATTTTTGAGAAGAGGTGAAAAGACAGTTTTAATTTCATCATTTGCCAAACATAGTATTTATGGAAGTTATGACTGTCTCTTAAAACTGAACCCAGTATTATCAAAGAATATAAACTACAAGAATACGTTTAACAAAGAGATACCCATAGTACTTGTTTTTCAACAAACTCCAGTCAGTTTTACTGCACAGAACAGATAAATTCACAGGTCTAAGAGTCCACTTCCTAATCCCAAAGCCCTGTGTAGCTGATAACCACCAGGTGTTGTGTTTTTACTAGACTTCCTTTTACTGTACAGAGATTTATCAGCCTCTGAAACGTGCAATTCCCAGAATGAATACTGAGTCTCCCTGGCCCTCATGTACCATAATGGTGACATTTTTAATTTGCAGTACAGAACAGAAGGCTGCTTCCATGGTGTGTGTGAGGCACCAACAATCTCCAGGCCAGGGTGCAGCCAGGCCGGTTTTATTCAATACAGCTGCAGTAAACCCTGGCATTTCAGCCACCTAGTGATGCTATTACTGGTTTAGTATCCCCTCTAATGACTTTACTGAAAGTTAAATCAGGGGCTGTACTGACTCCTAAAAGAAAAAAGTGAGAGAGAAAATTCACCAGAAAACAGTCTGAAAAATTATCTTACACATGGAATACAAGGCAGACACCCATGTGCTTTCTGCTTTGATTCTCTTGTCTTCATTAACCAGAAAGAAAAGCGAACAGCACTCCCTTGACAAAAAACCCCAACTAGCAAGGCATGGGAAAAATTATTTCAAGTATCACAACAGAAGTGCATTAAAATATCACTCATGTTCTCTATGTCTCTACTACGTGGCACTCTAAAATAAGGATTAATTAGAGAGAAATTTGTAACTTACCTTATCAGAAGGTTTGAATGGATTTCCTTGTCCACTTATTCCACCACTGATACTAAAACCAAGGCCAGGATTCTTCTCTATCCTCACACAAAACTAGGTTAAAAAGATACGGCAAGATAAGTCAACGCCAGCAGTGAAGCCCATCTAAACAATGGCATCTTCTTTGCACAGATCCCGTCTCACCATTAACGAGACAAGCTGACCCTCTCAAAAGCTGCATTACACAACACAAAGTCAGCCAAATATTGTTATGAACTAAAAGTATTGTCATGATTTTAGCCTGCTGCAACGATACCATAATATTTACAGTGCTACATGGATTTTTGTGTATATTTTAAGATTTTACTTTCAAGGAGAAAAAAACACCCTTTAGACTTGTGAAAGAGCAGTTCATATCAGCCAAATGTTCCGATTAAACACTGGGATAAATCTGTAGGTGAGGCTTCATCTTGTGCACTTTTATTTTTCTAGAAGGTGTCACACATGCAGCATCCCTGGGTGCTATGCCTGGGACAAACCCAAGGAGTAAGTACTGTGAAGCTCCGAGATCTTCAGACCATTTTCAGTACCAGAGCCACAGCCCCGGTAGCCTGCACTGAACACCAACCACTTTTACAAGCACCGTACTCCGGGAAATAGTGCTGAATCTTATCTTTTAGTCAGGATGACTCTAAATGACATTGGGTAATTGGATTTAAAATAAAAGTTACTTCAGTGTAGCTTAATGACTACTCATTGAGCCAGTCTGAGCATGCACTCGAGCCACACAAGCAACTGCTTCTGAATCTCAGTGCAATACTCAGGGAGTTAATACAAGCAGCTACTCGCGTGAATTGCATCAACAGTTTACACAAGAGAAAGGTTTACTAACAATTCTGAACCTTATTCTGTAAGTCAGGTGTCTCAGTTGTTGCCATCATTAAGGGACAGGACCACTTAATGAAGAGCTTCATTGGCACCCATTTGGTTAGTCGGGGGCACTGGAGCCACAGCTGGCCTTTCGCAGGGCTGAACCGGAGCAGCCGGTACAAAACAGAGAAGATCAGCGCTGTGCCAGACACACTGCATGCTTAGCACTCAGCTAGGTTACTGGGGAACTGGCAAAACCAGCAAAGTCATTTGGTATGACCCAGTGACGTCAGGTCTGTTTGGGAACTTCAATGCCAAATTGTGTCGCTTGGTCAATCCAAGAAAAAAAAAAAAAAAATGTCGGTGCTGGTACTGGGGAAGAGGCCAGAGCTGCTCACCCACCTCCAGCTCAGCCGTACCTCCCGATGCTGCCTGGCCCAGCTGCGCTATTGCTGCCCCAGCTCCCTTCTCCTGCTGTACACAGGGCAGAAAAAACCAGAGAGTTTTTGTCAAAGTGTTATTTTATAGACACACTTGCTCACCTGCTCCTGATACGCATCCGTACTTCTCTGACCCTTGGTTTGGATTAAACATCGCCCTGTCTGAGGTGCTCGAGAGCTCTGCGAAGAGGGAATCTGAATAGGCAGTGGCGGCTGGAACTGCTGGATGGTGACTTTGTTCATGTTTCCTTCGTACTGCTGCTCGCGGCTCCGATGCTGTAGGCTTTGCGATCCCATTAAAGTCTGGATATGGCTACCTGCCTGTGGGTAACGTAACCCGTTAGGCCAGAAATTCAGGAAGCTGAAAAGAAGCAATTATTACAACTTACAGAGTCAAGTAAAAGCAAACCTCTTAAATCATATCAGAGGTTTGCCTTTTGACCACAGTTGGAAGAAACCGTGATTAAAAGCAGCAAGGATATGCCCATTGCATTCAGTGACCCTAGGAGGTTTAAGGGAAGTTAGCCATATACGGTATGTTTTATAAACAGAAAATATTTGTTTTCTTCACGTCATGATATATGCTCCTGCTCAGAATGTTTTGTGAACTGAAAACATTTAATAAATTGAAGTAGGGTGGATTATTCATCACAGCACTCTGAAGATCATGGAATGGGGTTTTTTTCTGAGGGTAGTTTGGAACAAGATTTATAACACAAATACAGGTACTGGCGAGTATTGTGCGCTATGTACGGAAAGCATAATCAGTTAAATCCTATGCCTTGTCCTCAGAACAAATGTGGCTCTTGCAAAATGTAACTAATCAAATTATCAAATTTCTATGATAACATCTGCTGATTTGAAGCTCTAATATTTTGTAAATGTAAGTGAAATACTGCATGTACGTTGACTTGGCCTTTTGATGTTTTCAGAAAAAAATGGATGACTGCTATCACTCTTCTGCCCCCTCCGTCCCCATTGCCTTTCATGCTTGCAGCTGTGACCTAACAGGTGAGGTTTGCTTTCTGTATTCTGTTCTTGACATGGTGAAATTGCATACTTGCTTACTCTTCAATACACAGTCTCTATTTAGGTACAGGGATTACATAAATATTTGAGGCAAATCTTTGCAAAATAACTTCAGTTGAGACAATTTTAGACGTTTCATATTTACAGGATTCAGATGTTGTTGCTTATAAACACTCACATGCAACTTAGCCATAAGGGAACAAGCAAAACTCATGCTCTGTTGTATGATCAAATATTATTACCTCCATGAAATACCACACCGTTGCTACTGAGAGTTTTCAGATTATATGCACCCATCAACCAGCGCTATTATTTGAACAGCCTGAATGTGAAAGAGCATTCTGATTGCATGTCCCAGTACCTGCAAGCCTCTACGGACAAAACAGACCTACTTAAACAACGTTTCACATTGAGGTTACACCAGCCAAGAACACAATCGCATCACATCATGAAGGTCTAATCCTCAGTGCAACTGAACCTTTATGATCCTGGGTGGAAGAGTCACCAATTGTGAGGCTGTATTTTAGACAAGACTAAATTCAATACAGCAAAAGATCAAAACATTTCTTACCTACTGGCCAATCATCTGGCCTCCGAAGTTATAGCAGCCAGGGCACTGGAATTAATTGCTTGTTGTCATAGCAAAAATACATCTTAACAGATTTCCATCATCTGCAGAACACATCATTAATACAGATGCAGCTGGGGCTGCCTATGTCACTGAACACAAAAACCCTGCAAGACATGCAGTGACTGTGAGAAAAACTGATCTGCTCTGTCTTATTTTTTTGCTGACATTTGAAGAAAGGGACTAGGCAGAAATATATGTCTGATAGTTCTTCGTTTTAGTACAATAGGGATAGTCTCAAGTGAGTAATGACAAAGGCATCTCTTACTCCCTATGCCAAAATCTTCAGTCCCCAAACTCTTCTTGACATGGAATTGCTCAAGAGACATTGACAAACGTACTCCAAGAACAGCCTGGTGAAGTCAGTCTGTACTGCGAACATCCCACTCCTACAGGTCAGAGAGACCTTCAATTCAACTAAGATCAGAACGGAAAGAAAACGCTCAAGACAGATTTTTCAGCTATTCATTAACTTCCCAGCAGCAACAAGCCATACCCACACTGGACTGCTGAATCCATGTCACCCTGCACTGCGGAAATGCAAGGTGAGCAGGTGACCATGTGCAGCATGGTTCTGTACTTCACCTTGTGTCATACTCATCACAAGAGGCTCCCAAAAGAGCAGAATCTCATAAATTCTGCTGTTTGCCCCAGATGCAATCACATACTCATCACAACAGTCTACAGCAGGTGCCCTATCTGCCTCAGAGGAAGATGTCTATTTCAAATACAAACAATTCTTCACTGAAAAACCTCGAGTCTTCTTTACCAGGCAAAAAGGCCTGTGTTTTGAACAGCAGATGCTGGAAATGAACCAGACAGAGCCTCCAGCCTCCCGGTCGTGGCTAACACAAATACTCCCAAGC
Source organism: Ibycter americanus (assembly GCA_035590275.1). Classification (NCBI taxonomy): domain Eukaryota; kingdom Metazoa; phylum Chordata; class Aves; order Falconiformes; family Falconidae; genus Ibycter; species Ibycter americanus. The sequence goes on along the minus strand of JAVJGI010000032.1, from coordinate 34,568,288 downwards.
CAGAAAGGGAGAGAAACAGTGACTCCGACACTTTTGTACATGGCAGTTTTGAGGCAGCTGCCTTGCTCCAGGTCCACAGTATATGCTCCTTTCGCATCCACCGAGACCATTACAGCCCACGCAGGCATCTCCAAGAGTCTGCATGGCTTCAGCCGCCACGTGGGCTGCTGCAGTCCTGGAGCCAGTGGCCACCACAGTCTGCACACCCCAAACCTGCGTGGCTCGCCCTCTCAGAAGGTTGTCACCTGCAGCCACGTTGGCTGGCCTGAAGCCTGTTCATTTTCCATCTTCACTCTCACACTTCAACCTCCCTCTTTCATAAGGCATGATTTCCAGGTTCCCTTCCGGTGACCCCAGCCACACTTCCACCCTTTCCCTTTGTATGGAGAGGCAGCTACTGCAGAATACAACTGATTTAATCAAGCATGTAGCTGAATTCTGTCTTGTTGACATGACAGAAAAAGTAATCTTCCAAGAAGCATAAATACTGTGGTCTTTTAATACATCAGTGGATTATTCAATTTGAAGATTAAAATACCCAGCTTTCCACAGGAGAAATAGCCCATAAATTATGGGATGATCACACAAATGATCATACTTAAAATAAAACTGGCATTTAATCTGTATTCTGAACAGCAAAAAGGACAGAACCAACCCCTTACACCCCACATAATTACCTGGCGATTACTATGTAGTATTCCCACCCTACCTAACATACATAACTAGCCATCACTACATGTACAGCCGCCCTCTGTGTGCGGGTAATTTAGGAACATGTATTACTGTGTCTGTATATATACTACAACAGCCTGAGTACACAGTCCATCCTTCTCTAGCACATGCTCTTCCCCTTGGAAGAACAAGTCCCCAACACTTTCTCCAGTGATTTCCCAAGTGCAGCGCTACCATGTAGTGACTCTGCTCTGCAGGAGCCCATCACACTAGTACTGTTACGTTAGTGGAAAAACAAAACATGAACGACAATTTATATTTACATCACTTAATTGTCTGTTATGTTGAACTTCAATTCTATAGAAGATTTTCTGAGTCTGACTTCAAATAATTGCTATATTTTAATCCCCAGATGCTGGGAAACCAAGACACTCGAGGTCACTTTCAATGGAGAAGAGATTAGCATTGTCGTAACAGCACATTGCAGACCACCTCCTGAGAATGGTGGGTAAACATTTTTCAGAATTCATTTTCTCACTCCTGCTAATAGACTTTGAAGAGATCATATCACTACTTCTTGCGTATGCACAATGTGGCTCTTGCTGGAGGTGGATAAGCTGCCTTTCTTGAAAATGGGAATTATTTATTCTGCAGAAAAAAAAACTCTATTGTGCAGACTGCTTCCCCAATTTCATTTGTATTCTTTACTTTATTTAACATCCACCACAAAAGTTAATTATTTTCAGCTCAGTGTCCAATATTTACAGTATAATTAAAGTAGCTGACAACGGATATAACAATGGATTGCTCCACTGAGTTAAGCAGATTTCAGTACGGTTACACAATGTTTGTACTTACCACATCTGAGCAGCCAGATACTGAAATATTCAGAACAAAACAGAATCTGCGGTTTCTTATTATAGTAACAATGATGATGCACAAATGCAAGACATAGACTGTGTTAGATTGTGCGAATGGATAAACACAGGTTTTATGCCAATATGCCAGCAAAGATAAGCAATGACTCCTCTTAAATTTCTTATCCTAGTTTCTCGCATACTAGAGGATAAAGAAACCCTTTCAGTTACTTGGCCGTCAGAGCCAACTCCATGAAACCACGGCAGGGCACCCTCCTCCTCACCCTCCTGTGCCTGGGAAGGAGCCTCTGGGCTGCTCTAGGTGCAATGGCTTTTGTCCCCCATCTCCACGCAATTGTCTTGTACACCTGTATCTTTCGTCACTACTTCCGTATGAGGGCTACTGCTTCTGAAACTGTCTTGGATAAAAAAGTGTGAAGCCAGCAGGGACATATTTGCCCCATCAGTGCTGTCGGTTAATTACGCTACAGAAGTCATTAGTGTGCACATTATGACTTTCACACCGGTCTTCTTCACTCACCAGGATTTACCTCAGGAATGAGCAGGACTGATCTCCACATAAGTAACAATCAATGTAATCATCACTGCTTACATGTGCAGCTCCACCTTCTAAAGCTGACTGCAAACACAGTTTAGTTTGTCAAGATCCCCCGTTCTCCAGCTTTATGATCAGAGCATCTAAAAATGACAGTTTCTCAGTCGGTGAGCAGAGCCAAGTTGGGGCTGGGAGAGAGCAGCCAGTGTTTTCACAGAACCAGGCCAGATTAAAGCACTGTAATTTAGTATCTACTGCCACAAGGTACTAGAAGTTAGATCCCTTTCTAATGAGTTTATCAGCAAATGATGTGTGCTTAGAATGTCTGTGACTGTCCAGACACCGGGCTGGCCTCCATCTCAACACATTTATTTTTTGTCGCGATCTGAAGAATGTAATTGAAACATTTGAATGAAGACTTTTCAGGACAAGAGGGAGCTGACAGCTCTGTGATACATCCAGGAATAAACCTGCCAAGCTCACTGTGCTCATTTCACACACTATAGATGTAACTACTAGCATCTGCATAAATAAATACAAAAATGGGTAGCAGGCATGAAACCAACATCCTCAATACATAATTATTATTGCTTTAAACTCTGAAACAAAAGTATGTGTTTCCCAAACCTGTCCTCATTAACCTCTCCTCCTCCTTCCAGTGATTTGCTGGGAAAAGACAACAACCACGGCTATGTCAGCAGCTTTGCTCGTGCTGCTTACCTTCTTTGTGACGGTGTCTGGCGGCACGTCCCGCCGCCCCAGCGGGTAGGGGTTCCACTGGCTGCTCACAGACACCTCCTCCTGCCCGTTGTCCAGAATGCTGCTCTGCTGCGATGGGGTCTGTTGCAGAAACGGTAGGGCAGCCTTTAGTCACTGGACACACCACGACAGAAAATTCTCTCTTCATAATTACTTCAGTAAGTCAAACCAGTTAAACTGCAACACACTATTGCTAAAATGGAAATCCTCTTGAATTTTTACATTATTTCGTTAACGTGTAATCATATTGCTGTGGGACTCTGCAAGCAGGACATCTTGGAAGATATATAAAAGAAATATTGAGAATAATGAATGATGATAGAAAAGAAAATTAATTTAATGTAACTCATTATTTTCAGAGGAACAAATTTTGGCAAAGTTCCATGCTTAAACGTGCAATCTGCCGTTATTCATTCGGGTTAGAACTTTCTTACTGGTCATTCAAGCATCAACAACTTTTTTATTTAGTGTTTGTCACCAAGATAAACTATATGCTTGTATCTTCTTCAGAAAATATTCCTTAATGGCAATACTGAACTTGTGACTACTCTTACCTCGCGCTACGGTCTGTGTATCACCGTGCGCGGTGTGCTTCTCACAGAGCTCTCTCTAGGCTATGGCTTGTTTTGTTCAAGTTAACAGTATATCATATGTACAATATTAATCAGTAATTACATGCTTTCCTGAATATGAATGGACATAATACACATTTAAAGTTTCCTAAATGAGCTTGATACTTCTGTTAGTATTTTCCACTTTTCTCTTTTATACGTTTCTTCACTTTTTTCCCTGGTTACTTTACTCCTGTTTTCAGTACTTTAGAAGACATGTACCTTTTCTGTCCCATCCTGATTTTCTGTTATCTGTCTCTGTATTTCTTTACCATAACTGGAAATTTTGCTAACAAGGGTATGGCTTGTGTCACACTTTCCAAAATGCCAACATTGTAGGACCACTGAGACCACTTAGCATTATGCAGTGCTTAGTCAGTTAATCCTTATTCAGTTCTGACTAATGGCAATCTGCAAAGAAAAAAACCCAAGTCTATTCTTCCCCTCTGCCATTCAAGCAATTTTTTCTTCAATTAAAAAAAAAAAAATCATTAAACACTTCTTTAGATGACTGAAGAACAAATGAAATCACTGAAATATTAAAGCTGGTAACTGGTCAATTAAGAACATTTTTTATGCAAGCTTAAAAGTCCTTTAAAAGTAAACAGAAATAAATTGTGATTTAAATCATACTCCTCAGAGGTTAAGTGAAAAAAATCAACCGTAACTATTTAAAATCAAAGAAAACTTGCATAATAATTCTCTCATCATTCAAGAAGTCTTCTGGAAAAATCAGGAAAGATGTGATTTTCCTTATATTAAAAACCACTAGAAAAACATTTCCCCTGCTGAAACTACAAGGCCTCCCTTGTAGAGCTTTCTTTAGACACATTAAAAATGGGCAAATGGGACCAACCTCAGCACTTTTTCCATAGGTTATCCCTCACAGCTCAACAGACACTGGTCCCAGAGCCTGATGCAGCAGTGCTGCTGCTCTCTCAGGTAGCACAACGCTCTGTTAACGCCGGCACGTTTGAGCCCAGAGCTGCATGCTGCCATGCAGACGTGCATGCAACCTGACGATACGGCTTTTAAGTCCCTCACAACACAGCTAAACCTTTTTGTGTGGACAGGCAACCAGGACTGTGAGCAGGCTGCGTGAACACGCTGCCTGGGGTTAGCCCTGGCCCGAGGCTTCCCAGCCCAGGGTGCACTGAGCCCTCCTTGTCCAGAGATCAGTCTGGGTCCCGCTTTGGGCTCTTTGTGCCCTCACGAACTCACAAACCTGCCATTCTGCCCTGTTTGCTGCACGTCCCCATGTAACCTTTACCCAAATGGGAGTACATCATCTGAGACCAGGGCAGTAAACAGCTTCTCAAATGAAAAAGTACAATTTCAAAAATTTCTGCTCTCAGTAGTAGTAAAAACCAAATCATCTCTGTGATGTGAGTCACCTCTTCCAGAGTCACCTGCGCACCGAGGTGCCCGAGGCTGTGCTGGAAATCTGCTCAGCTCCCTGTGAGATGAATGTTTAAAACATGCTAGGTGCCCTCACCACACGGGGACAGAGGGTATAAGTGAGGCAGCTTCCTAAGGGAACCTCTGTTTTTCCTCCTAAGTGATCCATGTGAATATGCCGATTATTCCTACAGGGAGGCAGTACTGTACACTTCTGAGAATGAAGCACACCAAACCATACACTTTGAAAAGAACTGTGAGATGGATGCCAAAAATTGAAAGCATTCTTCTGAAATGCGTTTCTTTCGTTACTGCAGACAATGCTGTACTGTTTTTATCAGCGACTGACTAATCTGCAGAGATGAGTTTACAGTCAAAATGGAAAAAGAAAAAACACAGAGGGTGCTTTCTGCTTTCTCAATAAATAGGAAAATTCTGTGATAACAGGTTTTTCTTTTCATTTTCTGCAGCAAAATGAATTTGCTTGCAACATTATTCATTTACAGAGCTTGGACAGACTGCAGACAAACTACATATCTATTAAGTCTGGGTAAAAAATAAAAAGCAGCAGTTCAAACATTGTATACATGGTGTAGAATCAATGTAATAAACTTTCCCAAAATAAGTAATTTGCTATACTTGATTTCCTGATCTTCCACTGGACAATTAGACCTCACTCATTACTCTCTTGAATCTAGACCACAAGAAAGAGGAAGAAGAGGTGAATATTAAACTGCTGTGGCCTGGATTCTTTAAGAAATGCAAATTCTTTAGAACATATGAAGGAATAAAATTAAACAATACTAAATAGTCACATTACTTGTCCAACAGTAATTTTTCTCTGCTTTCCAAATAGACAGTAAAAGAATAAACCCCCTTCATGCAGTTCAGCATCACATTTTATATGCGTATGTAGCAATGAAATGCTGGTGAGATATAAAGCAGAACAATTCACGTAAGACCATACCCCAAAACATGTCACTCCAACAACTTCATGAATTTCCTCAGACATACCCATCTATCAGTACCCACATTCATCTACAGCCTAAAATTCTTAAAGTGGTACATAATGCCTTATTCCTAAATGTGTGCGGATAAACAGTACCATTGTTTGGAGCTGATGTCAAATGGACTTCTTTCAAGGACTTGTGACATGAATTAGTATATATCCAAGTAGACAAACAAATTCTTTGAAAGAAAAAAACAGTATGACCAACACCGGCAAGCTGCCTGTGTCCAAACACACACACACCTACAGTGAAGATTTGGCCTAGATGTCATCAACTCAACAACAGAGAAGCACACGCTAACATTAGGACTTGTTTAAATCCAGGGACAGCTGAATGGGAAGTGTAAATGAAGTTAACAGTGTACGGAAAGTCAGTTACAGCAGGAGAAATCTGACAATGACCTCTGTGTGTGCGCTTGTGTGTGTGCGTGCATGTGCCGCTAAGCTATCACAGCTTTGCTGGGAAATCCACCGTACGATGCATATGCCTGTATTGGTAAGCTAAGCAGGGCTAAGGCCTGTCCTCTGGCCAACCAGCACAATCTGGTCATGTTGCTGCCGTTAAATTATCTTTTTCTTCTAAACAGGCTTGGATCTAAACTCTGAAGTTGGGCATTGGAACCCTCCTTTGGGAATTCCTGGCCAGTGCTGACTCTGGAGCCCCGGCCAGGGATTGCCTGGGAGGGTGCCAGCTGGCCCGGGCCAAACCACACCTGAGGCCAGCCCAGCAATTAACAGCACAGATGATCACATTTCAGCGCCTGGATCTGTGCTCTGTTACCCTTTAATTACTCACAGAGAGAGATGCTGCTAATTTGTACCAACAGCTACTGATGCTAATGCAGTAAGGCACTTAACGATGCTCGTCACTTCCAGCACTGCAGCAGCCCCCTGCCATTACACACAATCCCAGCAGGGCAACTGTTTGCAAGCGTTGGGCAACTGGCTGCTGCTGTGACTCCGGTGTGGCCATACGTGACACAGAGTAAGGTCTCAGCATCTCCTCTCTGATACTCTGCAAACACTTCAGCAATGTCCCTCTCTGGCTTGTCATATGTGATTTTCCCATCAAACCTTTGGTTGTATAGAATTTTGTATGCATGTACTTATCAACAACATATCGTTAATAGCTGGAAAATAAACAGTCAAAAAATGAGAAAATTATTTTCTTTCTATAGGCATTACTCAACAGAAGTTTAAGATTAGTTTAGGTGTGGTAGGCATGTACTCAAAACTCATCAACTATTACAGCATACCCAACTGATGTTCAAATATTAAAATCCCTGTCTCTCAGAGCCTATTTAAATGCATATTAAATATTTCTAATTCATATTAAATTTTCTAAGATCAAACAGTCACAAAACAAAACATGTTCTCCATTTCTGTGTACAGATTAAGTCATTGAGAAAATGATTGCATCAGTCTTGACACAAGAGCAGAAAGCAGTAATGACAGCCATGTGAGCTACTTAATCCAAAAAGCAAGATTATTGAGTAGGAAAACTGTATTATCATCTTTGCTTTTTGGATTTTGTATAGTATAAGCATGAATAATAGGCAAAAGCTAAACCAGGAAAAAGCAAGGAGTATTATTAATTTATTTTGTAATGCTGGTATATGCTGGCTATCCCATACTTACTTTCGGTAGAGGTAGCTCTTGAAGCATTTGGTTTTCAAATTTAGATTTAGTCTGCAAGTTTAAAGTCATGCTTCTGCCGGCATGCATTGCTGAAAAACCTCCAGAGTGCAGCATGCCAAGGCTAACTGTGTTGTGTTTGTAAGCAGCGGTCTGAGTAGAGGAAACAACCACGTGACAGGATATGAACACACATGCTCATTGAATTAAGTATCACACATATATGGTTAATTTCACAAAGTTTTAGTTTAAGCAAACAAACAGTACCAAGAAATAAATAGCTTCTTGATGCATGCACTGGGTCACACGGAAGCAAATACATTGCTAGTTATACATAAAATGGATACCATAAAAGACTTCCAACGCTGACAGCAGATGAGATATGTCGTTATCTGTCATTTGAAAATTGTAATATATAACATGGTACAAGTCTTTATTTTGCAAATAAGGCCAAATTTTGGTTCGTTTGCACAACCATGGATGGGCCAGAAAATATGTATCTAGTGTAAAAGAGCATCAAAGGCAGAGGAAAAAACCCTGTACAAGAAGGCTCTGTGCCATCTTACAAGCTCTGCGACTGCTCCGTGGCCGGCAGCTGCCCGCGAGGGACGAGCGTTGGCTGGGCCCAGCACAGCAGGTACACTGATCCCGCACGGACCGGCATCTCAGCAGCCCCGGGCAGACGGGCAGCGGCTTCTCCTGCAGCAGCTGCTGCATCGCAGTGCCCAGGTGCTCTCATCAGCAAAACTCCACGACACAGCCCAGCTTCTTAGAGCTTTGCTTATAGTATGTTGCAAACAACTAGAAACTAGCTCACTGGCACCTGCAGGGATCACTATCAGCTCAGTGTAACTAGAGAAAATCACCAGTGTCAGCTTTCCACGAGTTAAAGTATTTCTTAAGCAAATACACATTGTAAACTAAGTGTAAAGATATTTCTTAAACAAACAATATCTGGGAAGTGTTTATTTCCACCAGAAATGTCTCTACTTGGGGTGCACTATTTTGCCTAGGTATTAGGTATTTTCCAATCAGTTTTACACAACACAAGGAAAATGGCTGAAGTAAGGAAAAAACTTCAGCCTTCAAGGCAGTTTTTAAAATCTACCCATTTGATCCTTAATGATATTTTAATATGCATCACATCCGAGCAACTGGGAGGTAATGAATATATTAACACCAAACTCATGAAACACCTAGCATAGAATAGGTATATGGACACATTTCGAAACTAACTTATTCATTTCATGGCAGTAATTTTTCACAACCACTTCAGCTTATAAAGTAGATCAGATTCATGAAGTAGGTCATTAAATAGTCAAGAATGTGATTGAAATCATGCACTATAGTACTTGTACTGTTTTGTATAGAAGGCAAATAAGCATAACTACCTACAGCCAAGAGGATTAATAATCATATTCCTCACTAAAAACAGTGGCAGTGTATATCCAGTGATACTTTTCAGAGTTAAGAGATGCCTTTAAATCCCCTCCACTAACAGTGATATGAAAGCTAAAATACAGTATTTTACTCTTTATCTGTGATGTTTTTCTTTATTTCTTTTTACTGCAAAGATGTACCCAGCATCTTTTAAAGCTCTCCAATCACTACTGAAGTGGTGGACTTCAGCAGCACATTCACATCTGTTGATGAGGACAGATTTTTATGGTTTTTATTTCTTCAGACAGTGCTGCAGCAGCTACCACGTTAGTAATGTGCACCGAGGTGCGTTACTTGTGCAGAGACTCTTTATCACTCATTTCCCCAGGAACCCCTGGCTCCAGCTGCTTTTGAGCACCCCCAGACCCCTTTGCGGGCCGGTTCCTCTGACACCAATGCAGGAATTTCTTTACTGGGAATTCTGGTGGTTACCACTGTACGTGCAAATAGTTTGACATACCAAAACACACAACTAAAGGCATTAATTGCAGAGAAATGCCAAACATACCCTGTCTAACCTTCTAGCTTCTATATGTCTAAGTAGCTGTTGTCTCCAGTCAGCGGGCATTTTAGCACAGCTCTCATTTCCCTTCACAGGGGTAGGCCTTGTCTTTATATCACTGTTATCGGAAGGCTTGTCGCCATAGTTACCCAAGTTATAGTCTGACGGTATCTTTTCCAGCAGAGCTGCCATTGTTGGCCTCGCTGAAACCGGCCTGGTTTGGGATGTGCCGTAACTCTCTGTACTGTAGCTTCTTGCAGACAACGGCCGCCTTTGTGTAAGGTTTTTAACTGGAAAGCTTCCAGTCTGGGCTTTCACTTCTTGGTAGGAAGGATGCTCGTCTTCGTACCTGCCGTTCCTCTTGAGGAACTGAGACTCAGAGACCGAGATACTGCTTTGGCGCTCCACAGCTCCTCGGTAGGGAGGCCTGCCATACCTATCGCTTGGGGGCAGCTCGTGGGGCTCACTGACTCTCCTGAACATGGACATCTCGGTAGAGCTGGCCAACGAATCCGCTCTCCTCAAGAACCCCGGCCGAGACCCCTGGCTTGCAAAGGGGGCACCAACTGCCTCCTCGTTCACTGAAGGCTGGGAGAAGGAGAACATGTGCTCCACAGGTGGGTAGCCGCGGTAGGCCCTTGGGCTGACCAGATCCTGGGGCAGGTTTTTACTTTGCTGGGGAATGTACTCAGGGTTGAGCTGGAAAGGCGGCAGTAGCCTCTTCTCGGCTGTGACCTCCACTGCTCCCTGGGGGTTGAAGCTTTGGTCGAACTGGTAGACCTTCTTTGTGACGGATGACTTCTGCTGCGGCTGCACCTTGACGCTGCCGTAGGTCAGCAGCTCATCGTCCAGCATGGGGACCGACTGGCTGCGGGACATGCTCAGCATGCCGTGCTCCGGGCCCAGGAGCTTGTCCACCCTCTCGTGGGTGCCTACAGTATCATTACCAGATGCATAGTTTTCTAAGGGTATATTATACACTTTGTATGTACCAATGTCTATCTCATCGATACTTTGCGACTTCTTAAATTTGTTAGTTTTTAAATCCCGCATCATCGGAGAAAGCCGTTCTGTACTCTTGCTGATCGAAATAATGTTTTTGGAAGGATCTGGGCGACAGTGGATATGGGAAAAGACATTTGTGAGACTTCTGTTAGCATTTGAATCATGGTATTCCCATGCTATCCCTGGAGTGAAAGTGCTAGTCATTTCAGGAGACTCTTTGACATGATCTTTCCGCTCAGGCAAAGGGCTGGTGGTGGGAGTGCTTTCCAGTTTGGAAGGAAAAGCTGTCCTGTCTTCAAAAGGACTGGGGGTTCTGGTCCAATTTTGCCAAGGATTGGGAGGAGGCACTTCAGATTCGTGTGTATTTCTGAGCGTCGGCTGCTCCAGCTCCAGGGGAATGCCAACTATCCTGTCTTGTCTAATCAACGGCCTGCGTCCGTGTGCAGATGTGCTTCTAGATTTCGTGCTCAGGAGGGGGTTAGCACTAGGATTCTCCACCGTGCTCTCCTCCGCCACAAACCCTGTGTTATCGTAGTGCGAGCTGTCATTCCAGCTGTCGGCGAAGGTTTCGCTCAGCGGGCGCCTGTCGGTGCGCTGTGGCAGGCTCCCTGCCGGAGCAGATTCCCGCTGGCTCAGCAATGGCTTTGTTTCAAGGGGCTGTGGAAATGACTGTGCCAGCCTGCAAAAACGAAACAAAGCAAAACAAGATAAAATGCCCACTATTAGAGCACATAAGCAGTCATCAGAGAGACACAATTATAAAGCACTTTAATACTCTCCCATCTGTGCTCTGGCTTTGGGATCATACCATGAGATGTGCATCTTGTCCACTGGTTTGGCAAGAACGGCTGCAGTAGTTTTTTGCACTGAAGTACAGATTCCGTAAGTATGTACACAGAGAAACTAAGAAGTCAGTCAAAAGTCCTGGATGGCTAAATGGCACATTCATATAAATCCAGCTGAACATATTTTCCTGCTTTAAAAATAATTTTCTGAGTGCAATGGAAGATTTTTTACACTTCATTTATTTTTTTTTTTTCCAAACAAAAATACTAGATTCAGTTTGTGTATGTTCTCACCACCAAAATTTTATGCACCTTCAGTGAGCAGGCTCCAGTCTCTCTTTAATGGGGCAGAGCCTGCAGATGGAACTTTATTAGGTGATTTACAGCAGGAATAGACAGGGCAGGGCGTTCTTGGTATGGTACGAGAATGGTTTCAGGTTGCTGATGGCCAGTGCAAATTACAACTTTCAAAGAACTGTTGTTCTTGGAGGTCCAGGGCAGAGTGAGGTTCAGGACAGCGATAACAGGAGAGACATACACTCTGCTGTCTACAGCCTGCTGCAGCTCAGGACCACACAGAGCAGAGTAACTGCAGCTCAATGTCTAGGCACTTTTAATGCATGGTTATAGCACATAGCTGAAAAACCAGCTGTAGACTTACTGTCATTTATAGAGTATGAACGGGTGGCCAACCCTGCACAGCCTGGGCTCTGAATAGCTATGTACACCTCTGCAAAACTGTGGTAAAAACACTGCATCCTTTTACTTGAGTGCCTCAACAGACAGCAAATGATCACTTTGAATTCATATGACAACATTAGATGAAAGGCAGCCAGAAGCTGTGTAAAAGAAAGATGATCACACCTGTTCCCCCACAAAGAGTTATTCACTGCTTCTTTAGCCGTTGTCTGCAAGGACCCCATTTTAACATGCGCGTTGGAGGACCCTGAGGAAGCCTGGGAAGGGGAATAGTCTGAGTAAGTGCCTGAGGAAACGCTGTTATTCAGACAATGGATCTTATCTGCTTCAGACTCATCTGTCGATTCTGCAACAAAACACAGCAAACATTTTCAGGAGGTGGTATTTGAAAACTTAACCCCAGAAAAAATACATTTTAAAATTGATACTATGGAGAAATATATATTCGTGTGCACAAATATGTATGTAATGTTTTAAAATCAGTGAAGTGCAGAACATCTTAAGTAATATGTCTCTTTGCATACAGTACATATGCTTTCATCTAAAAGGTTGTAAGTCAAGTTAGTACCTTTCTTCTCTTTACCCAGAAGAACAAGTTTGGGTGGGTACAATGGAGTCTCTGGCATGGAAGGACGTAGTTCCCCTATCCTCATCTCACTGGCAGGATGTCCAAAGGCATCCTGAGGAATATAATAATGTAGCGTAAACATAGGAAACAGAATCCACTTCAAACTGCAACGAATAAACATTTCACAGCCTTCTTTTCATGAATGTGACAACACACCAAAACCCCACCAAATGGGTAGTGTCTAATCACGCTGGTTTGTCAGCTGAAGATTCTAATTAGTCCTACATAAATACTTGTAAAAATTATGGTGATGTGTTCATTCTGAAAATGTGGACAAAACAGATGGAACTTGCAAGATACATCAAGGCCACGTAAACATTTTTGATGAAGTAAAGGTCACAAAAATGCAAGCTGCCAGCAGAAAAAAATAAAAATTTAGAATAAATAATTACTTCTTATTTCATGAGTAAGTATTCCTCACCCGTTTATTTGTGGCACAAGTCCTACCACAGATTCAACTGACCCTATAGCTATATTTAGTTAAAATGACTCTGTCTCTGAAGAGTTTTTTGCTAAATTAAAATGATTTGGATTTCATAAACGTCTCATTGAGAGTTCAGCAAATCTTGACTCTCAAAGACTGCCCTGCACAGCTGTTTCACTCTTCTAGAAGCCACAGGATATATACTGAATATAAAATGAGTTAAAAAGTGGAAAGAAAGTGAGATATGGTCTTAGGAAGAGGTATTTTAAATTAGGACATTCGCATTAGGCTCATAGGATGCTAGCAGGGAATGAAGACACAAACAGGGAACCCGTAACATTTCTTATCCCTGGAAGAAAGTTCAGAATGAGAAAGACGCTGACCTGAAGACAGGTGCCTTGGGGAGACAGGGTAGGGGATGAGACTCTTACTGGAGGAACGACGCTGGTAACCCTGCCCTCAGAAGGGGACTTAAGGAAAGGGAGCCCAAGGAATGAGTGATATGGGAAACCCACTTTGTGGGTGTTGGTGCCTGGTCTCAGGGGAATGTCATGGAAAGGGAGTTGGTGGAGACGGGCACAGCAACACTGTAAAGTTGTGCCAATGCCAATCAAGATCCTTGTGGGGAGGCGTACGAGAAACATGCATCATCTCGGAAGTGAGAGGATGAGCTGTGAACTCATAAAGAGGACGGAAGTTGGAGAAGGAGAGTATCTAGTAAAAAAGAGGAAGTTTTGAGAGATATTAGGAGAAAATCAATAATTAGTAGTATAAATGAGGAAGGAAATGGTTAGGAGAAATATATTTAGGAGGGAGACACCATGGAGACACTATGAGAATCTCCGTACCCTGACATTTTGCTGTTATAGGTACTCCAGTGATTTTGCAGAATGAAGTCAATAAAGAGATGCAATATTTCGAGAAACAGTTTAAAATGAAGTACCAAACGGAAAACCACATTATTAAAATGTAAACTGCTACAATATTTTTTAAATTTACTTGCTTTTACTCGTAAGGAGAAAACTTTCAGAGGTTTACTCTCCAATAACTACTTTTTGTAGTAACAGTTCAAATGGAGATTTGTAGAAGCATTTGCCACACAATTTATCCTTGAAGAATATAATTATATTTACACAATAGGTATTTTAATTCTTTTGCATTTGGTGTTTACTGGAGGTAGTCCCATACCAAAACAGCAAAGAACAGGTACCTTCACAGCCTCCCTCAGTGCTAACATTTAAATAAATACAGCTACATAGTGACTCTTACACAGTGTAACATATTCAAGACTTTAAACTACTTTCACATGCAGAGATCCCTTGTTGTGTATGGTATTTCTTACATAACAATAACAATGTACATACAACTTAAAGCTAACAATAGTGCAACCTCATTTTTCCAGTGCAAAACAATAATTTTCCAGTGCAATGTAACAAACACGCAAAACCATTTTTTGAGAAATAAAAAAGTGCATAGCATTCACAGAGTGTGAAATTCTCCACCTTTGAAGCATGGTGCACATTAAGTTTCTTGTTGTACCTCTGAGCTTTTAGTATGCTCTTCTTTCTCCTTCCTGTCTGAGATTTCCAGAGTCAATTTATGAGTGTTGTCTGTATCAGACAGGTGGCTCTTTTGGAATTCTTTATTTTCTCTATCTTGAACCTAGAATCCCAATATTGTGCCATGAAACTTCCAGAAGTTATAAGCTTAAAATAAAACTACTTGCTGTAAGATAGGAAGAACAAGCAGTCCCATTTTTGACACAATGATGAACACAGGTTTTTATTTCAGGTGCACGATTTTTTATGACGTTTTCTACGTTATTTTCTTTTTAGCCCTTAGTCCAGCTATTCAAACAAAAATCAATACACTTTTGTAAGAACTAGTCTGGCATTCGTGAATATGTCACGAAAGTGAAATGCGTTGTAAAAAACCAAAATCATATTTCATTTAATTCTACTTTGTTTAAGAGAACCTTTCTTCTTACAAGACCAAGAACAAAAAGGTCACTAATAGAAAAAAAAGAAAAAAGTATTAATAATAGGACCAATTGCAAGAACAAAGGAAAGAGAGAAATGCAATTGTGTTGCGTCAGAACTTACTTCTCAGGACTAACCAGTGAAAGATACAGGTAGAGGACAGAAAAATACGGTGAGCTGTTTCCCAAGAGAAAATACATGGTAAAAACCATTAAAATACCTGGGAAAGAGAAGTATCACCGATTATTCACACTGACAACACAAGAACATTAAATTACAATCTGGAGAGATGGAATTTTCAAAATAACCTATCTCTTAGGCTCTGCTTGCAAAGAATGTAAAGCCTCTGAACAGAGCAGATCAGGGTTCTGGGCAGACACAGCACGCACAAGGCTGAGGAATGTGGGACCATTAATGGTGGATCTATTCCAGAGGAACAATTAAATATACGTAGAGGGTTGGCAGCACTTCTGAACTGGAAAAGGCCAGGTCAATCTGAAGAATGACAAGCTAGCTATAAATAAATGGAGAAGTAAAGAAATAAACTGATTAAGGCAAATGTTACTCAGTCCAGATTTTACTAAAACTTTAATGAAAAAAATAAAGGAAATCACAGAAAGTGCAGAACAAATGCAACCAGACAGCTATCAGAACATCCCTAGAGACAAGCAAGACAAACTGAGGCATAGGCTTCTTTCTTGAGAATCAGTTAGTGGTGAGGTTTTGTAAGAAAGCCTTGCTGAGCCCCTTACCCACGTTACAGTGTCTGCACAGAAAATGGCAGTACTTCCATCTCTCAGCCCTCAGTGTCAATAATTTCAAAATCCCACTAAATAGTCTTCTCCTGACAAAAATCACAAAACAAATTCTAGCTGAAGCTCAGCATGTGAAAGCAAAATACAACCGTGACTGCCAAAGCTAGCAGTTATCAGACTGATGTAAATAAAATTCAGTCACCAACACAGGAACACACTGAGAGTCACCACAAAACAAGAGACTATCCAGAAGAAAGCAGAGTGGAGGATCTTCCACCTACTCCTAAATCTTTCCCACTCTTCTGGCTGCAGTGGCAGCTTCCAGAAAGGCCAGTTTCAGTAGCCACTAGATCTGAAGATTGTGCCCAACAGGACGTTAACACAAGATACAGCTGAGATGATGGAAGGACAACTTCTGAATGTTGATATGGAATCTGAAAGTGGGAGAATGAAGGAACCCCGACACACTTTCTACCTAAAGAGGTGACACAGCAGCCAGCACAACATTACGGTACTGATGCAACGAGCTCTCACCCTTTCAGCTCCAGCAGGCAGTCTCAGACATAAGATAGAGCTTTAAAAGGAGACATAAGTACATGAGGAACAGACTGGGGCAGAGGTAGTTTTTGGGACTCCACATAGAAAGACATAATAGATCCTGGAAATCATCTGCAGGTAGGGCATGGTTGTTTCTGCCAGGTGTCTCTTTGCCTTGCAGTCCGGTGGACTGGCAAGCAGTTGGAGGAATGCACACGTTAACCTTGCTTATTCAGGTGATCAAAAATACAGCCAAGGGGATGCTGTATTTCTAACCAGAACTACCTATCATGGCAGAAACCAAAGCTAGAGATGTCCAGTCTACAAAGATGTATTTCAGCATGAAAACTTCCATTTCCAGTAGTGTAATCTCATACGGCTAAGCCTGTTAGCTGACATGGTCAGGATTCTGCAAAGATAAACTGCAGATGCTTGTCTGACCAGTCGTCAGTCATGTACTGCAGAGGCTGGAGACCTAACATCATCCTCAGTTACAAACCATGGAGAGGCTCTTGTCCAGCTCTGTACATGGCCTTCAGGGCGAGGACAGGAGTCTCAGTACTGCACTGAGTTACGACACCCTGATATGTGAATTGCACTCTCTGTGCTCTCCCATGTCTGAAGGAAACAAGCTTCTGTTGCTCTCTATCTAGATGGAAATGTACCCAAATTGCAGGCATCTCACCGAGGTTGCTGCCAATAGACAGAGTCTTAGGCCTTTTGCAAAAAAGCCACTTCATGGTCCATCAAACATAAACCAAGTCTACATGTCCTGTGTATACAAGCTTGTACAGTGCCATGTCCAGACATGTAACACTGCACCTCCTGAGTCCTCATGCAGGCAGGGACAGACAGAGCAGGAGCCTCACGGAGTCAAGTGATGTCTCAAACTGGTTTTATGCAAGGTAGGCTTTATCTTGGAGACAGCCCTAAATGATGTCCGTCCAATCCAGACACCTAGATAAGAGCCAGGCAGAAGTCAAAGTAACTCAAAATGAACATTTAGACATTTTGATATCCTATCTGAAGAAAGGTCTCTTGTGAGTCAGACCTCCAGATGAGTAAATCACTACCTCCTTTCTGCTTTGACAAGAAGGCACCAAGGTCATAACCTCAGTAAAGATCTTTTGTGCCATGAAGAAACTAAAAAACTCTATAATGAAGGTAATTCTGACTCCTGGTAAAATACAGGTAATCCTGTTGCAAAGAGCTTATCAAGGCATAAGCTTAAAGCAGATACAAACCAAAACTCGTTAGCATGTATTCTTCTCCCGATCAAGAGAGACTGTCATTGTGTATCTCACTAGCGGAAAACAGCTCCCACAATAGACACATCAGCTGAATCAACTGAAGTCAGGCATCTTAGAGGACATAAAAGTGTCTAAGTCTTCCTGGAAAGGCAAGATGACCATCTAAGATAGTCTCAAACTTTCACCAAAAACAAAACAAAAAGTACACTTCTCTACCCCCACCCACCCAAAAAAAGCCACAACCCAAACCCACAAAGCAACAAAGTCAGAAGTTAAAAAGTTGAGGTCTTATTTTGACTGAGACGAGATGAAGGTCTCAGAAGATCCAGTACACCTGAGGCAGTATTTTTCTAGCTGTTAGCACTGGTATCTGCATCAGATCACTGAAGAATGACAATCTCTCCTGTTTACACAGTATCAATAAACCTGCTAGAAATTAACACAAAAGGATGGAATGCTGTAGGTTGGACTAGAAAAGACTTCAGACTTTTTTTTTTTAAATCTAAATCTGAGGGTTATAGAAAAGTATTTCTGGTTTATTTCTCAATCCATACATATCAAGAATATAAACTAAAGACCTTAATTGCTGATTTGTGGCATTTCTCATTGTTTCTCATGGAAAGGCTACACAACGCACTAAGTTATCTCAGACTTCTTTTTGTCCAAAATGCACATCTTTCAGAATGACTTAGGGCAATGAAAAGGTTTATTTTAATTGATTATTAATTAAGAAATTGGTTGCTTGTTATAACTGAAGGTGGAGGATGATACAGGGGATTTGAAATGTAGTTTGTTACTCATTTCCAAAGCTCACTTTAATTATTTAGAAACAGTTTTGTAAAGAGACACATGTAAATTAATTGCAAGAAAACCTAAAAGAGATCAGAAATGAAACCAGCTTATCTGTCCTCTAAGGATGAAAAGTGAGCATTGCACCTGAAATTAAATTACCTTGTTATTAGAAACTGTCTTCAGTCTAAATCTATATCAGAACACATCTGCAATTTCAAACTGTATTTTAACTTGAGGCTTGAGATCATGTCTCCTAATTATCTGAAAAGCAAATGGAGCTTAATTATGTTCTATTTAATGTGTTACAACTGAAATCATGTTAATAATATTCACAAAATGATTCACAATTTTTCTACAGTTTCCCATACCTTATCTTCATGCAGAAAGCTAAAGAAGGAAAATGTATACATCATCCTGCTTTGCAGCATAAAATCTTCCCAGTGTAATTGTTTGTATGAACGACAAGAACACTTTTTTCTTTTTTTTAGTTGATGAGATAGTTGTGTTACTAGTCTTGACTAAGTAGCAGGGAAATTAAAATCTATAAAAGTTCCACCATCTTCACTATTACAATAATAGAAGATGAAAAACATCTTCACTGATAAGATGGAAAGTCATGCACTCACATTGGTTCCTTGTGGTACAAAATCAACAAGGAAATTGCAATCACATTATTTAATTGCACTTCAGGAACTACTGCAGGGTCTTCAGCAATTCAACTATTTTTGTAGAATGCTTTTTGTGAAACTCATGCAATTAACAGTTCAGGTACGTTCATGGAAAAACTGGGTATGATTATTTTTCTGTTGCAAAAGTAAATGCATTTTTAACAAAGAACGAAACCTAAGAATGAGATTTGTCTTCACTTCTTTCTAGATTAGAACACAGTATGTCGTCACACAAGCATTTCAGAGTAACTGTAGTATTTTATGGTGTTGCTGCCATTTACCCTTTCCTTATACCTCTGTAACAGAGGCTTCACTGGGCTCTGCATACTCACATGACTCTGCTGTGGCTCAGTTAACTGGGATGTCAACATGTTAGTTTAATGACTTAATATTTAGTTTAACAGCAACTAAACCAGTACAGCCACCTATTTCTGAAGTCTGCGTCATCATGCGCAGCCACAAAGACGACCAAACACTTAATGTCTTTGCCAGACAACATTGATTCAAATTCCAGATAGATAATATGTGTGTTTGCAGCAGGCACAGAAACCCACAGAAAGCTATTAAGAGTATTCAAGTTCAAAAGCTAGATGATACAAAATAAATTATATGTATTCAGCAACAACAGCAGAACATGTCAATACTCATGCCACAAGACATAAGTTGGTTCAAAGGCCAGACTTACACAGCAAGAAAGAATTTAATGAGTAAAAAGGAATAATGGTGGAATTTAAGATTTCAAATTTAGATAAAAACATCAATGATTCAACTTAAATATTTTAGTTCAAAGTACTAATCAAAACTGTGCCTACATTTGAAGAAAGTCTTCTGAAGCCATCTTAAAGAGAAAAATGTTGGCTATCTTTTTTTAAGAAATGAAAATGTTTAACTGTAAATAAAACACACAGTACTGACAGAGCAACTACAGTAACTGCTGAATATTTAAGAACAGCCAATTTGTGTTAAGGATACGAAAAACTGAGGAAGAAAAATTCATGCACACACAACTAGCCAGAGACAGGGATATTCCAAGGACAATGAATTCATCATAACGTTTGAATAACAAAGGAATGAAAAGATAATATGGCAATTTTTCCCCTCATTTATTTCTTTCCAACATTAAGACTTCATAAACATTTTCAAGAATGCTGATACTCTTGTAGAGCTGTCCAAGCTTATAAACTCCCAGTACACACTGCCAGACTAAGAGATTTCCCTTATTTAAAAATTGTGCCTGCACAAAGTAAGTAGTTAGTGTGAATGTTAATGAGTAGCTGCCCTCTGAGGTCAAGCTTCAGCTATGTGTAACAGCTTTGCACACGACTGCAGTATTTAGGAATTCACCTTTCAGTGACTGTATTCATGTTAGAAGACTGTTACTATGCATACTGATCCATTTCTGGCAAACGCATTAAGGGCTAGATTCTGCAACTCACTGTAAGCTGCTATTCAGTGGGTGCCTGATCTGAAGTTCCCTTCAGCTGGAGAAGCACTCCTACTAACTTCATTAAGCTTTGACAAGGCTATCTACTACACGTAATGTGACTAGAAGAAGCAGAACCTAATGGCATAGTAGGGTCAGACAGAACAAACTGATTTGTCTTTAACAAATCTGATGCAGAAATACATTTACTTAAGTCTGAGATGTAAATCCTGATCAGGTCCATTCTCCTGCTAATATGCAAGTCTCTCCTATCATTAAAATTTAGAAGAGTGCTTGTACGTACCAATACCAAAATTCAGATCTAGATAGATTTAGAACCAAAACTTAGGTCTGATAAACTCAGTAGTATTGGGAAAAACAGCAACTCAACATAAAACTAAATTAGCTTTATGGAATGGAACTAAAAACTATTAGGTATGAAGTTCACAGCAGACGCAGAATATCATTTGATGGAGTTATGCTAAAACCCCATCTTGAACTCTTGAGAGGAACAACGATCCTTTTACATTACCTCCACTGAAATCTCCTTTGGTGCCATGGGCCACTTGTGCTCATACTTTTCTTTCACAGTTTGTTCACTGTTCGCAGTTGGTGTTGCGTTCTCAGGCCGTACTCCATGGCTTGTTTTGCCCACCAGATTTTGAACTGATTTTACCATATTCTTTAAATCCTCCGGGTATGGAGTGGGATAACGTTTTAGATTTATTTCAACCTGAACATTCATAAAAAGAATTAAAGCACAAATACAAAATGAAAACAGCATGCAAACTAAAACCATGGTTACAGTACTATGGCTAAGTGCAAATTCCTCAAATTTTTAATTAATCTATTTGAGGTAATGTGTTACATATAGCTATCTTCATGGATTTTTGGACTGAAATTTGCTCTCAGTTACCCTGTGTCAATCTATAATGGAATTTCAGTGACATAAAATAATGGATGGGAATGGTTCCCTATAAGCCTATCTTTTACCCTGTGAGAGTACTGTATTTTAATTCTACACTTTGTCTGAGAGTACTGGCATATTAAATCACACTTTTTCAAAACAATACTGGTGTAAATGCAGAATTAATTTAGCTATGTTCAGTGTACTGAATTAATCTGAATTATCTATGGCAGCTGAGGGCATAATCTGATCTACTGAGAGCTCTTTGCTCTTTAAGATGTACAACATACATACATGCACTCAAGTGTATCTTATTCTTTTCTTATACAGGAAATACACAAAAGCAGACTCAAACCACTACAGAAAAGTCACCCTAAGTCACACCGAACAGTACTTTAACTGATGGACAGACCTACAGATTTTCTAGGAAACTCCACATTTTAAGTTTACAGTTTTTATCACTCAGAAGTAGAGAAACGTTGTATTTCCCACATCCAAAGCAATCCTAATTCGAAGGCAATTTTACAATATCTCAGGGTTGAGTGAAAAGGGAAGAGTGGCTGAGAAGGCTCACGGATGACATCACTCCCTGTCATCGGTAAGACATTACGCTATCAGCAAATTGCTCTGAGGAGGTGGTGCAGCAAATGACCACGTCAGGAATGATCCAAGCAGGAAAGACAACATACATGGTGCTGACCTCTCCTTATACCTCCCGCACTGTGTTATGGACATATTTTGTCTGCTGAACATCACACCACATTATGAGAAGACATAGGAAACTGAAGTGTGCATCCAAACCAAGCATCACCTCAGCAAGGCTGCTTGGGCTGCGCAGAGAGGGTGGGCAGCTTCTCGGTCTGTCCCTTGAGCCTAGCCTGCAGCAGACGCTGCCCTCTCAGCACAGGGCCCTCTCCTCCACAGAGCACCTCCCACCCTCCCCGTTCCATCCTTCGTGATGCAAACCTGCCCTGTCTCCACCGCCTTTGTCCGAGCTGTGAAAGACGGTTGTTGCTTAAGCACCAAACCTGGGATTCCCAAGGCGAAGCAGACCGCGCGCCCCGGCGAGCAGCCAGCCCGCGGCTGAGCGCACTAACAGCCACCAAGTGCAGCCACATGAAACGCAGAAGGCGCTGGCTGAGCCTGCCTCTCCCTTTGGCCCTGAGTTTGAGGTGAAAACACAGTAAAATCCTTCAAAGGAGTAAAGTTACAACTCCCAGTGCAAGCTGTGTGGGTCAGGATATCTGTTCCCAATTATGAGGCTGTAAAATTTGAAATTACTCCACACCTACCATGTGGTAAGTATTCGGAAGCATTTACCACAAAGAAGTTTTTATCTCATTGTGTACATGAGGTAAACAAAGGGAGCTTACTTTTACTAGCTCACTATTATAGCTGTTGGATTTTAAATTCCTAACAAGTAGGAAAAATGAATTTTGGATTCAAATGAATATGGTCTTTTGATAGGAATATTTTAGAAGTAAAAGCATGATTGATCTGGAAAATAAAACTATATGAAATACTAGCATACAGTTCTGAACCACAATAGAATAAACATTACATATAATAGATTCTGACATGACTTAACATAAAACGTTAAAATGTATGACTGATGTCATATGTTAATAAAGAATTTCAACAGAAAAAAATAAATTAAAAGAGTCTGTAAAGCATTACTAAAGCTCTGGTCGATTTATGGTTGAAAGAAATCATATTTAGATGTGGCCTAATTAGGCAACTGAACTTTTTTCCCAAAGTTCAGACCATTATTTAAGTGTAAGGTCTACAGACAAACACAGCTAAAAGATAGAGCAAATCCTCAATAAGTACTAGTCAAGGAAAAATTAACTGAAAGACTTTCATGAGATAGACAAATCACAGACAGGGATTTCAGCAAGAGTTTCACATCACCGTGAGTATTAATATTAAACAGTAAAAATACTGGCAGCTGTGGTAGGTGACATCCACTGGAATGCAGGTATTTCCATCACCGATTTAGACTTATCGTTACAGAGGAAATCTGTACTCCCTGTCAATACAGTTCTTGTATGTTTAACACTACATCAAAAGTAGCATGACCCTGAAAAGAGAATTTTCCAAGTTCAAAATTCTTGATGGAAGAAGTTATCAAAGCATTTCAGTTACCAAATTTATTTTAACATGTAGTTGGCTGAGACTTCAGTTTTAACTATGAAATACAGAAAGTGAAAACTATATATGTTTTTATAGAACATTACCAATGTCTGTGGCTACTGCCTATTGATAATTTAAGTTAACCTCCAAACTCATCCCATAAAGGTCTGGTGAAACTGCTAAAACTGTACGTGTTATAACCTCCCTATTGTAACACATGGATGGAGTGACACATATTCCATAGTTTCCTAAAGGTTCCAGCAACTACCTTCTAGTTCATGTGCATGCATCTAAACACAGGCTGGTGAACAGTTCAGTCAAGTAATTCTTCACAACACTTTCATTGTCATTCATGTATATATAGATGAATTGGCATTACTGGGAAAGAGCACGGACATACCAGAAGGATGTAAATAAGCATTTCTATCTTACTAACAGGAATTGAATTCAAGCTCATTTTTTCATGATTTGGGCAAAAAGGCTGTTTTCCATGATAGGGACCCCCCCCGCCCCACACACACACACCTTCAGTATGAAATCTTTTGCTTTCACAGCCTGGCAAGATTTCCTGGGTTTGAACAGTATTATTATTCTACTTTCAGTTTTTACAAACTACAGATATTTATGGGTATCCGGTGTATAAACAGTGAGATACGAGAGAGGAGAGATGCTCTCTTCAAGGTACACAGATGAGATGAAATATCTGATCAGCCACTAGGCTCCCTGCTTAGCTTTTCCTTTAATAATTCTTCTCTATATAAGCAACAGCTATAGCATCGGCTGCAAAATTTAGTGTTTTGGTCTGATGTGAAGATTTTAGGATCATTATTAAGCTAGAAGAGGGTAGATTTAGGGTAGATATAAGGAAGAAATCCTTCACTATGAGGGCGGCGAGGCACTGGCACAGGCTGCCCGGAGCAGCTGTGGGTGCCCCATCCCTGGCAGGGCTCAAGGCCAGGCTGGACGGGGCTGGGAGCAGCCTGGGCTAGTGGAAGGTGTCCCTGCCCGTGGCAGGGCGTTGGAACTGGGTGGTCTTTAAGGTCCTTTCCAACCCAAACCATGCTATGAATCTATGACTATGGAGGAGAGGAACATTAAATTGTATATGGGAATAGAGGAATCACATGCAGAAACAGACTCATGCACTACAACATTGGCTTATACCCACTCTCTATGGATGAGAGGGAGAACAGGTAAGTAAGAACTCCAGGAAACATATTTTAGTGTTGGACAACTAATGAGCAGTGCTACAGAGGATGAAGACTGTCTTGACCTTCAGATGACCAAGCCAAAACATTAGAGAGGTGCAGCCCTGTGGGGACAAGGATCACCCACGTGGGACAAACCACTCCTTCCGCTGGCAGAAGGACTGGCCGCAGGCTGCCCTTCCCACATTCTGCTGCAACTGGGCTGAGACTGCAGCTGACCAGTGCACACCTCTGGGAACGCAAACTCTGCTCCACAGACCACAACACTGGCAGCAGCTGTCAGGGATGAGCAAACAGCCCAGGTAAGAAGCACTGCAACCAGAGCATCCATTGCATCCTGAACAGCTCTGGTATGGAGCGCCAGGGCCTGGGATCACACCATGCAGAGACACTTGCTTGCAGCATGGGCACAAGCCAGCTATTTTTGTTAAGTGCTGTTTCTAGGAAACCTGAAAATGTGGTACTGTGTCTTGGCTGTATTTGCCTCCCCGCTTTCCATACAGCAGATGGCAGCATTTGAACTGAAGTACAGCAATTCAGTGGATGAAGGATTTTTTTTCTACAAGAATAGTTTACTCCAAGGAAACATTTGTTTCAGTCATTCACAGTGTTCTGAAATACACTAAAAACAAAATGGCTATCTAAGTGATATAATTCATATATTACATTTCAGTATTAAAAATAATGCTTGCACTTAACAGAATACAATTAAATTCTTCTATGATCTTAGAAATTGATATCTATTTCTCTGTTAATATTTCAATTGTTTTGCACATTTGGACAGCCATAGCACCCACAGTTAAAATTCTGGTAAGAACTGGTGGAACAATATAAAATTCTCCCAGATGCTCTGTTTTCCATATAGGACCCATAAACCAGCAATTCATCTGGGGTAAAATTTCAAGTTTGATCTATTTATTGTGAGGTAAAGGCTGCTTTCTGACTTCATTTTCTGTTTTACTAAAGCAGCAGAGTCCATTAATTCTGGTTACAAGAGTTGCGAAATATATTAAAAAGAAAAATCTAAAATTTCCAAGAAGATCTAAATGGAATGCTAAATACCTATTAATAATAGTACTGCTAATTTAAAAAGTAAAATATGATTTAAATCTCCTCATATGATTTTGGTCTCTGGCAATACATTTTATGTTGGGTATCCTACCAGTTAAAAATTTGTGGTGTTTAATTGTTTGATCTGGCATAATGAATTTATATTATTCAAGAAATTTTCATGCCATGTAAACACAGATAGTCCTGACAATATCCTTCTAACAATGTAACCGATTAAGGGCTCAACTGAAAACTCTGGAATTATATTAATTTTGGATAACTGGGGGAGGATATTCATGTTTTGATATTCATTTTTGGTAGGTTGCAAAATTGATGAGAGATACCCTCTCCACTGCACATTCCTGCCTAACTCCACGAGGCTGGAAAGCTCTCATTGACTTCTACTTTCAGAGGAATATGGAATCCCCTATGTGATCTAAATATTTCTGAAGAACTAGGTGGTTGGACATTAATTCTAAGTCTCCCAATATTTTGTGTTAATTTTGTCTTTGTGACAAAACACCTGTCACAGTAGGAACTTGACATTAGGGTTATGGGCCTGAACTGACTTACAAAATCAGTTTTGCTGTCTAGACAACAGTAACAAAAGCAGAAATTGGTAATGTGTACTTCAGAGAGAACAGATATGCTATTCTTCCTCAACTGCTGTACTTGAAACATGGTGACGAGTACTTACTGGGTTTTTAGAACACAAAAATAGTTCGAGATCTGTAAACTGACCCTGTCCATAATATGTGAGTACCAGAATAAATCAAATGGAACTTACCTTAACTTTCCCTGCATTTTCCTCCTCTTCCTTTTTTTCTTCAAATTCAAAGGCAACAGTCATACGTTGCTGTCTCTGCTCCTCCCATAAAGTAGGGTTAAAACTATCACTGTCTGACTGGAAATCTACAGTTAAATTGCAAACAGCAATGCACAAGAACAAGTAATTAGTGCACTCAGCAAAAGATTGAAAATTATCTAAAAAGACATGTTCTTAGTTAATCCTGTAATTTTGGGTTATTGTTTTAAAACTGCTGAGGGGGCCAATGAGAGCAGCAACTGATAAGTTATTACAAACAAAGTTTAATATTAAAACTGAAATGAGAGTGACAGGAAGCCACAAGGTTTTGCGGCAGATGTGGAGCGGAGGGGGAGTATGAAAGCTAACTTAACACAGTGATATGAGGAGCCAAATCCTCAATTCTGTCAGGCTCAGAGCTCTGACCCTCACATGTCTAGGAGGTGGCTCATTCCCCAGCTCCCTCAGGCAGGTCCCAAGTCTCTGCGGGTTGAGCTGGCTCTGGCCAACAGCCTGTCCGCACGGCAGCAAGGCATACTCTAGAGTTTCTGTCCCATGCACACTCAATTCCCAGATTCAAATTGTTTATACAAAGTCATTCTTCTGAAAATAAAAGTGTTTAAGAAAATGTAAATCTGATGGTCTGAGAATAATGGATTTGTAAACAGGATTTCTCTGGGTATGACAAAATACGTACTGTTATGTGTGCACCACTGGCTTTACATGTCAGAAGAGCCACTCGCTCACAGGACCACATCTGAAACCCCTTCCTCTCCCTCCCTCTGTTTTTTCCTCCACACTCTAAACAAGCACCGTTCCTGCCTTTGTAGGAACTGCTGATGCCGTTTTACCTTCATCACTGCGGGGTTGCTGGGGAAACATGTAGTTAGTCAGTACTCTCTGCTTTGTTTCTGGGTGAGCCTCAGTTTGCAGTGGAATGAGAGCCTTGGACTGCACAGGAAAGGCAAAACAAAGAACTGTTAACTCAGAGCACATGTGTTAACTGAGATGGGATTTTAGCATTTGATATACAGAAAATACAAGATTAATTAAAATTCCGTATGAAAATAGACTTCTCTATGGACTAAAATAAGTATTATCCGGCGGAAATGCCTCCTCTCCCATTCCTCATTTCTGTAATTCCTGTAATTCCGACCAGGATCAATAGAATAGCACTAAATATCAGAAATACTGACTGCCATGTCCAGAGTCATTCCAGTGAGGAAGCTAAAGGATCAGCAGAACAGAGCTGCAACTACACAGTTAAAACACCCACATTATGGCTCTGATCTATTTTAAGCTAGGGCTAATGAGGAGTAAATTCATGATAGTTATTAGTTCATCTGAGGGTAAATCTGGTGCAAGATGCTGGAGAATTCACACGGAGGCACTCTGGATACTCAGATGTTGCTGTTGTGTTTTACTTCAATTGATTATTTGTCATTATTGATTTGCTGTAATGTAGCATCTAGGAGTGACTATCATAGTTCACTGAATAGAAATTAATCCACGCTATACTGCAGAAAAGTAAAAATGCTGAAAAAATATTGTGTATTTAAAAGGAAGTGCATGCCCTGTGGCTGGGCTGAGGAGTCATGCAATGTTATTTTTTTAATGGCAATCAGAGTGAAAAAAACGAGAATCCTAATGGAATACATTAAAACTTACTCATCATTTTCTATTATCCATCCCACTCAGTCTCCCCTCCCTTCAGCTTTAAAATTTTTTGCTTAGCTATAAAAGTAAAAATTACATTTTAAAAGCAGTGCAATAAGTATGTACCAATGTAAATCTATTGACTGCATTGCACTTGGCTTTGCCATGATTTGAGGGCATGGCTGAATGGTACGCACCGGCCAGGAGTCAGCAGAAATTTTATCTGACATCTTGTCAAAGAAACGGCCCCATCTGCTGGACCGTGGTGCCCTGTGGACAGGCACGGGCTCTGCTCTGAGCAGTTCTGCAGCCAGCAGTGCTCAGCACGGAGGTACACACACCATCTCCAGCAAACAGGCAGCTGCAGGACCTGAGTCCCTGTGCCCTTTTCATATGGATAAAAGGGTAGACATGGACCTGTTGGAGTGAGTCCAGACAAGCCCATGAAGACGACCAGAGGGCTGGAGCACCCTTCCTATGGAGACAGGCTGAGAGAGCTGGGGTTGTTCAGCCTGGAGAAGGCTCTGGGGAGACCTTATAGTGGCCTTTCAGTACTTAATGGGTGCTTATAAGAAAGATAGGGACAGACTTTTTAGTATGGCCTGTAGCAACAGGACAAGGGGCAATGGTTTTAAACTGAAACAGGGTAGATTTAAATTAGATATTAGGAAGAAATTCTTCACTATGAGAGTGGCGAGGCGCTGGCACAGGCTGCGCGGAGCAGCTGTGGGTGCCCCATCCCTGGCAGGGCTCAAGGCCAGGCTGGACGGGGCTGGGAGCAGCCTGGGCTGGTGGAAGGTGTCCCTGCCCGTGGCAGGGGGTTGGAACTAGGTCATCATTAAGGTCCCTTCCAACCCAAATCCTTCCATGATTCTATGAGATTCTGTGATAATTTCCAGAAGCATGGTAATTGGCCCCTGAAGGATTATTCTCATTAGTTTCAGTTGAAGAGGTATAATATCTGACCATGGGCGTGACTGTGAAGTGAGAAAGATGAGATTATGAGAATTTCTTCAGATTTTTAAAAACTGTTAGGTATGTCAAACTTTTCTAACACTGTACAAATTGAGTATTTCTCCATTTAGAGTTAAATTATGAAAGTGCCAAACTATTCTATCCACCAATCCTGGAAAGGATCGAGACTTATTTTAGTGCTCAGATGCTTGTCGAAGTGTTATATTTCTCAGTGTTCATGTTACATAATTGTTTTAAAATAGAATCCTAAGGAATATATAGTAGTGAAACCAAACCCCTTGGAACAAAGAAAGGCATACTTAAATTTAAAAGGAACTTAGGTGACAGTTTTCTCCAAATCAAGACTAAGAGTTCTTGCGCATCTTTTACTTGTTTAAACTCCCACTGACTTCAACGGAGTTTAAAATATGCAGGAATGGAAGCATGGACAGGAAAAGGGAAAAGGAAGACAACAAGAATAGAGGCATAGATGGAGTAAAGGATGGGACAAACCAATAACGAAGTCTTACCTCTTGAATTTCTATTTACAAAATATTCTCTTGATACTTTTGGTCTTTATTTACTACTATTGTAAGGATATAGACGCTTAGCTAGATGCAAGTAACAAAGCCTGCAAAGGTAATCTTTCCAAGTTAATAAATCACAGCCAGAAGAATCTATATCTATACCTTCATATGAAAGCATAAAGCTGGACTGGGAGCAAACACTTCTAAATTCCTACTACAATCATGTATTAAATTGTAGGTTTAATTTACAGCCCTTGCTAAGATCTCTAGTTACTGAAGAAAATATGAATATTGAAAGTCATTACCTGGTTGTCAGAAAGCCACAAAGCTGCAAGTTCTTTAAGTTTAGTAAAAGTGAATGGTAAATTCTTCAGTCTGTAAATGATAATATTGGAACAACATGAATCTTTCATTTTCACAATAGTTTCTCGGAAAGATTTGTGTACAGCATGTTTATCTTGATCATACTGAAATTGCTACAGTTTCGTATCTTTCTTTTCTCTCACTTTTTACTAAAATGTAGTATTTTATTAAGGGCATTCCACATTAAGAGTGACATTTGGAGTCTAAACCTACTGACATCACACCCTAAAGGTACTAACGAGATACCAGTATTTTGCCTTGGCTATAATGTAATCAAAGTTACAGCTTATAACACAAAAAAAAGAAAAAAATCTTGGTCCCAGGGAGATTTATAGGAAAGACCTAACAGTTCTTAGTGTAGCTAACAGAAATCCTCCTGTTGGACATTTAAGTTTTAGAACAGAAATACTCTAAGATTACTGAATTTTTTTTTTGCAGAAGTGTTAAGAAAAGGATTAAAATAATATAAATATTCATAGTGAACCTAAATTACAAAATCAAACGAAACAGTAAAAAAAAATAGCATTTTTATTATCCACATAAACACATTTCCTAGAAGTGATCTGAGTGTGGGAATGGGAAAATGATGACTAAATACTTGTGAAAATTTCATTCATGTTTTTCCCACTAACTAATCTTGAACATATTATTTCTAGTTTTCAGTCTGCATCAACACAAGAGAGCTGCTCTAACCACATACTGATATTCTCCCGTCTCTCCTTTACAGAAGGTTCAGGAGCTGGAGGACTGTAGGAAGAAACTGCCCAGCCAAAGGACTGTCTCCAAAGACAAAAGCTAAATGTGATTTAACAAAAAGAAAAGAGGAAAAACCCTTTTCTAAGAGAGTCACACAATCCCATACTGTGGAAAGAAAGGCTCTTACAGATACGGTCACTCACACCTCACATAAAGGCAGGCAATCCAGTGGCAGGTATTCCACCTGCACGCCATCAGCAGGAGAATCCTTTGCCCCTCTACCAGCAAATAACCAACAATACACCTACAGTCTTCTTCATATTAAAAATCTGTCTGTGTTTCTGGGAGAGACACACCTCACAAGATTTTGTACCACTACCCCTGTGCAGCGCTTTCAAAGTGTATCCATTATGGAATTACTTTAGATGTATTTTTGCCACAAAGTCATTACCATTAAAAATCATGTTATTTCAGATAGCAGTGTGTACTTACTACAAGTAATGCATTTTAAAGATTTTAATACAAATACCTTATACTAAGAATGACTTATCTATGAAAGTGAAATAAATTGACATAAATGTATACACATACATAGGGGGCTATGACATAATTTCCAATTATAAAATGCCTGTATAGATCAGAGCAGTTGTACACGTGTGTGCATGTTTAAACCTAGAATTAAGGCCATAGGAAAGAAAGGAGTGCCTAAACTACCTGAAATTTAGTTTTCATTCCTGTCTTATATAACAAATACTGCAGTGTGGAATAGTGCAGTCTGTGACATTCTTTGTAAATTAAGGTTACAAGTTTAAGCTTTAATAGCTAACATAAAGATTCTTAAACAGTGTTTATCCAGGTGTTTTATTCAGAGCTTTATTTCCTGTATAAAAAGAGAAGAAATCATGCTTTTCAAGTGATACCTTTATTTCTTTACACTTTAGGATTCAGTACCTGTAACCTAAGTTTCGAAAACATACAGAACCCTTTGTCTGAAGAGGGTTACTGGTAATGTTTCCAATGCGCTCAAGCTGAGAAGCGTGTACAAAAGGGAGAAGCAAAACTGGTAAGCATGCCTCAGAAATGATGTGTGGCAAAGGGATCTCCAAACTGGTTTTCCATTTGCATATGCAAACAAAACACAGACTTCTTTCTTTTTAATTCTTCTTTGCCAATAAGCCTGGATACCTGCTTTTCAACATCTGAAAAGGTCCAATTTTAAGGAGTCTTTTAAAGAAAAAGTCTCAAAACAGAGACCAAAGAATGCAGGCATCCAAAATCACTGCTGTTTCTTTAAAATTTTCAACCAAGATAAGCCTCAGCCTCTTCTTCTAAATGCAACTTGTTTTTGCAAGTTTAAGACTGCTTTTTAAATTGTGTACTGTAGGAACATTTCTCCTTCATCTGTACTAACAATGCACAGGCAAACACTCTGATTTTCACGAACAACTGAATTACCAAGTGATTTTGCATTATACCCGCTTTCAAGACAAGGCCCATGATAACTGTCACTTACAGCATATTAGTTTAACCACAAAAGGTAAATACATAAATGTTTTTATAGCTTCATCAGCCAAAATAAGGGTATACTACAGCTACAAAGGGTCTCAAATATTAGATATGCATGGATGCAGGTTGATTGTTTTCTACATACAATAGGCCAGATCCTATTTGGTATAAATCAGCATAACTGCTGATTTCAAAGAATTAACTCACTTCATCCTCAGTAAAGGATTTGGCTGCCTCTGAGGAAAAACCTGTTCATCAATAATTGAAAAAAGTGATGAATCTGCACTGCTTCCATTGATCTAATACATCAGTGCAATCATGTATCAGTACAAAGAAATGTAAAGTTTATGGCTGTGCTATTCAACAGAGAGCTTTTATGCTTAAATGTTGAAACTTCTCACTAGACAGTTTAGAAAATTACACATGTAATTGTTTTTATAAATCTAAGGGAAAATAAGAGTCACAATAGTAGATGAAACTTTGATTGCTGCATAGATAGTTAATTAAGAAGATGGCCAAATTAAATTAAAATACAATTCAAAGGCAAACTACGCTGTACCAAAATGCTTTATTCTTAGTATGGATGCTATTTCATTCAGCCTGAATAAATAACCTTTGCAGGAGGCTATTTCTCGACTGGAAGGTGGTGTTTGTTTCAGAGCAGCTGTAGCCCAGCAGTCAGGACTAATAGAAATATAGCCATAGACCCTGCACCCATTCCTCCAGGCATCAGCTGAACGGCATCCAGACACATGAAGTCTGTGGGAAAACAGTATCTCTGAATCTTCAGAACAATTACACTGGTTCTAACACCTGGTAGCCACCCGCTACGCATGCTTTCTTGCAAGAGCAACAGTGTCATTCCTGTGCAATTTTTTCATCATTAATAACTTTGATTTACAAACTGATTTAAATCTTAAACTGATTTGTAAAAAGAGCTGAAAATGCAATAGCCAAACTAAAGAAACCTATTAGTGCTATAGAGATTATATGTATTCATATTATTTGCTTAAATTACAGGTAAAATTACATATGCCACTGGTAAATGCAAAAGTTTAAACATTATTAATAAAAATATTTCTTTTAAAGTAAACCCTGAAGCATCAACTGATTTTTCAGGAAAACAGCTATCCACAGTAATAGTTTGGAAAAACATGAAATGCATAATGTTCTTTTATAGTGTGTAATTTTCACATAGCAAATGTTTTCTTTTGAGAAAAAAGGAGAAGAAATTTCCCCTGAAGTTCCTCAGGTGAATAAAAAAAAACTAAACCAAACCCAGTACACCTTCTGAAATGACACTCCTAAACAGTAAATCCTTGTACCACATGGCTTCACAGCCTCAAAGAAGCTACATGTCAGTTATGCCATTCTGGAATGAGGACTTCAGAATAATTCCTTCCATTATTAATCCTAGATGATGTTTTGCATAATTTGTTAACTTCTTAAGTGCTAAATACTTTAAGAGTAAGATAATGAATATTATTCATGGAACACAAGAAAAGCAAAGAAAATGTCTTTGATACTGTTTAAATACAAAAAACATCAAATGTTGATATTTCAGGGGTCTTATAGGGCGAAGGTAGTCTTTGCTTTTACTGTAAGCCTCCTGAAAGACATAATTTTAACTTTTCTTTCTTGTTAATAATTGCTTTTCTCATGGTTTTGTAAAATAACCGACTACATATTTGTACCAGGTACTACATTTCATTTTTGTTATGCCCTAACTAAGCAAGCTCAGAGTATGGGAAGACTGTCCACTAAGTACTAGTTCAAGTAATATAACGTACAAAGAGCTTACCAAATACCTAGGGGAATGCTTTCTAGATTCATCAATGCATATATATACTTTTTTACTTTAGTGACATTCAGAAAGAATTTTCAAATAATAATCCAAACATGAAAAATGCATGTCAAAACATGTTGAAAGTTAATTGTAACAAGCAGCATTACCAGTCAGTCAAGCCCAGAGACAATTATTTGTGACAGTTCTCCAATATAAGTCTCACCAAACCGATAATAATAGAGTTTTCAGTGTGAAAGTTTAAAAGAACATGATTCATATTAACCCACCAACATATTGCTCCCAAAACCATTTGTGGATATACATGGCCAGAAGTAATTACCTCTTTGGCAATGAGCAATATTGCATACTTAAATATCTAACCAGAAAAAGAAGAGGTATACCACAGAACAGTCTTTTTTTGAAAGGATCATGTAATTTTAGGACCTTTTTTCATCTAACTTCTGTGGGTGAGGTTCAGAGCAGTAACTGAGTTCTGACCCCAGGACAGAAGCAGAAGCAGTGCAAATACAGAAAGGTGATGATTCTTTCAGCTCTTCTTTAAGAACAATCTAAAACTAAAAGAAAGGTTACTTACCAGTAACCGATGCTCTTTGAGAAGTGTAGCCCAAATGTACATTCTAACAATTCTACCTCTCAATCATAGGACTCATACCTGGAAGGACTCTGAGGAGAGAGGAGAAGCAGATGGAAGACAAATGTATATGTGGACTACACATTGTGAAGAACACCGGTTACTGGTAAGACATCTTTTTTTCTTTGAATGAATCCCATGTGTTACTCTTAACAGTGACTGAATCCAAGCAGCTACCCCCAGTGACTCATTACGTGGTGGAGGTCTCGATATCTTTCATGCAAGTAGTAATTGCACAACTGCTTTATCAAATGCTGCAGTGGTTCTTGAAGCACTGGAGACAGTGTTATGCCTGGCAAAGGCAAGGATGAATCTCCTGGTAGCTGCACTGCAGCTGGAGTCAAAACTTCCCTGACTGCAGAGGGTGAAGCCACCTAACATCTGGTCAGTTGTACACTAGCCCTCATTAGACTCCACCTTAGCAATGTGATAGTAAGTCAGGATTCAACCCATCATTGCCTTTTATTGTGTGGAGACAACAGAATACTGCATTTCCCAGAGGTTCCCAGAGCCTGCAACAGGGTTGAAAAGGTTTGGACCTGTAAAGATAAAAGGAGAGAGGACTCCCAGCTTATGGAGATAAGAAGATACAGTCTTAGATATAGATATAATCTTAGAGTGTATGGCATGGGAAAGAAAAGCTGGAGTCTATTTTCCTGGTTAAAATGGAATTCTAATGTGAATATCTGAAGAGAGTCCTGGAACTAAACCAGCTTCTGGTCAATTAAGATCAGCAGGGTCCATCTCACAGTGATGAGGGCCTTCAGAAGACATGGAACAAGATGGCATTGACTACATAATACTATGTAGTAGCTGCAACCATAGTATTAAAAATGCACTAGAGAGGGACTCCAAACACTGACCCACCTTTGAGCAAAATGCGTCAACTCACAAAAATGTGTGATTCCCATTAGTCTGAGTAGCAAAGAGGTCTATGTCAGGTATGCCTGAAAGGCATCCAATCAGGATTTCAGACCAAATCTCCCAAAATGTTTCTGACTTTCATACCCAGACAAACTCCAGATAATGCAAGGGAGGGAGAGCTCCTCTTTTCCTCTTTACACACTACACCACAGCTGTCCACCACTCCATGTGTGTGTTACCACTCAGAGAGCAAACTGCAAATTTTCCGTGCACTCTGGCAAGGCAAGTTCAAAGCCACTAATATCCCTGTACTCCACATGCCTTGATGAACATGTCCAGAATGAATATTTTTGGTGGCAAAAGGGCATCTTTCAATAAACACTCAGCCACTAGCAGAGAAAGTCAGTCACTGGGATAAAGGCTAATGGATACACAAGTGCCCCATTTACAGTCACAGTTGTAGACACTGGTGGTGAAATCTGGCATGTGACAAAGT
Organism: Ibycter americanus; assembly: GCA_035590275.1. Classification (NCBI taxonomy): domain Eukaryota; kingdom Metazoa; phylum Chordata; class Aves; order Falconiformes; family Falconidae; genus Ibycter; species Ibycter americanus. The sequence continues at coordinate 34,532,301 of JAVJGI010000032.1, read as the reverse complement.
AGAAGGAGATGACCCTGAGGTATCATTCACTGGTGTGAACCTGCAGTGGACAGATACCCAATGGAAGACTGTGTTCCCTTTGTAAAACCATGCATCCATGATGATCAGCATGGATTGAGTCATGGTGACAGAGTCTGTTCCCTCTGCAAGGAAAACAACATGCAAAGATGCATGAGCAGCTGGACACCTGCCAGAATAGACATGAAATCCTCTCTGGTAAGGAGAAAGTCATAAAGGACTGACCAGATAAATTCTGAACGAATACACGATCATACGTAGTCTGTCCCCATTTGTTATACAGTATAGGGAGTAACAGCTGCTCCTCAGAAGATTCGTGTAAAGGTTGGAGCTTTCATGCCAAAAGACTGCAATAGCAGTGTTTGGTGGGAATGGGTCTGCCGTAGCAGTGGAGCCCGCAGAGGCCAGGGCTCAGCAGGTCCCCTAACAGGCTGAGAGGGAAAAGGCTGACATACATCCCAGGAGCCAGGAGCCCATCACCAGAGGGTGAAGCACATGCACTGACCCCTTGGCTCTAGAATTGCCTTTCTGCTCTGCTTGCGTGTCTGTGTGTCTTCTTCCAATAGCTCGAAGGGATACCCAGAAAAGAGCTGGTTTGCTCTACCTCCTCTGTCGTATCTGAAGCAGGAAGAGTAGAGGGGCAAAACTGTTTTGGTAACATGGAAAGGATCCCAGCAACAAGTGGAGCCCAAGTACGCTCCTTATTAGCATGTACATGTGGACTCATTCAAAGAAAGAATGGATATTGCCTTAATGTTAATATGAATGAGAAAATGGGGAAACAGAAAAGTAAAGAAAAAAATAAATTAAGAAATCCAACATTAAGATGATATCTGAACTTTGTCCAAACTCTTTGGTGTCAAAACGTTGAAACTTTCTAGTTTCATTAAAGTGGGAAGTTTCTTAACAAAAGCATTATCACGGTGTCTCAGCAGGGCAATATTTAACCTCAGCCAGAATTGGTATCAACAAAGGAGGAAAAATATACTCCCCAAGCCCCTTAATAAAAGTACAGGAGACAATTCAACCAGGTTTAAAGGTTGAAGGTCTACAGTCTGAGTCAGTGCTCTCCCACTAGTTCTACAATGCTTACAACTCACTGTACAGTTTTTCAGGTTCACTTGTGAGAACAACTTCCCTCCCCAACAGGCAAAGTCCTGTTTCTCCTGTCCTCCTCACAGCTGCTTTGGTGCACAGCCACTGTTTACCTTTAGCTGACTTTGGTGTTTGCCAGCACCACGGCAAGCAAATGGACCATGAGGAGTGTCATAAAATGAACACAACAAGAGGAATGATAGCTTCTTCCATTTTCAGTGAGATAAATCAGCTCAGTGACTCATCCAGTGAGCCATGAGCAAGTGTAAGGGCAGATGCAGGGCTACCAGCCAGCACAGAAAGGGAGTGGGAAGGACAGCAGCTGACACATTCCACCCCAAGGAACATTACATCATGGGGATGTTGGTCCCATAATTACCTTCCTCCACAATGGAAATCCCAATCCTTCCATACATGGGCAGCTGGGGAAAAAAGGAAGGTGGGGCAGGGCTGCTGTTTGGGTGGTGTCCAGCTGTCAGGTCAGTTTGGTTGGGAAACCTTGCCTGCTCTTACCACCTTCACTGCCTCCTCCCAGCAGTGAGCCACCTCCTCTCTTGCCTCAGCAGCAGCACTCAAAATCAGTAATTAGACATGAAGTCACATGCCTGAAATCAGCAACTGACCTGGCTGAAAAGTAACCTGGAATAAAAAAGGAAAAAAACCCAACCCACTCACTAGGTTTTCTGCCTCCTCAACTCAAACTCACGGCACAGTTACAGGTCTGAAAAGGGGCAGAGCGATCCAGCTCAGATTTACAGGTTTGAAATGGGGGCAGAGTGATCTGGCTCGGATTGGTTTAATGTGCCAGGGAAGGCACCCTGCAGCTGCAGCTCCTTGAACTCTCAAGCAGCCCCAAACCAGCACTGTCCTATTGCCTCCCCACTCCTACCCTGCTCTGTGCTTGCTCCTGCCTGCCACTACAGCCAGCTGTGCAGCAGCCACTGGAAACGTCCATGTGAAAATTCACCGTATTTGTGATAGGCTGCTTTCATCTATATCCCTTACGCATTCAAGATCACCATACACCTGAAAGAAGTCCCACTAGGACAGGACAGGGTATAGGGATACAGAACAGTGAAGGGAAGCTAGGCTGCCTTTGTTGGCAAGAATGCCACCAGAGTGATTTTAAAGTGTTGCCTGAAATACAGTTTCAGACTGTAGCTGTACAGATAAAAGCACAAACGTACACTGCTGTGGAAACATACTGATGGCAGAGTACTCCCTGTCCCTGGGAAAGCACTGGAATCTGAAACCCAAAATCAAGAGACCCAAGATTTGATTCTGGGACCTAGGTACCTTCAACATAAACTAGAGTTAAACTTTACGTTCTGGTCCATACATAATGTATTTTATGATACACAATTGCAATGCAGAAAATCACCTAACAGAATTAAGCAAATTAAATAAATGTATTACAGGGATTTCTACATTACTTCATTTTATATTTTATGCTCTACCTTAACAATGAAACTGCTGACAGTAAATCAGACACAGATGTGGAAAGTCCTTCCTCTAATTTTTACTGAGCATGGATGATAATTACTGGAAACAAAATGGTATTCACACCCCATATGTTGCACTAAAGAGCAAACTTGTATTTCTGTGGTTGTACTGGAATTTAACATATTCTTGGAACACATGCATGTATTAATCTCAAGAAAAAGTCAGTCTTTTTGATGCTTATGGCAGCACGGGATAGGCATCAAGAAAGGCTCATTTTAAGCATTCGCCTTCTCGGAGCAATAGTTATGTGCACTAAGAACAGAAGAATCTGTTCAGGTTTTTTACAAAACCTTTGCTCTTCTGAAGGAAATAGAAAATTTTCTTATGATTTCAGTGGAGGCAGGATAACATACTAGTGTGCTTGCATTTAATGACTTCCCATATATCAGTTTATCACAATTTTTAATCTTTAAATATTATAATATAATATACAATTTTAAAGCCATATATCACACTTTTATGCAGAAACAGCAGGAGACAAAAGAAGTAAACAAGTTTTAATCTATTAAAACACACTGAGACCCAGACCTTGGCCCCATTCAAGTTCTTCTTTGGATGTCAGTGGAACTAAGACCAAACCATAAAGATTTAAAAAAAATAAATTAAGATTTTTTTCCTTCTAGTTTAAATAAAGTAACTCTAAATAAAATTTTTATATTTAAAAATATATTTTATATAAATGTTCTTTTTACAAATACCTAAAGAGAATAGTTGAAAATTTTTTAGAAATAAATTCTTAAAATGGGTTAGAAAAATTATGTGAACAATACCTGTTATCACTCAGATTTAACACCCTCAGCTTCTGCATCTGACCGATTTCATCAGGAAGAAATTCCAGCTTGTTGGAGCGGAGAGACATCACTGTTACATTTTTACAGCTTCCAATCTACAGGAATGAAAAAAACAAAGATGTTAGGATACCTACTTTCATAAAGTTATTATCACTAATTTTTTATGCCAGGAGGTGGCCAAATTGTGTTTTTACTGTAAGTGACAAAAAGCAGAAAATACAGAATCTAGCCAGAAAATAATGCCCTTCTTTTGTCAGTAACATCAGGGAAATGCCTAGGGTTATTTGCACCACTCTTCCAAGTGATACTCTCACCTTTACATGAATTTACTAATGTACTGGTTTTACTATTGAGCATGTAAGAAAGATAGTGTACAAACAATTGCTTTAACAGATACTTTGTCTAAGCAGGGATGAAATCTCGGGCCTACCACAAAACCTTTCAACTAGCAATTTAAAAACAGAATCAGCTTCTCACTTCTCTGGGCAGTTCAGGAAGGAAATTCTCATCCACAGCCAACGTCCTCAGGTTATGAAGGTAGCCAATGGTAGAAGGTAAGGCCTCCAACTCATTACAGCTGCAGTCAAATTCTTCTAATAAAGATAAACTGAAATTGTAAATACACTTGTTAGATGCCATACAGGGACTAAATAACAAAAATTAACACTCTAAAACCTTGGAAGTTTTAAAGCACCACACTACTACAGACATCATCCCCTGGAGGGAGAACCTTTATTGCAGATTTCCCTAGGAGAAGTCTATAATAATATGATTTTAGGAACTATTAGGGACACTGTTAATCAATCTTATCTACTAAGGCAGTTTAAGAAAGACCACTTAGTTTCCCCACATTATCATTCTTACTTTTTGTAGTGAGGAAGTATTGCAAGCACTTCAAACAGACAGTGATCATGGCAATTCACACTAAGCTGAAGAATCAAACCAAAAAGTTTATAATCTTCACATACAAAACCAGACAACAGGTAAAGAACTACTGCTGGTGAGAGCAAAGGGAAGGGAAGCAGAAATTGCCTCCAAGGTACATTCCAACCGATGCGCTTGACATCATTTCTAATACAGATCAGTAGTGAAAAAAGATGAGCTTGGATTCAAACTCAGCAAAGTAATTTCAGCTTGTTGTAGGCAGACACAGCTTTCGTAAAAGTGCTTATCTTTCACATGTTGAGAAAGCTGGCTAAAAAGGGATCTTGGAAGGCTATCTGTATGGCAAGGACCGAAACAAAGCAGACCAAAGTAAGTAATCTTCTGACACTCAAGTTCTCTCTTAAAAAAAAAAAAGAATTAATCTCCATTTCTGTCTTGTATCCCTTTTCCTAGACTGTTGTATTCTGTCAAAATGTGAAAAGAAAGAGACCTGACCTCTTCTCCATGTAATCATGTTTTCAGGAAAGAGGAAGAAATAGAGACAGCTGACAGAAAACTCCCCTGCTGAACTGAAGCCCAGGTTGGCCACTGCCCACAGTACCAGAGAGCGGTACGTATAGAGAAAGCACAGCTTCCTACTACATGGAATTGGCATTCAGTATAGTCCTGCATTTTGTTATCCATGAAAAGGATTGTGAAATGAGTTGGAATGTACTGAGTCCTAAATGAAAAGGGCCCACAGTGTAAAAGCCACCACTGCCTCTGACAGCAGCTGGCACCTACACAGAATGAAAGCCGAGGAAACACCAAGAGAGCTGACCCAATGCACAGCACTTGAACCTCCCCACCCACCACTGCTCCAGTACGAAATGGTCATCAGAGGCATTTTTCTGCTCGTCAGGACCCTGTCCTTGCCAGTCACACAGCCCTCAGGACTCTCTTGAGTGTTTGCTTTTCCCTGAAGACAGCAGGTAGTATCAGGCAACACTTAAACATCAATCCTACTTTGGTGATTAAGAATCAACAATTTGACCTTTGCTAATGCAAATAACACAAACTGGAACATATATATGTAATACATGCTATATAGAGAAAGAAAAATATATACATCTTACATATATATTATGCATACGCACATACACATATAAATATTCAGGAGAAATACCTACTGAATCTCTTCAAAAATTAGGCTGGATGTAATGATTCTCAAAATGCATGCTGTACTGCACTGCTCATTCAGCTCATGAAATACAAGTTTTGTGAGCCATCAAAAATGCCATCGTTCCCTACTTCTGCTGCCCCTTTTCTGCTCCACACATACTACCTTTTTCTCTCAAGTGCTTTAATTAATAGTAAGATTAAATGACTAGCAATTATTTCTTCCCCAGCATTTGTTATGTCCCTGTCCACTGATGAAGGGACTAGGTGCCCAGAAGACTGTGTCCGGTTTTTATCCAAATGTTTTGGTAGATCTGATAAAGTTTACCGCTGTTCCAAACCTTGCTCCTTAGTATTTATATGGCTTACAGCTGCAGGACTAGACCTTCACTGTATGTCTAATTTACCTTTATTCCAGCTTCTTAATCAAAAAAAGGTCTTTTATCCTTCAAATTTTATGAAACGTGAAACCAGAAACAGCTATTCCTAACACTGAATTCTCAGAACTTTCCTCTAACTGCTGTACTTCAGTAGGCTGAAAAGCTAGAATGAGTCAGACAGTGATTAGTGAGAGAGATCCATGGAATATATCCAAAAGCTCTGCCAGGTTTTGCTAATAGCTTGTCTTTAATACGAGCTTTGTAACCACCACAATTTATTTCAAAGTAGATATGAAAGAATTTCAGTGAAGTAAAAATTCAGTCATACCTACTTCATACGGAATGTGTGCTTGACAGAGGGAAATCCAAATGGAAAGCTTGTTAAATTGCAGGATTCACACATTCTGCCTTTTACCGATGATAACACAACCAGAAAAGCTTGAAAATAGATAAGCTTAATTGAGAACTACCATGTTTCCAATGGCAATCAGAAAATCTGATACTCTGAAGCGTAACTGTGGAAGTTTCCCTGACAGTGAGGAATGACTTTATCAGACAAGAGAATTTTATTTGAAAGCTATTGTCTGGCGCAGACATTCTCAGCTTCTTTCCTTCCTGATGACATCATCAGCAGAGAAATGAAGACAGCCACAATAAAAACAACAAAGTCAGTGTAAAACTATATTTTATCTCTGTAACTACCATGGTTAAAAAAATATGCACTTCAGAAAGGGATTTTTCTTTCACCATGGATTGTGCGTGAAAGGAAGTTAACAATAACAGCTGTAATTCTAACAATGCCAATTTAGCTAAAATATCATTAACCTTACTGTCTTGGGCTAAACTCAGATCATTCTTGATAGGTTTAAAGACAGACAAAAATCAGATATGCACGTGCTGTTCAGTTTGGCACCCACTGAAATGAGGCAGTTCACACTACATGTCCTAAGGTAGATGAGGAATATTTTTAGACAGATCAGTAGAGAGAGATTCATGGAGAATGAAGACTGCCGTGAATAGGAGAGTAGTTTCAACCCTCTCAGGCCCATTTCATTCAGTCAGAGACCTTTTCTCCCAACAGCCACAGTACCCAGTTAACTGCTGCCAAAGCAACCTAAATCCTGGGAGTTAGCTACACCCACTATTTATCCAACATCAGGCAAAAGGAATTTTGCAGACCCATGAATACAAGTTCACACTTCCATCTGCAGCATCTGGTACTGTAAGATATGGTATAGCCTAGACACATACACAAAACACTCATCTGACATAATACACTGGCTCTTGACCTACCACATCATTACCTATGTAGGGTCATGACTTCCCTCGTGACACTGTCCTACCCACAAAGGGGAAGCACGGCCATTCACTCAGGCCCTACAGACCACATCTCCAGTCTTTGGGTCCAACTTAGTAAAGTACTTAATCAACATGAATCCACTGATTTTATGTAGAATGTTTTATTAAGCTGGGTCTACTGCATGTAGTATCTTGCAGGGTCAAACTAAACGCCGCTTACAGGCTTGCCCTTTGAACAAGACTGGTGGTGGTTCACTATTAGCAGCATCAACTCAGTGCTGAAGTGCTCTGTGTTTCATCATGAAATTGGTCCCTGGAGGGGGAGTTCCCTCCTCCACACTGCTAATCTTTGTGTGACAATAATATACTCTGCAGTGGGTACTACAGCTATCATTTAGGAGAAAAGAGACCCAGTAGGAAACTATCCAAACGGATGAGTCAGAGAAAGTAAGTTCATTTTGATATGGGAGACACTGTCCTCACTAAATGAAAGTACTTCATTTGAAAAGCACAACCAATCATCCAAAAATAATGTGATAATATTAGGTGATTAGCCCACTGCTCTGCATATACACCATTCAGAGCAGCAGTATGCATCTTTAAAAATGTAATTAAGGCTCCATGACAAACAATACCGATCAGATATTAGGTTAAAAAAAAAAAGAAAAAGAGGGGTTCCCCTTCAATTTCAGCAGTTCAAATAAATACGAAAGATTTTAATAGGTTTTAAAAATTGACCCCCAAAACTGTTAAAGATTATGTTGGACAGTATACCAACCTTTTTGCTGAGTGTCCAGTACAGCTTTGAGCTTTACAAGCTTTCACTGCCTATTAGTATTTATTGCTACACAATGATTTGTGTAGCAAAGATTTGCCCTTTTGTGATTCATATAACCAACTTCTAATATTCTCCGTGAATGTCACATAAATCTAAAGACACTGCAAGAAGTACAGCATGGTAAGCCAAACCTGAGCTTTCAGTTGCTACAGCTGAAATAGTTCACAAATCTGGATTTATTTTTGCTTTCCTGAATGGCATACCAACAACTAAATTATTATTGAAATTATTACTATAAAATGGGTGCAGGAGCAGTAAAGCAGTGGCTGTGCAGCTTAGAGATTATTTCTATTCTAGAGACCTCACTGTACTATCATATTTCTGGACAAGTCTAAATTAAGCCTTCTAGGCTTTAACTTTGGAAGCCACAGGACAGCCCTGGCTTAAGAAAACTGCTTCTAATTAAACAGTTCATTGAGCTACAACCTGCTGAAGAAAGAACAGGTTTTGCACTGAAAGCAATCCAAGTGCAGCTCTGCCCACATATGCCCCCTGCCCAGCGTTCCACACTGACAGCACAGAACTGGTACAAATGGTACAACCATGTGTTCAGTCCCACCAGACAGTCATTACTTAGGCTGAACTCTGTTTTTGCTGCGCACATACTACTGCTGGTGCAAAAACTAGTGAAAACGCTAGTAGTGCTATAGCTGTAGAAGGCAGCCAGGGACCACGCACTCTGAATTTTTTTCCAATTATCAGTTTATATAGCATTTCAGAAGTCAAATATGTAGAGGAAGAGTCATCCCACAAAAATACCAATGTTAGAGATATGTTCTGCTAGAAAGGGATATCTGTAGTGTGAAATACTACAAAGAATCACCTATTTCAATACTTGGAGCCACGCTTGCATCCACCTTGAATTTTACAATAAATTGCGGATTTCATTTAGCAATAAGCTCAAGACACACAGCAGCACAAGAGAGAATTTTGCATCAGTAATCATGTAATATCTGACAAAATGATCGCTAAAGGGCATCGCCAGTGCTTTTCATAATAAGATTACTTACGCAATACTTTCATGTTTTGATGTATACACCTATGAAATTGTCATGACTTTTTCATTTTTGCTACTTCAACATTTTCAGAAATCTTCATACATACGAGATTTACAGCCATTTTCTTTTCGGCATCAAGTACTGGCTGTTGCTATGGGAACAGACGTATTCCCCCAAATACTTCTATTTCTCCTACTTTTGCTGCTCTAATCATCTAAATTGCAAGTGATTCATACAGAAAAATATCTTTGTTCTTTTTCTTGGAAAATGTGATACACTTCATCTTCTTATCACTTATGCCAGTATAAGCCCACAGAAGTAACAACGTTGCTCCAAATGTAAAATTTATAAGCTGGGTGTTAGGCACACATTTTGAAATTATTTTATAATTCAGTACATTTTTGTCTTATCTTTTAGTTTTTAAAAAAACACGTTCTGCAAGCAGAAGGGAAAAAACATTTTAATTAATGTTGAAAACCACGAGACTTATACTCACTTTCCAATTGCATTTGGCAGAATTGTAAGCTGATTGTCATCTACTTTTAAAGTTGTAAGCCTTTTCAACAGTCCTACAAAACAGGTAAGGAAGAAGTAATAGAAAAATATTTCACATTAATTTTTTGGTGATCTCCCACACCCTTAAACATACACTGATTTATAACACTGAACAACTTTGATGTAGATTTTTGAAAACATCCATATATAGGACAGTACACAGACACATTCTTATTCCATTGAAAATATGTTTCATCAAAATGAAGCACTGATTAAATGTCAAGCTGAACTGCAAGTGAAATATTAAGCATATACCTGGAATCTTGAAAAAAAATGTGAAAAAAATTAATAATAGTATCCTATCTGTGTACGAAGAGTAGTATTTCTACACATATATTAATGTTTCAATTGGATTCAAGTCCCGTTGCTCTGAAAAAAAGGTGCTTATGTCATAACAGGACATTAGGCAAATTACCTTATATAAATGCTGTTTGTAAAGCTTCAAAATATGTAGGTATAGACAGAAAACTAGTATCAGACTGAAAACCAGAATCAATCCTGAATGCATTTGTATATGCAGTTAATTCTTATTAGAAGAATTATTATATCTCTAAGTGTAAGCAGATGCATTAACTGGGTAACATTTACCAAGAAGGGAATGAAACTTCTGTTTTACCAGTGCATAAGAGCAGAAAACAGTAAAAAAAGGAAAAAACGGGAAAAATATTGTATTACAGTGCTAGAAACAGAGCTTGAAACAGATTTCCATGTTCTGGAAGTTATTAATATTTCAAAATCTGTTTTTTTTCCTGAAAGAATTCTGGATATACTGAAATAGCATTTTTAAATTATTATTCATAATTAATGTTGGGAATAATATAGACTGATCACAGGAAAACGTTAAACTGAATGTGCCGTAATATGAAAGCTGAAGCAAAGGAAAAGTATAATTAAAGGCCTACTAGAAACACTACTCATTTCAATTGCAGAATATTTTTGTTGAAAACTTTTTTCAAAATCAACATGTTCCTAAGAAACATCTAGGTTTCAACAAGATTCTGTTTTAAAAGGAAGAAGTTCCACCTAAATGGATTTCAGCAAGCTCTCATCTGAAGATGCAGTATGAAAATGACTCTTTTTGCTTCTGTTAAATCTATTACCATTCAGCAACAGGAACTTGGAAAAGAGAACTGAATATATCCAACTGCAAGAATGTATAAACCAAAATGTAGATATTTGTTCCTTTTGTACAGGAGCTAAATGCCCTCTAAAAATCAGTCTGCACATACATATCAGAAAACCACAAAGCAAAGACTCTAGAATTTATGGTGAGATGTAGAAGACCAAAATGGAAAACAGCTGTATGAGACATCTGGTAACATTCATGTAGCACAGTATTATTAATTAGCAATACATTTCAGAACCTTGACTATGTTGATTTAAAATTTGGGAATTTAACAGTTCCATGTTCAAAGGGATGTACTTAGGAAAGTGAAAAAGATTATAATGATACAGTGGGCTCATCAGCTGGAAGCAATAGAAGAAAGACCTCAAGTGTTTCCAAAGAAAATATAAGGGATCAAGGCCGAAATGAAATATCCAGATGTACAGAGTGATATACCTGCAGCCACTTAGCTTCCAGAATTTCTATATATTCTAAATAATTCAGAAATTCAATGCATGCAATATAGTAAAAAAAGAAAATGAATAGTCCAAACTATTTCTTTAATGCTCTCATACGGAATTGCACTACAGTGACTAAGAGTAGCAATTTCCTCCAAGAGTTTCACGCTGTTAACATAATCACCATGATACTTACAAATTTAGATCAGATCAATTAAATCTTTCTTTGCTTATTTTCTTTAAAATAGCAAATCAGAATAATCAATACCTTCTAACCATGGATTTTTTTCCCTGACTTTATAAAATGGTCTTTGTGGACTGTCCAGACACAGATGTTTCAAACTCCTTCGGAATTTAATGGCAGTTCTTATTCCAGCTATTATAAAGTCTCATAATTGGGGGGGGAAAAAAAAAAAAAAAAAAAAGATATAAATGAAATTCTCAGCTGTAAAAGATTACAAGAAGTGCCAAGCTTTTCTCACCTATGGAGTCTGGCAGTTGCTGCAGCATGTTTGATGACAACAGGAGATCTTCAAGTCCTTCACATCCTGATATGTCCAAATCAACAGTTTCTATCCTGTTTTTTGACACATCCAGGTACACGAGCTGTTTTAACTTCCCTATAGACTTAATAGCACGTTACAAAGTGTTACTTGAACAGATATACACTGCACGCCAGTTTCTAAGTTTAATTAACGACAATGGTAATACAGACTTATACTTGGTTAACTCAGCATCCTTTTTACAAGAGTCATTTCACTGAAGCAGTATCAGTGGTGGTCTAACAGCCTTCCTGTTCAGATAACTGAAAGAGGAACTGTCCCAAACTAAATGACATGCCAAACCAGTTAATGTGCTCCAGATTCATTAAATCTGCTGAAAGTTTGAGTTCTCAGTCATACAGCTGTATTGTTTCTTCATTTGGACACAGATCCAAGGGACATTTACTCACAATTCACATCTACTTGACAGTCCTTAAGATCATGGAGGCTAGATGTGCAGGTAAAGCTTTTCTGCATCAAACTGATTTTCTGAATTTTATGAAATCTAAAATTAGACTTTAGATACTCGTAGTTCAATTACAAGTTCAATGAGTTCAATTAACCCCAACAGTATGCTTTTGTGAATACAGTGTTGAACTGCAGCTATAACATCAATGAGCAACATGACAGGAATTCTTCCCTAATTTCTTTGAAAAATCTGTGGAGCATGTAAGAGTTTGAAGCCTGGAGAAGCAACCTGCTTCTTCATCCATTGTAACAAGATGGTCACATCATTCTAGATGTGAAATTTCATCAAGAAAATCACCAAAAAGATGCTGTTATTTTTCTTAAAAGGAAAGCTGACAAGTGGAACAGCAAAGAGGTGTCACTGCAGGGTCTAGAGTAAACAAGGCAGAGGCAGAGCCATGATGCAGGCTGGGGGGCTGCACAGTAGGAGCAAGACACGGCAGCACAATGCTGGTATTGAGAGTGACCATGTGGTTGTGCATCCACAGAAATACTTTGTGATCCAGAGGAATTACCTCATTGTTACAAAGATGTTAAATGAGGAATATCAAACTTTGTTTCAAACCAGATGAATAAACATTCGTGGCCTACAGGAGAACTTCCTTTACGGATTTTGGGAAAGCCATGGGAATTACTTGGGAAGTGTATGGACCCTGTAAATTTACAAGTTCTTGGGAGTGGGTTTTTTTAGTTATTTACGTATCCTTTTAGTAGTTATTTACTGTACACATGAAGAAGGAAAACAGTTACAGACAGTTTCATCTACAGGTACTTTCAAAACAATATGAATATAGCTTTTCATCTCTTACTTTGCTGAGATCTGCTCTCTGCTTCTAAGGATGCAGTTTCATGTTATCTTTAATCACATCTGAGTTGTTGTATAAAGGGAAAATCTCCCTTTCACCCTAACCTTTGCCCTTCTACCCATATTAACAGTTGAATACAATCTTTGTTTCTAGCACAGACTACTTATTAAAAAACTGAATTATCAACATTGGAAACCTGGCAAATCTCTAAATCTTAAAATCAATTACCAGTTGGTATTTCCTTTCCATTTTTAAAAGTCAAATTATGAAGCTAGTATTAACAGTTTAAAACCTCCTGTTTTGAAGAAGGCTGTCATAAAACATCATCTAGAATCTACTAGGATCAGATTCAGGAAACATGAATTATTTACTGAAAATAATTATGCTCCTTGGGGATTCAGTACCACGATCTACTGAACATCTTCAACTAAATACCCTCTCCAGGGTTATGAGAGCTCAGCAGGATGGTGTTTGGAACACATTTTAGCACTGGATATATTAACCAATTTCATTGTGAACAGAAAAGAAACAGAATAATGGTTAAAATGTTTTCCCACACTCTTGTGTATCTGGTATTTCTTTTACTTAGTTACATTGCAGCAACAACACCGCAATATTTCTGGTTTTGATCTCCAGCTGGTTTCAGTATCAAGAAGTGATTTCAACACCAGCTTTTCTTTTCACTAACAGAGCACTCAAAGAGTGAATATTTGGACAGTGACTGAAAATGATCATTACTCTGCAAGCATCCTGCAAAGCAGGATGCAAGAACAAAATAAAAAATGAACATAATCAATTTATTATGACAAAAACCAGACACTGCTCGACGCAAAAAATTGAATTTTGATTAACAAATATTCAAAGCTGAAAGAGGAAGTACTACTTCTTCCAACACCTAGACGTGTTTGTGCTAGATCTAGTTCTACATTTCCCCCACAGCAATGAAGAGCATTATTGTGTGAAACACATAGTCTGTTACTTGCGTGATAAAATGCTTATGACAGGGTTCCCTTTCTCCAGTCATAATCACTGCAGGTATTTTAGAGCAATAATCTCAAATAATTCATGGCAATAAAAATTGAAAATCAAAGTTCTAATTTGGGGTAGCAACAACTCAGAAGCAGCACGAATATATAACCTTGACCCTAATGTTTAGATTGTAAAAGATTTTTTGTTCCATTTCTAAATGGAACACCTTCTAGAGAAATGTATCTTCACTCCACTGCCTCAGAATTGCTTTTAGTATAGTTGAATCTGTACATACCATCTGCTATTTTGAAGTTTATTTAGATTACTTAATATTTCCTCTACCTTTTTAAAACTCATGTGGGTTTTTATAAAACTGCTAGTTAATGCGTGGTGACTGAGAAGACAATAGGAAACTATTTCCCCTCACAATGAGAACTATACAAGGCTTAAATAAAACAGGCACATCCCTGTTTACACACTATCATGTTGTAACATTTAAAAGGTTTTCATATGAATGGCTATGCTGAGACTTCTATTTCTTGACAATTAAAATTAAAGACTATATGAACTGTACCTATTCAAGAAAATGTACATGCATTCATTTATGGCAAGGTAAAGAGTTCATCATACCACACACAAATTTAATTACTTAAAATAAATGTTCATACCCCAGGTAGTATTTGCAAAGAATTATTGTCCATCCACAATTCCTTTAGATTCTGTATTTGTTCGAGAACCTCAGGCTGAGAAAAAGAATACAGTATTACGAACAGTTAAGTAAATATTTTTTTAAAAATATAAAGAAATATTTTCTTAAAAGATTCCCTCTTCACCTTCCTTTTTTTTCTTTTTATAATCCCCATCAGACTTTCAGATAGTTAATGACTTGAACAGTATGCTCATTTAATTTAATTGAGCCACTGTTGCTCTTTTTCAAAACTTGCAAAATTTAAGAACTCTTTAGAAAAGAAATGAATACAAAGAGCTTAGAAGTTCTTGTCTAAACAGTCCATTGGCAGTATGCAATTTATGAAAAAGGCAAATAAAAGAAGTGAGAATTGCGGAGCTTCAGAAACAATGCACTGAAAAGAAAGACCAGATCTCGTCTTGCAGCACATGTGAAACACTGCCTTTTGCATGATTTATAGTCTTCAAATAGCTTAACAGAGTCATATTGCTGGACACTTTCCTGGATATACTGCATTTATGTACAATTTAATGTCTGCAACTCTCATATTCAGTACTTAAAACAGCTGTATGCAATGATAAAGCCTTAAAATTACAATATTAAACTTTAATCTAAGATGTTCTATTCTTTTCAACACTACAGGATATTAGTGAGAGAAACAGAAAAAGGCAGTTCCCCAAGTCATTTCTCATTCATTACAGCTGTGAAAATCAAGAATTATCAAGTCACAAATATTTCCATGTTTCAGCCTAAGCAATATTGTTGTTCTTCATGAAACACTATTTTCGCAGGTAAAACAAGACTTCCAATTTGCCTTAACTCTGAAAGTTATAGAGATTTTTTTCAGTGTCTGCCAGAAACTGATAATAAATATTTCATTTGGTTCTGACTAAATCAGATTTTAGCATTTTAAAAGCCTGTACTACTGTTTCACTGGAATTATTTCAACACAGCTAGAAACAAGTGTTATCTGTCTATCTGTCTAGCATCACAGGAGTTCAAGAGAGACCTCTTATCTCCTGTGGTCTAAGTTCTTTGGAATGTTTTAATTCCCGTAAGAAATACAATTTTCCAGTTGCCCAGGTCACATGTCACATTATGGGAGAAGCTCTCAATGCATCATCAGATAAGAAAGAACCTGCTCATCTGGAGAGCTCAACCCCTCAGTTTTCTATGTTGTCACATAGTGTGTTTCTATTAAAAAAGTGAGTAGTCAGTATTTTAAAGATAATTTATTTTGCCTTGGCTAATTCTATTGATTTTTTTTTTTCTCCTTCAGTGGTTAAAATCACTTCTAATTCCCAAGCTAAATTGATTAATGGCCATTTTATACTATTTGTTCCTGTGTTGATTAATGTTTCTTTATTTCTCCAGAGTGTTTGCTGACTAACGTTACTACAGATAATCATCATTTCCCCTGCCAACTTTAATTTTCTTTTAAATTCCTCTCATTAGACAGGCACCCTTCTCAAAGGCAACAGACTACTCCTATGTTGTACATATTACAGTTTGATTTGAAATTTCTTGAGCACGGATTATGGTACACCATTATTATGGTACACCATGGATTATACTATAGCATTATGATATACCATAATCCAGAGAAGATCTCACTAATGTTTTGACAAGTGGCATTTAAAACTTACTTGTCTCTGTTAGAAATGCTTCTGCTGATGCATTTTTGGGAATATTTTCACCTTCCATGTAGACTGCCAAAATTAGGTTAGAATAGAATAGAACAGAATAGAAAATTTCAGTTGGAAGGGACCTACAATGATCATCCAGCCCAACTGCCTGACCAATTCAGGGCTCACCAAAACTTAAAGGATGTTATCAAGGGCACTGTCCAAACGCCTGTTAGACACTGATAGGCTTGGGGCATGGACCACCTCTCTAGGAATCCTGTTCCAGAGTTTGACCACCACCTCGGTAAAGAAATCCTTCCTAGTGTCAAGTCTGAATTGAAGACTGACATTAATCTTTGGTAAAAGTGTATTACATTTTACCTTCTTTCCTTCTCTCCCTACCTTTAACTATTTTCTTTCAAAATGTCTTTTGAAGCTCTCCTGCTGACAGCAGATTCCTGAAACTCTGGGAAGAACTACAACCAGCCTTCCCCCATCTTGTAGGCAGAGGTACAATTGCTGTTCATCATTTGCCCAGTGCCAATTTTTGACACTGCAAAGATCAGGAGATTTCAAATCCTTGACTCACACCTTGTGATTTAATGCTCCAGTTTTCCCGGAGACCTGTGATACAAATTGTCTATTCCTTTCCTTGATTACATTAAGTCACTTGAATATGGCTGCTATTTAGGAAGCAACATTTTCTATTTCAGGAACACACACCTATCTTGTGATTTCTGTAATCTTGTTTCCAGAAAATGAATGAACAGAATAACTGCATTTTTGCAACTACCTTTACTCTTAACCCCACGCCTATTGCTCCCAGTGCAAAGGGAGGGACTTCAATAGTCCAGAGATGGACTCTCAAAGAAATCAAGCTTTTCCACACCACACAACCATAGTTCTAGGTAGTATTTTTCTCCAATAAGAAGGAAGTTTTTATTGAAACCCGGATCAGATTTTCAGAATGCATGAAAACAGGACCTTTCAATCCTTTTTTCCAGGTGATCTTGATTTAAACCAGTACCACTGTTCCTATGACATTTCTGCAGATCCATGCTGCTCCCTAGGCTCTTGGCCCATTTTGCTCCTGGCATTTGATTCTAGAGTTCATGCATTTTTGGATCAACTTCCTGAAAAATGAGTCAGTTCAGGGAGTGTGGTCCTAATAGCAGTATGGGGCCACTGAACTCCTGATTTACCATTCTTAGGGGACAGTATGCTACAATGCAAAAACACAGAATGATATTGCAGTCATTTATAATAAAGACTACAAAATCAACCCACCTCCAAAATAGAAACACTCTGAATTCAGGAAGCATATATGTATTTCTATGATCAAAATTCCAAATACCATTTCGGAAAATTTTTATTCTATTCATCTGTACAAAAGATTTCTAGCTTTAATTAAAAATCTGAGTTAAAACCATCTATTTTTTCCTACATAGCAGTATAAATTAGTGAACGTTAACAGGTTTAAACCATAATGGTAGAAGTTAGTGCACTGCCTATAAGCCAGATGCAGACTCTTCATTACAGCCTTCTACTACTAGATGACATTTCAAAACTCATTTAAAGTGAAATTAACTTGATTTTAACTAAAGCTATAGGAAACATCACCCTCAAAATTGTAAGCCCTGATTCAGCAGCACTATTTTTACAGATTGTTCTATGACTCTAGAGGAAAGGTGGTTCAGCTCACAGGGCATAGCAGTCACTGGACAGGCTGTTGGTAGAGAAGGTGAACGCAGACATTTACTTCACCATCAGTGCAATAGCGAGTGCCACAGTATTAATTAGTTGTCCTACAAAAGCACAGGCCCTCCCGAATAGCCCTAGCAGTGACAGGTCTCAATAAGGATGAGGCAGAAGTTTTTCTAAGTTTTGCTTCTCTTAACACATTAACAGTTCCTGCAGGATGAAGTCAGTGAGCTCTCCTTAAAAAATAGGCACATCTTAAAACACAGTTTAAGCACCCTCATACTGTTTCTGAGAAGTGTCAATTCCTATAGATGTAGTAGAAACATACCTAAAGGGAAGAGCAACTTGATTATATTCTATACTGATACTAGAAAAAAATTCCTGAAAGGTATTAAATCTCAGGAAACCTAATTCTCATCTTAGAGGTCAGTTAGGGACAGAAACTGCTTTTGGAGTCCAAAATTTACTTCTGCTAATAGTGATTTCTAATATTTGCAAGATATAATGACAGATATTAAGAAATGAATACATAATTGACACAAGTATTTACACTGAGATCATCAATTCATCCCAAATTGAAGTATTCCAGCAGCAGCAACCAGCTCAGTGACAATCATCTGCAACCTTGATCTGAACTGCAGAAGCCTGATGCAGATGAGGCATATCCTATTATCAATGTTCACCTCATGAACTATGATAAATCTTTCATTCTACAAGGAAAAGTGACCATAGCATGCAGCCACAACACAGTAATGCCTTTTCAGGAAAAGTTTAATGCCCCATGCACAGAGTATCCAAAACACACAGGCTTTCTATTAAAAAATGGTGCATTTCTTACCAGTTCAGAGAATTCATTATTGCCCAGATCAAGTCTCTCCAGTTGAGTCAGTTTGTGCATTGACCTGTAACAGATTAGGAAATGTCTAAGATGAAATTTTTAACTTGCAAAATGTCAAATTTTGTTTAGATAAAAATAAAGTTCCAATGATACTGTTACTGTAAAAAGAATTACATCTATTTGATGCTGATGCAAATGAGAAAAATATACTTCATCCTTCAGACATTAGATAAAGTTCTTGAACTGAAAAAGCTGGCAACAATTATTTTCTTATGAAAACAAAGATAACATCTTGGTATACTTTTGCATAGTTGCTCAAGGACAATGACCCATGTTATAAGCAATTGAAAGTAATATAAATTGTGGCATTTTTGATACTGACTCATAAATTCGTTATCAACTTCTTTATAAACCACTAGAAAGTATTTTGGCTCTTCACAGCAAAAGTATGGTTGTTGCTTCCCTAAAACTGTACCTAACTACAGTCACGATGAAAATGCACTTTTATGACCAGGACCAACACGCTAAACGACTTAAAGTTTAGATGAGGCTTGTTTTGAGTACTTGTGCTGGTTTAACAGAATGCACGGAGCTGCTGGGGCTCCCTCCTCTTTGGCTTGTAGTATGGGTGACCTGAAACGTGGCTTCCATTTCAGGAATAAGCAAACAAGTTGTCACACCGACAAGTGGTGGTATTTAATGACACTTGCTGTCTGACAGTAGCTTATGAAAACTCTATCATTGTAAGCAGATAAACAACAGAATAGAGATTTTTAACTATATGACCAAGCTGAGATTCAAGCCTTTTATCTGCTGCAAGGCATATCTAAGGAAGTACTCCTCTCTGTGCGGTTCGTGGCACAGCAGCCTGGCAGGGAGATGGCGTGATACACAACACCATGTGTGGATGGGAGCAACGTGTCACTCTTTGCCGGTGACAGGAAAGCTGCTCCTTTTAGGGCAGCAGCTTCTCCAAGGGCAAGAAAGGCTTCACATAGACTCTGCTGCAAAAGCCCGTGTGCAAAAGACAGCAAAATCAACCAAAGCAGCTTATCCTTCTTCACAGCATTATAAAAGAAAGAGTCAAATAAGAACATATCATAAGAAAGTGAACCAAAAGTTAATATCAACCATGCTTTACGCAGTAAAGGGCTTTAAATGAAGAATAACCTGGATTTATGTCTGTGACTGATCACTACATAACAGCAAAAAAGGCACTTTTACTGTTCAGGCTCAGGTGACTGAAACAGTGAAATAAGAGGAAAAGTGAGAAATTGCTAAAAAACATGATTAAATTCTTCACTTACAGAAGTCAATGGGATAAATCTCACAAGTTTATCTCTGAATTTGTGCTGTGAGAAAAACTGGTTATCTTAAGTATAGCTTAAACTGGCAAAGGCACAAATCACAGTGTATGTGGACTGACTGTAAAAAGCATTTAAAATCTATCAACTTTGAATACAGGCAAGCTTTTAAAAATGCACAGTTTTAAAAACTACACTTAGAACATACGACAGCAGAAGCACTGGCTCAAATAAGTAATCTCAAAGCAGCAAAGATCTTTCGAAAATGAGAGGAAAACTGCTGATCAGCCCGTGAACATGAGCTGAAGGGCTGAGCACACTAGCAAGATGGCAGGACTGTGATTTCCTTAACTTGAATGGATGTTCTGCAGTTGTGTAGCAGACAACTTTGCTCATACTAGAAAAAAATAAGATTTTTCTAAAACTAATTTACTACATGATACATGTGTATTACTATTCGCTACTGCAGGTCTTCTCAAAATGTTAGGATTTCATATTTATATGATTTCAATATTAAGAAGTGGCATTAAAATTACCATGACATTGGAGAATAAGAATTTCCTCATTCAAATATATCAATCTTGACTTTTTACAATGTTGACATTTTAAAGTTAGCAAATGATTTCAAATAGTGCACTCAGTACCCTTATTTTATATTTTACAAGGTTATTAAATTTAAACCAAATGGCTTTATAAATATCCTGTAAAGATTTCATTCATTATGAAAAAACTGAATTATGATGACTATATTCCTCCAGTCCTTTTAATTAAAATTCTGTGCTAAACAAGGTGGTTTAGATGGGAAGTCTTCCAGGGACCTAAGCGCTACTGCTATGCGAGGCGTGCAACACGCCGGACAGTGACCCGGGGTGCTGGCCCTCCGCCGTCCCGGCCACCATCTAACCCTGAAATGGTTCCCCACGTAGTTTGGCTCCTACAGCTTAGCTCTACCCCAAGCAATTCCAGGGCATATCCGGGAGACAGCCTGAGACAGGACCCCTTCCAAAAGGCAATATGGCTACTCTGTTCTGGATCAAGTTCAAATTTAATATATTTAATATAAATTAAAAAGTGCCTTTATTTCCGTGAATGAAGTTGGAACAGGGTATTACCTCTACTGCAGAATTCCTCTGTAAGCCCCTGGTAGACCAAATAGGCTCTAAACACCATACTGGATTGTGGTGGTGGTAGTGAAAAAAGAGGATAAAAATAATTAAGTAACTTAGCATTAACTGCAAAAGCCGGTTCAGAGGCCTTCTAAGGTAATCAGAGCTGATCCTAATCAAAAAATTAGCACCGTCTTAATTGATGTGATCTAAAATATCAACCATTTTATCTCTGCAATTTGTATAAGAAGTGAAACAGATTATCATAGATGCTATGGCTAAAAACCATAGACCTGTTTTAATATTTAAATTATGGAAAAATGAGGTTGTGATGGGGCCAGATAGAGAACACTGCCGCATATTTATTACAAGCAAAATTTACTTTTAGTTTTCTAAAATAGGAAAAAAAAATTCACAGAAGTACAAATGCTATACTTCAGTAGTAAAGTGAAGTATTTTTTGCTACAAATTAGTAAAATCAAAAAACATTTAGATAAACAAATATTCCACTTGCAAGTTTAAGAAGTTATATAGTTCATTTGATTTCTTTAATTAGACACTTTGACTGACTTACTGTATTTCTTCACTTTCAGCCTAACTTCAAGGAATGAATCTTAGGGTCACAAATTAAGATCAGGTATCAGATGTGCTTCTGTACTTTACAGAAATAAAAGTTCTGTATAGGAGTTGTAAAACGTATCTAGGCCTCTCGCAAATAGTTCACCACTGAACCAAATGAATAATTCCTTCTGCTAGAACCTGCTGTCTTCCATATCTAGGCTGTTATCTTTCATCTAACATAATCTGCAGTACTTTCAAACAGAAAATTTACACTAGATAAACACAGTGCATTTACTCAACAAATTTGGGAAGTGCAATGCCAAATCCTAAAGTCCTTCGAAACGGGTGTTACCAGCGCTGCGTAACTACTGGCAATACCACTGCAGGGCATATTCCTATACCATTGATTTCTTTTGTGCCTTCTGTGTTACCGTATGGCTGTTTTAATCTTGATGGCCTTCTAAAATGTTCTTCTAAGTGTTCACCTTTCTACTTGTTCACTACCGGTCTTTTTTTGTCCAGTTTTGCACAATCTCAGTTTCCTAATGAGTCTCTGAAACCTAGCAAATATGCTATTTCTGCTGATCAGTTGGTGTTTTGGAAACAGCTAGAAACGGTTTCCTTTCAGAATAATTTCTTCTTTCTGTGCTGACAGTCACCCTAGCACAGATTAATTCATTATAACTTTGCTGTTTAATGCTTTCTGATAGTTCACCTATTTCATGCTCACTCAAGTCCACTGCTGTATATAATTTCTCTATATTTTTCTTTTTCCTGTCCCACTCCTTTCCAATATATTTTTCCAAACTATTTGTTCAATGTTCACAGACAACTTTCAGACAAGAAAGCAACAGACTTTTTCCTTGTTTGCTAAAATGAATGGTAGCTGTCCACACACCTCCAAAGCGGTTAGCACCCAAATTAAAATTAAATGAAAAAGTAATGACAGATTTTTTGACTACAAGGTACAAAATCAGATGCTGTAGTTTAAGCCTAGAACATGGAGGCATGAAATCTGGCACTGTTCCAAAACAATATTTATCAATGTATCTATGATCAGTACAGACTGAACACACAGATTCTTAATCAGAAACTTCACACATACCCTACACAGACCCCCATCTTAGTGATATAAATCTTGATTCATGCTCCCCAGTTCCCAGCCTGCTTCTTACTGCATTTTTATTCTTACAGTATTTGTTACTTTGAATTATTCTTGCTATAAAACCGGAAGGAATAATGAAAATATTTTATCATTTAATGGTACGTCCTTACTCTGCAAGAGTATCTGGAAGGCTGGGAGCCATTCAAGAAGCAATAAGCATTCCATCAGTACAACAGATGAGGAGGTTGAAGAAAGACAATGAAGTCACCCGGACAAAGTGAGTATTTCATGCTCTCCCCAAAATGATTCCATGTTATATTATAATCTTCTTTAAAACGATAGGGAAAAGTGTTTTTAACCCCTCTGGTACTCTAACTGGCACTGTACTTTGCTCTGCAAATGTCTTGCAAAAGCTGACTGAACTTTTCCACACCCACACAAAAGCTCAGTTTAATAAACAATGCCGCAACACACTCAAGTCAGCTCTTTTACTCTCCCTTTCTCTTTAAATAACATACACATCCCTAAAAATGTTTATGTTTTGTCTAACTTACTCCTCCTAAAACTTTCACCATTGTCTCAATTGATTTGTTATTAATCTAGTTTAGGCTTCTGACATTTAGATACAAGTTGTAAATATCATATACACATTTTTTAATTAATTGAACTCAATGGAGTAAGTAATTACATTAGTAATTGCAAACTTGATGACTATGGAGATTCTCGTTACCATACAGAATCTCATTAACTTTAGGAGAATTCTTTACACTAATGTGTGCACTCCCTGTCAGTGTTTGCAAGACTGGACTCAAGAGTTTTCTAAAAGTTATTACACTTACTTATACCCAATTCACCAGCTGCCGTTTTGGAAATCAAATTATTTTTGCTTAAAACAAATCAACCTTTGAGGACTAGCCACCTGTTAAGCAGTCAGGTAGTGCACACACTTTCAGTCTGAACAAGGAAGTTGTGGAAAGCATTTAAATATTACCAAAGTTCCTTTAACAAATCCTGAGGGCAGGTTTCACTCAGTACCGCAAAAAGGTTTTATACTACAGGAAACACATTTCAGCATGTGAGCATTGCAAGTTTATACTTCTTTACACGTGCAGATGTTACAAGTTTTTCAGTTATAATATTTACTGTATACACACAAGCATTACATAATACAACGCTCTCACAATCAAAAAAAGCAGGAAGCATGACACACATTTTTAATAGTTTGTACAAAGTTTTCTGTCACAGGCAGTATTACCTGTGACTTTATCATTCTGCATCAAAGTCAGTAAAAGCTTCTACTGACTGTAATTCCCCATGCCCATGTTAAAGTGCTCAAAAAACTCCAGCCACAAGCCTGAAAATACCCACTAACTGGAACTGCAAACTCAAGAGCAGTATTCCTTTGTTATTTACATATATAATTACTGTTTATACCTATACAGAATTACATATTTTAAAATGTGAAACTCTTCAGAGATTAAATGAATGGTAATTAAGTTACAATCCAGTTGGTAAAAACTTGTGTATTTCATGCTGTATTCGACCTTTGAACAACACTTATTTTAAAAGGTTTGGTTCTGGTTCTACTACTGTATATTCATTATAAAAGGCAACTTTTAAACATTACTTTCTGTAATTTCTACAGTCAGATACATAGTTTCAGAAACCGTAACGTTTATATGGGGGCAGATTAATTTCAGTTAGCTGGTACTACATCAAAAGATAAAGCACACTGCCAAATGTACCCAAAGGAATATTATATGAGATTTTTCATTAGCTTGTGATATTTTTATCTCTTTCATGTAATTACTTATATTTTTCTTATGAAAAGATTCATTATATTTTTTTATGCGGGGTCATTTTATAAAGGTGGAACAGGAAAGGTGCGATTATGAGTAATGCTCAGTTAAATATTCATTGCTTAAATGATGTAATGTAATATAATTAATGTGCTAATAAAACTTGCGGCCAAAAATTTCACATAAATCTTTATCCATATTGGGTTTGGATCTATTCTTCCATTTATAAGTAACTGCAGGAGTTATATGGAGACGATCTGGTTCTCAGCTATGGAAGTGGACCTCATGGTAGGTTCAGAATAAGGTTGCTCTTTTTAAAAATTATTTTAACACACAATAATGGAACATGGTTCTCAAAAAACTACAAAGGCATGAAAACCAGCATAGAGAGTAGCTTAGAGAGATTACTGAATATTTGGTGAAAAATTACCATTGCTCACAACAGTTTA
This sequence comes from Ibycter americanus, assembly GCA_035590275.1. NCBI lineage: Eukaryota > Metazoa > Chordata > Aves > Falconiformes > Falconidae > Ibycter > Ibycter americanus. Next base: position 34,507,257 of record JAVJGI010000032.1, on the reverse strand, counting down.
AAAACATTCAAACTCCATAAATTAGAACTCTCACATTATACAATTCAGCGGTATTAATAATAATTCATGGTAATCACACATATTGCCTAATATAACTTTCTCATGTTCTTGGATGTTTCCTTTTGCTGCCTTATTTAGAAGATACTTATCTACACATTGCAAACACTTCAAATAACCAGGAAAAAAAAGGTCTTACATTTACAGTTTCTGACAAAACAAATGAGTCAACTGTCATACATTATTTTCATTAAATCATGGTATTCTCATCAAAATCCCAGTCAACTTTTCTGACAGAGAGGAGATGGCGGTTACATGAAGGTTTATCCAAACCTTCAAACACAACCTTCTAATCACACCTGAATTATTCTCACATATGAAGAACTGCATTCATAAAGAACAAAAGTATCTCTTACAGGTAAAAACTCATGAGTGAAAAGCAACTGGGTCAGAGCACAACTAGATTTATGCAATGATAAATACAGTGAAAGAGGCAATATAATAGTGCTACACAATTAATCCATGCTTCTTGTATGTCATACTTTACAAACACAGGACTGAGAAAGTTATAAAGGTTACATACTCTGTTTCCGTGTGCAACAATATACAGAATTATATTTTCATTTATGATAAATGGATACCATTATTTTCTGAAGAAATAAAAAGCAAATAAAAAAGCAAGTATGTTGCCATTACCGGATTTTCTGCTGTATTCACTTCAAATAATATTTTCTCACACTTCTGTTGTACACAGTAACCGTTATTTCAAAATTGTTAAAATGTCACATTCAAGAGTCTCTTCCAGGTTTAGGATTTTAAGCCTTGTAATGTAACTTTAAATTCATTAATGAATCAGTTTGGAAGTTACATTGTAAAATTAAGAATGTTAATAGTTCACCTGTTGCAGAGTAGTTAAACCTTAACCAGGGCTGAAGAATTACATGGTACAATCACAAGCAGCTATTTACTTGTGCATCACTTAATGGATTACAAAGAAAACTCAGTTTTCAGTGAATCTCAAGATAATGTATATAAGCTCTAGAATATAAAACTGGTATGGTGTAAAGCAAAGGACCCAAAGTATAAATTAATCTGTCATAAAGTACTGAATCTATGTTATCCAGGTTTCAAAATAACAGAGTATGCTTAAAAACTAATTTTGAGGATACAAAATATTGTTACACGTGGACTGAAATATATAACTGAGAGAATATCTAAAATAACATACATAATACATATACTAATGTCTATTTCATCTTTAATTATCAAACATAATATCCATTTCAACTTTTAATTATATTGAAGAACTTAAGGATTTTACCATCTGCAGTATCAATCCACAAATCAGAGAATACAGCGGAGACCATGAGATGGTGCCTAAAGCAGTAAGTCTCTGAAGACTAAATAAGTCCAGCAGCTCTCAGTCAGCCATAGCAGTGTGCTGCTTTGTTACTTTTATATGGTCGTTATTAACAGAAAGAGAAGTTAGGAGCAGACAACCACATGGCATACTGTTGCCTCGGCTGCATGGCTATCAGGAATACTGCTGGACAAAATGCCCAGCTGTACACAATGTTACTTGGGTTAAGTGTGATGGGAAAACCACCCAACATGTTCATCTGGATTAAACATTCTGGACTAAGAGGCAGCCTCCATCAGCCTTTGTGTCCCAGAATTGTTTGGTTTCAGAAGATAGTTTGGGAGAACTACCTCAACAAAGTCTACTCGTGCTGATGCTCCTGATGCTGCCATTTCTGGTGCCCGAAAATCTGCTGACTCCACGTCCTCTGCTGTTCGAGCCACTGTACACTCTCAGGCGATGGGCAAGAGCACTCTCCATCTTCAAATGCTAAGATGAGAAAAATGAATTTCAATGCCCAAAAGATGGAACTGCTGATGCAGGCGTCTAAACACAACCAATGCATCTACGGCACTGAAGACTTGTGAGACTTCACCTAATTCTGTAGCAAGGGTCTAAAATACAAAGCACCACAGAGACAAGAGTCCCATTATACAGAAACTGGAAATCAAGCTCTTCCATGATTCAGTCATAACAGAAACACACTGACACCTGATTTCAGGAAAAATGCGTGCAAAATGTAAGGATTTTAAAAATACACTACTGACTTAAAATACCGCCTTCCCCCTGGGATCCTAAATTCCCATCAGTTTTGTTTACGGTGGAAATGGATCAGATCTCTAAAATTAATCCCTTAGTTCAGGATCCAGTCATGAATCACTCTACAATTGGAAAGGTTTGCTCAACTGATTGTAGAGAAAGGTGAAATCTTCACAGTTTTGACCTTCATTCACACACAAATTTCTTGCCCAACACAGCTCTCAAATCGTTGGGGAAGGGAATTCTAAATTTCAGTTCAAATCCACTTCTGCTTAACTGATTACATAAATAAATAGAGTGCAGAGAAAATCTCATTAGCCAGTGCAAAGCTCCCGGCAATATCAATACGAATAAATTTCTTTTCTATTTTTTAAACTCGTTTTTTCCCTCTTTCTCTTTTGCACTGCTTTCTGCATTCCTCTACCTTCTTCCTGGTAGCCGACTCTGCACATTAAAAACAAGGTTAATGTATATTTCCAATTTCTGGACTAAATTACATGAAAGTCTGCCTTACCTGGCAAACAAATTTTCTTACAATATGCCCCCTGGCACATGATTAGTTATTCTTTGTGGATCCCTGTTAGCAGGTTCTTGATCACCACATGCTGGGAACATGCTGCATTTTGGAGCAGCAGCTGCTCTGTCAGAATAGCCTGCTTGAACAGGGCTTACTTGCAGAGTAAGCAACTATTACCTACTGCTCTATAACAGCAGGAAAACGGGCTGGGGTCGTGTCAGTGGTGTGACTACCACGAACGGATACACGTGGTACTTCTATCCAGTATTTTAAGACTGTATTCCTGAATGCTGAAGCTATACAATCCCTAACGTACACATTCACAGTATGACCCTGAAATGTCCCATTTGGCTTATGAATCACGACTTGAAGGATCCTTTGATACAGAAAACCGAAAATTACCACTTAACATTTGGTATTTTCTATTTCATGATGTTTATCTCAGGAGCAATGTTATCTGGAAAATACAAGAAAATATGTGTCCACTTGCAGGATTAAATGGCCTCAGCTAAACTACTATCCCTTTTCCAGAGAGTAACCTTGTATCCATCTCAAAATGCTGATTTCAGTGGACAACTTGAACATGAAAAATTCATGTTTGCAAACTTTCAAAGTATATCTAGTTAAAAACATTAAAAATACAAGTAACAGTAAACATACAGCTATTCTGTCAGTGAATTTCAGAATTAATATTACTTAGGGGAAGAATGAACTTTGGCACATTTGAGTCATAGGGTGAATACACCCTAACAGTCACTAAACCTTGAGCCAAATACACATCTAGCAATCTGTACGTGGCTCTAATGAGATTAATGATTTTGCTATAAGATGTCTGCCTTTGGACAAAGAAACACAATACATCAGTAACACAGGTGACATAATAACCAATATAAATTGTTCCATATTCTGGGACAAATACACCTGGCTAACAATTCTGAACCCAGGACCCACTCTGCTTATCTAAATTCAAAACCACTAAAACTGAGAAAGATTGACTGTAGTATCATTCACTGCCACAAAGGTCACCTCACTGTTTTTGCTTAAAAGATTCAGTATTTGGTAAATAATATATTTGACAAGTTATATTTTGTTTACAGTGTAATGATACAGTGCAAAGTACACAACTGATCTGTAAACACTGCAGCACTGATCAACTTGAACATACTATTAAATTAATATAAAATTACTAGTACTTGGGATCTGGGTCTCCCCCACCTTGAAGACTAAGGAGAAGTAGGCTCTAAGTTTCCCACTACTATAAGTTGACTAAAAATAACCTATGTTTCACCAGGATATACAATATATTATTCTAATATCTGAAGAGTTCAACATAGGCTTTTTACACTTACGTACTGGTTTTGCATAGAATGAATGAACATAAATTGAAGAGAGACCTGGTTTTAACCTGCAAGACTGAAAATGAAGTTTTGGCCCTGTTTTCCCATGTTTTACTTTGCCAGAGAGCAGGAAGACGACCTAGGTTAAGATGCCGAATAATTAACAGGGATGAACCAAGTTCAAATGGTGCTAATGAATATCTGATGACTAAAAGTTAACTGTATCAGCTAACCCAAAAAACAAGAGTAAAAATAAATTTACACTTAACATACGCTTCTTTCTTAGTAGTCCTTTTGATTCCTATTTCTGCTGAAATACAGCCTAAAGACAGCATGAACACCTATCAAAATCAGGATTATTTCTAAAGGGAAAGCCAGAGAAATAAAACGGGAACGGACTAGAAAAAGACAAGGATGAATATGAGATGAAAATTTTCATCACTCAATAACTCTCTACAGTTATTGAGGAAGAAGGGTGGAAGTAGTCACGGATGGCAAAGGCACCTCAGAAAATGAAAAAGCAGAAGGACAACCCTTGTTGTCGCACATGAAATATCTGTATATAGTTATGCCCCCTCAGAAGTATGGTTGATTTCTTCACAGGTGATCTCTAGTAGTTTTAACCGCACGAGTATAGTTTACAAGATCTGGAAGATCTCTACTGACAGGGTCTCCAAGACAGGTGCTTTCCCAGACTATCAATAATGTGTTTGCCAGCTGGGTTACAGAGAACATCACAAGCAAGTTAACCCCATGTGATGCACACTGCATGCTGGGGAACAGCTGCCGAAGAGGAGGCCAGTGTAAGACTTCTATCTAAGAGACACAGCTTAAAAATGAAAAAAAACAAAGCAACTGCAGGGCCATAATGCGATCTTCTTATTCACTCATTAGAGAAGTCCTATGGTAGGCAGAGAGACGATACTGCATTAGGAAGTATGGCAAATTTGGGCAAGATTTGTTTCACAATCCAGTGATAGGAAGCAAGCTGCAGCAGAGCTTGTGAGCTTTAACAGAACCAGTCCACTGAAGACACTGAAACGGGAGAAGCATGGAAAAGCCATAAGCACTAATAAGATGGCTACAAGGCATAAATGCTGGATATAACTGGTGAATATAACCTACAAAATGTATTTCAATAGGAAATACAAAGATGAAGAGTTCATAAAAGAACTCACTGACCAGGTACAGGAGAGTGTAATTGTGACAAAGAACTAACGACCATTGTAATTTATTCAGACATATGTATTCTGCAGTTTTTCAAAAGTAATCACCAATCACATTTCATATGTGTAAGAATATAAGCAGCTGAATGTCATTAAGTTTTGCATGATTATTTTTATTTTGCTGATTACATAAATAAAATGCCTTGCAGTACAGCGAAGTTCTCAAGGCTTGAGGGAAACGGTAGCACAAGGTAACCTTTTGCACACCACAGAGCTATCACAGGTTAGGCACTGTTTGCTTGCTGGCCTTTAGGAACCTTTGATATGCTGCAAGAGCATGGGCCACCAGATATCCCTTCCCTCTTTTGCGGAGGGACAAATGGCCACTGCTGAAGTTCACAGCCCACAGCATCTGCAGGTACATTTTCTATGCTTTGATATGACTAAGGATGGCAACAACTAAAAATGTCATTCTATATGTGTTTAGCTCAGAACCATCCCTCCTTAATCCAGCAATCTATTATATGACAGAAACACACTGTTCCAGGGCATCAGGTTGTGCCATTACTCAAAGATAACACAGAAGAGTGACATAAAGCAGGGTGCATACAGACCCTCAGAGGAGGTGTGTGTTACCTGCAAGTCAATGCTGCATCAGTATTGCAACTGGGAAACATGTGCTACTAGTAGTCTCCTATTCCAGCTGGGAGAAAGAAAAGGCCTCCGATGCTCATGGCAGGTAAAAAACCCATCGCCCTCTCAATGCATTCCAGCAGTCATCTTCTCTCTATTTAATTCCTCTTGCAGTCTCAATTGTATGCAGGCGTTTTTTACTCTGTAGATTATTTTTTTTTTAATCAAGTAAAATTAAAAGCATACTGACTTAAGGTGTTCTGAGTATAATGAGCAATTTCCTTGCACACCACAAAACAACCATACCTGAGAAAGCAGAGCACAAAGCCTAAGCATAACCAAATTACATCTCATTAATAACAGTCAGAGTAAACAGTGTGTGCATAGCTCCCAGTTTTTCTGGGAGGAGCTCAGGGTTCTGGTATAATTAAGAATAAAATGAGTGTTGGGTGGGCTAGGGTGATTCTCCATGGCTGTAAATGTTCTCCCCTCCTACCTCTTTGTGCTATGAAGTCTTTATCTGAAATTTAGCCCTACTAATCAGATATAAACTCTTTTGAAAAAAGAAATCTCTTTTGCAACTGTTAAATGGAATTTTAGAGAAGCAAATGAGTGATAAATAATTTTTTTGAAAAGTGCTGTATGAAACAGGCCTACAGACAAGGCTCTAATTTGTGCTGTCTTCCCTTTGCCCATTTGACACATTAAAATTATACAGCATGAACACCACCACCAGATAAGAACCGCTAATTATAGCTGAAGTAATATCAGGATTATCCTAGATGGCAAAAGCAGTACTGGCGTATGTTCACTGCAATACTAGGAGTTCTAGCTGTATCTTCTCTCAGAGAGTCCCTCACTGAAGATATGGAAAAAAAATGCTACTACTGCCTGTAGACAAGAATAATTAAGGAAATTTTTCAAACAAGTTTGACCCACTGTGTATGTTGGAAAAGCATTCTTACAATAAAAAACCAGCATAATACATTTTTCTGCATCTTCTCTGAGCAGCAAATAAATTTAGTTTAAAAAGGGAAGATAGTAGTAGTGGCTGCTTATTAAAATATTGGCAATATTTTAATAATGTAGTGCCATAGTAGTAAGTCTTCTGGAATATATTTTATTAAACTCAGCCAGAGTTACTATTTGAAGGAAACAGGTCATCATGAACGATGAAGATGCTTGTAATGTCAAAGTGTGGGAAACAGTTTACATCTTTATAATAAACTAGGAAGAAAGTAGAACAGCATTTCAAAAAATAGCAGTCTAAAACTAAGCTTTTAAACCTATATTTGGATGCCTCTGGACAGATTCTCAGCTGATATAAACTGTCTGTTCCACTGACTTTAACACACTTAAGACAACCTGAGATTTCTGCAAATCTACTTCCTAAAACAGGGTATTTTGGGAGTGGTAAGGATGTTAGGAATACAAATGTTATTGAAGTCAATGGGACTAATGTTCTTAAGTCACAGGAATGCTTTTTATGACTCCATTATCTGGTTAATGGAAATTATAATCACTTTTATTCAGCAAATTTTACATCTGAAGAAAGTTAACTGATTGTGACCTTTTCAATGTCTGAATATCTTCCTGGATCTCTTTTGGCTTATTCATTCTGAGGTGAAACTGAAGAAACAAGGAAGGCCGTATCTGCAGTCTTTCAACACTGCAAAAGCTGAGAAATGTTTATACTTCTCTCAAAAAGCCAAAGCAAAGCGGTATTGAAATAGGGAACAAGGACAAAATAACTTTCCCTGACAGTGTTTCAAACAGTATTCTGATACAACATCAAAGGTGCTTCTAAGTGATATATGCCAGTTTTTAAACTAACATGGTTATTTAAGAGGAATGTCAGTGTTCAACACCTACACTGTATCTATATAAGAAGTGATTGATCTGTATTATTCTGCTTACTTTCTCAATTTGGAATAAAGTCTTAGCTACAGAAGGGCATAAGGGCATGAGAGTTGTAACTCTCTACACGTTTAGATACTTCCAATTTGCAAACTTAACCTCTGCAAAATTTTTACTACTATTTTATATGTATTCTGCCAAGAATCTTGCCTACTTCGCCTTATATTGTTTTAAAACCAAATTACTCTGTGCTTTTTATACAGTTTTTATGATGCTGCTTAGAAACTTTGATCCTTTGAGTCTCCTTATACAGTCTCACCACTATTAATAACCAGCATAAATAAGAGTTACAAATAATTTCAACAAATATGTATTTATGATCATTACAACAGGAACACGACAACTTCCACCACTTTGCCTTGTTTCTGCCCGATTTGTTTGCTAGACATTTAGTAGTTGCAGGTAACTGGCACATTCATTTGGTGCAGATCTACATGGTAGCTTAGCAGTGGAATTAATTGTTTGGCATTCCCAGTGCAGCATTTAATATTCTGGCTTATTTTTCAGATTGGAAAGAATTATAGTATTGCTAGGTGATTAGCCATGGAATAAAAGAAATAACAATCCACGACTCAAATTTTTGATTTAACCAGTGTGTAAAATAAAACAAATAACTAAATTACCCAGGGTGGGGAAAAAAACCCAAAGAACCTGTATACTCCCCACTACCACTTTATAGAGCTTCTACTTTCTACAGGTCTATCTCTAAATTTTTTTGGGAAAAAAAGAAATGGAAAGAAATAAATGAAAAGAAAGAATGTAGAGGAAAATGTCAAATTTTCACATTATACTTACAGAAAAAAAAGTACACTTGGAATTCAAAGGATAGGAAAAAATCAATTGTATGAAATTTCGTAAGAGTAAATTCTTCTGGGTGAAAATGGAATTCTCTATGTGTCCCTCCTTGCCCCAAGTTTTTGTTACAATATATATTTAATTTACATTTTTGTTTGTTATCCAGAAGGGAAAACTTAATACATGACATCCTTATTTTTGTTTCTCTACGAAACTTTTTTCATGGAAAATTTTAGATGAGACTGACCTTTTGTGCTTTTGAATTATTGGAAGAAAACTTATCCATTGCCCTTTATCAAGGAAGATATCCAACCATTGATAGTCAATATTATACGAAACAGGAAGGGTTTTTTTCATAGAATTTTTGAGAACCACTCTTTTGTGAAACTAGAACGCACAGAAGTATGGTTGTAATGTAAACAGTGGCAGTGAAAACCCAGAGATTCATTACAACTTGAGCCATTTGCAGCAAAACACAAAACAGAAGATTACCAGTTTGACATTATATTGCCCACAACAGGTAAGTCTAAACATTGATTTTTTCAAGTACAGTCCTAATTTTGACAGCAAACATAATCAGCAGCAATTCTCATAAATAAGACTGTATGGCTAAAACATTGCCTCTATTTTCAGTTATATTTTATTACAATCAAAGCCTACATACGTGAAATCAAGAACAACATTGGTATACATTTTAAGACTGGAAACATATCAATATGAAATGGCTAATTTTAACAAAAGGAAAAAAAACCACCCTACCCTATCATCATCACTGAATCCAAGAAGTCCTTTTATTCCTAACTCAAACCAGGAGTACAATTACAGGTATGTAATATTTTGGCAATGCAGGAAGATTGCACTAAAACAATTGCAAGCCGAGGAGACAGAAATAATTGGAAAGTAAGTATCTATCAGAAACGTACTGGTTTAAACCAAGAAACAATAGAACAATGTATGCAAACATCTTCAAAGAAATATCGAAGTGCTCATCAACACAAAAAATCTTACAACACAGTTACAAAATTGGTGATAAAAACTTACCATTTCTGGTTTTAGCCAGTTTACCTAATAACCGCCAAACTATGCCGCATGAAGATAGCTGACTTGCTTTGCAACACAGCAACAAATTTGAATCGACAGGAGCGCAACACGTGCCATTTACGTTTAATCTTTCCATCATTTTCTGGTGAAAACAGGAAGTCTGTGACAGAAGGAGGTCAGACTGGCCAGCCAGGGCAGACTGAATGCACATCCCAGCTTGCCAGGCCACTCACAGCCGGTTCCTCCAGCTGCTATGGGGCAGGGAGCAGCCCAGGTGCTTCCCCCACCTCCTGCCTTCACTCATCTGCACCGCAGAGACGCACCCCAAGCCAAAAGTGCTGCTTTTGTCATTCAGCAAAATGTGGCATCGTGTTTTTTAATCTTAAAAGGGGGAGGGAGAAGGTACTGATGACCCTGAACTATGCATTCCTACCTCTCACAGCCAGCTTATCCTCATTTGTTACTCTGCTAACCACACACAACTCTGTCCCCTTGACCAGGCAGAAGAAATCATTCTCTTCCAAGTTGCCTACCTTGACTGTGTGCATAGAGACAAACACTAACATATCTCCCCACAACTTCTGTTTTCTTAGATTAATTAATGCATTATTTCTAGGGCCCTTCCATCCAACACACTCTGCCTTCGTTATTGTTCCTATCAGATTAGGACCTTCTTTAGCTCTTCCCCATGCTTGTTTAATTTGGAGCTTTTCCAAATGAAGTCTCCCTCATTTTTTTATACAATGTCACAAACACTTCTTTGTCTCTAGTGAAAATACTTTGACAAAGAACATTTGGCACTGTCACGGCTCTGTTAGATCGATGACTCATAGACATTTTACACCCTACTAATACACTCCTGTCTTTTTTTTTTCCAAAATTATTTCTGATTGAAGAACTCCTAATTTATAACATAATTTCTTATTAGTCCCTTGGTACATGACCTTGCACACTTTCCTATTAAATTTCACCCAGTTTTCAATTGTGCTCGTCTTCAGTATTACATAGTTCTTCCACTTTTAGAGATTGTTCTTGCAAACTTGATCTACAATTTTTACTGTTCACAAGGCAAGTTAATCCTGAGCAATCGCTGAAGACCAAGAAAAATCCTGTTTTACCCTAACAATAGCTGATAGGGACCCATCCCCCTTTGGTAATGTCTCCATTGTACATTATTTCCTAACAGCACAGTGCTGCAGAAAAACAATAGCTGTAATACCTACTGTCAAGAAAACCAAAGAAGAGATGAGAAGCCACAGCTTCAGTTCGGAAACAGTGAGTCATTAAGATGAGTATAACAAATACAAGTATTTTCTCATCAATTACCAGCACCTACAGTTTCTCAGACACTAGTGACTCACCATTTACAAATACAGTTTCTACAATTTTTCAATTTTACAGATGTCTACTGAAAGAAATCCCACAAAACCCTGAAAAGGTGTATTTCTCAGCCCAAACAGCTCTCAGAGCAAAGATCACACTACTTCAATATACTCAAAGATTTTTTAAAAAATATAAGCAGGTTGCCTGGCTGCTTGGTGCAGGCAACAGCACAGCTGTAGTTTCCAGATTCTTTCCTGAGGTATGAAATATTCTTGATTGCTCTCAGGAATTCAACAGGATGTTAATGTCCCAAAACATTCAGTTTAGGAGTGGCAGGTCTGCTGACATTTGTTGCTATGAAGAGCAATGAATATTTATGACAGAGCCTAATCACAGAAAACAAAATTCAATGCAAATTAATGAGCTTCCATAGAAGTATTAACCAGACCAGGCTTAAATGCAACTGTTAGATAAATTAAAAGCTTTTGTTGTTGCATTTGAAATGTGCTCAGAACATCCTTTTCCAAACTAAGTTGTGAATTTAGTTACCCGATTTGTTTGAAGAATTGGTGATTTACTTCAATTACCTTAATAACTCAGTGCTGTCCTGACACAACCACGGATCTTCAGCATGCAAACAAGCAAAGGAACGAACATTAGTGATGGGAAACATCTCTGAGATTTGCATATGTGCCACGGCTTCTAGAATGCTTGGCCAAAAAAATTAGGAAAAAGGGCAATTTAGATCTGGGCTTGATTTAAATTGTGGACTAGCTAGTCTAGGCCAGAGTATTTTTTAGGAGCAGAAAGTCAGAATGCACTTTTCCTAGGGCAGGCTGAGAAAGGCTCTCTGACACCAGCAGTCACATCCCTCATGGGGTATAGGTCCTCAGCAGCCAACAGAATCTAAACCTTGATCCTCATGATCCTTGACTCCTGATAGGCTGCACATTCCCCATCCCCTCTTCTAGCACTGACACTCGGGCTATCCTCCCTACCTACCCCAACCTCCTTTTTTGGGTTGTTTTTTGCTAGGTTGGTTCCCAGTCTATGAAAAGACTGACTACAGATATATATCTCTCTCTCTCACGTATGCGTATGTAACATAGACAGGTGTATGTACATGTAAGTGTGTGTATATATTTACACCATATACATGATATATCTGTATTTGTCTACATAAATATACATGCATATAAAATGCAGTTACATACAGTCTCTACACACCTGTGCTTCCTAAACATGCTGCTGTAATTATGCTGTAAGGTATTTTTGGCTTTACTGACTCTCTCTTCTCTCCTATGAGGGTTCTTTCATCAGTCTGAATATCCTGGCTCCTTTGAACACAAATGCAAGGGCCCGAGACTTTGATGGGTCTTTATTACTAATACACAAACTAACTTATACTCAAGCTCCTGGAAAACAGTCCAGATGGAAATGAAAATATAGTCTGTACTAATGTGAAGTCTGCCTAATATGACTGCCTCATCACTTACAAGGGGAAAAAACAAAAAACGGGGAAAACCATGCTAGGATTTAGGATTTAACCAGCTGCCCTTTGGTTGTAGGGCAATAACAACGTAACCTTTTTGATATTCTGGATTTACACCCAATTTGAACACAAACTTTTGGTTTTCACTTATTTTGGGAGAATATCAGACTGTACTTAGAAGATCTACTGCCTAACAGTACATTTATTACAACTGAACATCCAGAAAAAGGGTGCCAGGCCTCGAACTGCAGTCAGAACTGAAGCAATCAAACCCAAAGGCTGACTGCAGAACACAGCTGCTGCTGCTGCTGCATGATTTAAGGTTGACTCATCTTAACGTGAAAGTTGTTTTCTATAGTGTAGGCAGCACAAACATGACTTCCATATTTGTATCCACTGTGAACTTTCATTCAACTAGTTTGAAATAACTTTCCAGAAACTAATGGTTGGAAAAAGTTTACTTTCTATATGACTATACATTAACACAAACAGAAGTGCTCAGTGCCTGAACTCTCAACACATTCAGTAAAACTCACTTATCAAACAGTGGGAAAATGTAATGGTATTTTATATCATCAAATAACTCCTCAAAAAAAATTATTAAATGTCCTGTGCATCAGAGTGGTTGGATTAATCACACAAATTAGAAAGTCACTGTCAGAGCATTCTCTGGTTCTTACAGGAACGTCCAATATTTATAGCCATTCATAAAGGGTAGCCTTATAATGAAGTATAGGCCTTGGAGTTCGCAGTTCCAACACAAAAAGTATTGGGTAAACAGCTTCAATAACATCAACACAGACACTGCTAGGCTAATTATTTAACCATTAGACAAAAAAATGTTTCACTGTGCAATCATGCAGGAAAACAGCACTCCATTTGTATCAGAGGTGAGACAAAGCCATGTAAGCTGAAGCTACAATTAAGAGAGTAGGAAACAAAAAGGGTAAGAGCGGTGCGAAAGCTGTTTATTTGGAATGAAGTGGGAACACCAAAACAAGATTGTGAACACCTAATTCACCGAGCCAGGTGCATACACGTGCACATACACACACACACCTCATAACATTTATCAGAAAACTCATTAATTCCCGGTTCATTATCATGATTTTAAAATAGCCAAATATATGTGGTAAGTAGTTATGCTCTCAGTAACAGCCTCCTCCCTGTTCTTAGGTTTTAGGCCTCTGACAGCTTGAGGAACAAGAACAGTGCAGGCACAAATGCTAGCTCCTGCCAGCAACCATGTGCTAGGCAGAGGCATTTTGGGGGGGTTGAGGGCTGCACCCACCACAGCGTCCCCACACAGTGTCAAGGGAACAGCAGAAGCACTTCTACACAGCTACCAGTGCCCTGATCGGTGACACCTGACAGGTGTCTATACCTGTGAGCTGGTATAGACAAAGCACCTCCAGAAACCAGATTTATTACATCCCTTCAGTAACTATTTGTATGTATACATACATATGTGTGTGTAGGCATCTATATATGTATGTAAATATGTATGTGCTCCAATACATAACTGAAATGTGCAACTAACTTCAACGTATTTTTTTTTCTTATAAACTTGAGAAAAAAAACTTTAAGCGGAGTGTTTTCTGTTTCACTAGACACAACAGATGCAAAGTGCAACTGTAATCACAGGTTGTTACAGCGCTGAAACCAGAGATGCTGACACATTCACTGATGTTCATCGACAACACCCACACAGGTAATACTAAACAACGCACACGGATGAGAATACTGAACAACTCTGACAAACAAGCAGACCTCGTACTGTTGAGGAAGAGGAAGGGAAGCTGTCGCAGCACTACCAAACTATCAAGCTGCAACAAGGCTTTTACTGTCCCATACCAGCCCTCTCATACCTTGGCACCACCATCAGTCTCACCCATGGTCTCAATGGTTCATCTACTGTCCGTACTGTTTCTTCATCCTCTTCAGGCCAGTCCACCCTGCTTCTTGCCTCTGTCCTATATCCAGGGCTCCTCTTCATCTGCTGCCTCTCTTCACCCAGGGCTCCTCAGTGCTATTTAGCTACTTAGCAGGAACAAGCCACAGCTGTACATTATCCACATCAGCCAACCCACCGCCCCAGAAGCAAGCCCACAACTGTATATTATCAATGTTAATTAACCCTCTGCAGTTCCTCTACAGGAAGGTGAGGGTGCTCACTGGTTATATCTACCTTCCTGATTTTATGCTCAGGACACTTTCTTTTTGGTGCAGGTTTGCCTGTGCCGTCTGTACAGGTGCACACTTAAGCGTATCACTGGTGCTCTCACAGCGGTTTCCCTCCTGGTGAAGCCACGGCAGGAGCTGCGGTGCCCCTCAGCAGTCAGCCTCCCACACATGCTTGGCACACATCAAGGCCACTGGCCAGCCCAGACTTCACTGTTGTAAAAGATGCAATCGGGAGGTACAGTCCCAGCACTACAACACGCTGTGGCAGACAGTCTGCCAGTCTGTCCCTCTCCACATCAAACAGCAAGTAATGGGCCCACACAGGGGAAAGGTTGGGACCCACATGATGAGGAGACCTTCAGGAGTAATGTCTGGCCTCTGAGTTTCGTAGCTCCAGCCTTTCTGAGGATGGGTCTGGACAGGTACAAGGAAAATAATCACAATGAGAAGTCCTCTGCATCAGCTAAGCAAGCTAAATCGCTGCTGGGAGAAGACCAAGACACTTAAAGCAATACAAAAATCACATGTCAAAAGGACCTGAGAAAATCCAAAGCCAACATGGCAAAGAAGAAAATACAGGAAACTTAGAAGATAGCCTTTAAAAAAGACAGAAACACGTCCAAATAAGGAAAATAGAAAAGAATGGTTAACTGTAAAAGGCCAAAAAATATCTTCAGAAATATTTGAAAAAAGGCATTAAAAGTAATAATAAATCTTTCTTCAGGCCCCTCTGGAGCAGGAAACCTGCCAGAGTCTATGGAAAAGATAAAAAAGGAATGCTCAGAAAAAACGAGAGTCAGAGCAGAAAACCTAACTTAATTTGCTGCATTTGTATTCAAACTTTGGGCAGGCTCCCATGCTGCAAAGCTTACCCGCTGTTAAGAGCTCAGACAACACACACAGCAGACACACAAAACCTCTTGCACAGTGCTGCAGCGCTAGATGACTGGGAAGTGTGTAACTAACATCACAACAATTTTTAAATCATTCCAGGATAAGCCTATGAAACTACAGACCACTGACTTTGACAAATGTAGCAGACAAATTAACAGAAACTCTTTCAAGCAATAGAATAAGGGGATATGTAGACAAATACAACACACTGGAGAAATTCAACACAGTTTTTGTGATGAGCAGGGATGACTCAAAATATTTTTGGAGCCTTTTGAAAGAGCCAACACCACAAAACAGCTGGACAATAAAGTCTATCTTCATTTCCAAGAGATACACGCAAAGGTCCTTCACTGAAAGTTCTTAACCTAAGCAGCTATGTGATCAAAGAGGGTCTTCACATGGATAAATAAATGACCAAAGACTGGAGAAATACCAATTTTAAATGAGTGGGTGAAGGAGGAGGAGCTGCCAATAGTCAGGCTCTGGGCTGGGGCATATGCTGGTTAATTTGTTCATAAACAACACAGAAAGGATGTTAACGGAAAGAGGTTTTCTACAGCTACCAAGTCACTCAGATGCTGCTAGTTAAGTGTTAATCACTGCCACAAAAGGGACAGAGGGCAAGATGGACCCTTGGTGGGACCTGTGGGACTAGTCAGTCTCCCAACACAGCTCTCTGAGTGGTTCCTCCCTTGGCAGCTCCTCTTTTCCCGTACCTTCGCATCGAGGTTGAACTGCAGCCTTATTCAGCAGTATAGAAAACCGGGAATTCCATCTCTCCACTGTAAGGAAGTACTCCAACACAGAATAATTAAACACGAAAGCATAAACTGCCCACTGAAGCTAACAGGAATCTGTCCACTGATTTTAATTGCTTCAAGTTTGGATGCAAAACGACTGAAAACAGCACCAGCAATTGGAAAGCCTCACCTGTGGTGTCAAATACCTGTTCAGTAGGGGAGTATTCCTGAGCAGAATGCCATGGAGCTATTGAGAGCCGCGGTCTAAAAAACACTGTCCTGAGTTATTATGCAGTAACATCACATGTTGTTATAGTGAGTAAAGATGAAGTACACTTTTATCCAAACAGAATAATAAAAATTATCTTGGTTTTTCAAGCCAAAAGACAACCCTGTGATCTAGGTGGTAACATTGTTCAAATGTAAGAAACTGGGCCAGAATCTCACAAATGCTCTGAAACATTTAACAGAAATTCAAGAGAAAAACCCACATTTTTCTATTTTTGTTGCACACATTAAAGTTTAATAAAATATTGAAAATTATTGCAATATTGGCCAAAGATTTCCAAATATTTCTAAATGCTCAAAAGATCCTGGAAACGAGTATCAATAATAATCTTTAATCAAACCATGTAAGAGAGAAAATAAATTACTAATTTTATAAAACAGTACTGTGAGGATCTACAGATTAAACATACAAATATTTTCAGTATGTTTAAAATATTTGTAAGCCTAATAGTATTTTCTGAAGAGAAAGTACTGCTGACAGAAAATAGGAACATCCTGCAACATTTTCATTTCAAGAGCAACGTATGTCTCCAGCCCAGTATGATACAGCAAGACAGCGTTGTTTTAAATGTTCGGTATGCCTGTCAGAAAAAATCAGAATAATCTTCAAAACAATTTATGAACCATGCTTCGCTGATTTTCTATCAGGAAAGTGTCTGGGAATACAGTGATATGTTTGGACATGTTCTAGATGCCTTAAAATTATGTCAACAAATTCAACAAAGGAAAGCTCTCATTTTTTAATACAAGATGTATTAAAGAGGGACACTTTGGAGGTCTATGCCTTGGTTAGAGAGCTACCTTTCAGCCAGCTATAGTTAGTATTTACTGCATCTGATATTTTCGTAAATAATGTTAAAACATTTTGTGTTCAGTTACTATGGGTACATTTTACAACACTCTTGACTTTTGATTTAGCATGAAATACAGCAAAATTAGAGCTATGGCAAACACAAAGCACTGTTTATGCCAAAATGCCAAACGTTTTCTTTAAGAATCCTTTATATTTATATTTTATAGCACAGAACAGATGAAAAAATATGATCTGCTTTTGGTAACTTCTTGTTCAACATCTTTCAGGTTGCACTTAACACGATAATACTACTGAGCAGAAGTTAAACAGTCTTACAGTACATTTCACATCTATTTAACAGCCAAATTACAATATTAAAATTATTTATTTGCCTTCCTTTTCCTGTCTTTTCTTACATTAGAACTACTGGACAAACTACCAACATAATCAGGTTACCTTATTCATGGTATAGCTAACAAATGTAGGAAAAGAAAGAAACCCTTTAGGTATGTACCTGAAAGACCTGCATCAGGTGGTTTTTTTTTGCAACTAGTTTGTAAAATACATTCTGATTTATATTACTGCATTTATCTTCCTAACTGCAGATGGTCCTATGGTAGACACAGTTTTCTTGTCACAATTTTCCTTCTCTTATTGGCTGAGAGAATAAAAGTCTTGTTATTTAACCTTCTCCTGTTTCCCTGTAAAGCCCAAGCGACAGACAGATACTGCTTTAGCTCTACCTGCCACAGTACCATTCCTGTAGTCCACCCATGGCCTTACCACTCTCCTCCTACATCTTCCCACACTCAGCACTCATCTTCCCAGGCCCACTCCAGTATGCAGGCATGTTGCTTTAGACTAGTAGGTACTGTCTTTTCAGAAAAGAGGTCAAATTCACCCTAACAAGAAAGGAGGATGTATATCCTCTAAATTAATACTCTGTAATATGGGTTAATTTCTTTCCATCACACTGTGCACCTTTTTTTTGGCTTGCAGAGGACAAAGAAGCCCAGAAATGCATAGATCTCCCATTTTTATCCCAGTTGATGCAAAAATGACCTTGTCAACTTTATTCCTCTTACTTCATTTCAAGACACAGCTGTTCCTTTAATCTCGTAGTTTTAAGGATAGCATTTGCCTAAGGAAAACCTTTTATTTCCAGTTCCTCTCAGTAGTATATAGCAAAGCCTTCTGCTATAGCAAAGAGCAGAGAACAAACACACCTACAAATAACGTTTCCCTTGGTTACAAGAATCAAAGAACCTCCTTACTGTCAGAATCATGCAGTAGGAAAAGTCACACTCAGCCACCTTAAGCTTAGTGCTACTGAAACCAGAGGCTACTACACTTAGATATGAATCTTTGGCAATCAGACAGACACTTGCCAAACTTGACAAAATTTGCCTGTTAAACACCATGTACCATAGAAAATAAATAAATAAAAAACTTGGTAGTAACAAAGACACACAATCCCAATCTGAATTCAGTAACAACTCTATTATCAACTTTAGTGGGATTAGAATTAGACCAGAAATATAAAAATATTCTGTCTGACCAAAATAATTTTGCTGTGGCATTCTGATTCTTCAGTCCTAGCGTGCACACACATCCATTTATTCCAACAAGCACCTTCTGCATGCAAAGGCTATGCAATTCCCTCCTAAAAGAGACTGATGTCTAAGAGATAGTCTAGATAACATGGATATACTACAGCAGCTATATAGCCTTTCAGATGATAAATACCTCAAAGGCTGCAAATCTGCTGTCCCGAACAGGTCTCATTTTTAAATGCAGATAAACACTTTGGTAGCAGATTGACACTTTTTTATTACTATTTTTTAATAGTAAATGTAACTCAGAACTCAGGAAATAGAAAGTTTGTACAAAAAAGTGTCTTCAACTGATATAAAGAATATTGCCTTTAACAGAAAATATAGCTTTCCTTTAAAAAAGGAGAGTGCTGTGTATGAAAGCCCACAGGAAGTAGTGAAAATGTCATCATACCCCATTATAGGCAAAATGCCTGCGTAGGAGATTTTGATAAATGCATGCTTGCTAAAAAGGGTGCTCTTTTAAAATGAGTTAAATAATACGCAATTCTGTATTAGCAACATTTAATACACACAATCCATTACCACCACTATAAGTCTCACTTATAATGGAGACATACAACCCTCGTTTCTAACAATCCCCAAATCCATCAATATTTTTTCATTGGTTAGGATCCCCGTTGCAGATAATAATTATATAATGCTGGTCTGAATACAAAAACGTATTTCTTGCTTTATGCAGTGCAGCTTGCTATATTTACCATTGGAAGTGTATAGATTTTTTTAACTTCTTTACTGTTTCCTTTTCAAAATATCATTTAAATGTTAGTCAAATTATAGCAACTTACTTTTCTGGTAAATAGTACCAAGAAACGCTACCAAAATGACATTTCTGCAATATTCTGATGATGCAGGTTTCTAAATAGTATTGTAAACCACCAAATACATTTAGCTTCTGTACAGATCATATAGGGAGATTGTTCTACTGAGGTTACATTGAGTATGTTTTCAATACATTTGATTACTTCTTCATGAGGAAAATACTGTCACATAATCACTGAGCAGGGTTATCTCACATGTTGTCTTCCAGTTTTGTTTACATGTCTTATTTTAAAACGTCACATTACAGCTTTTGAATATTGAGTTACAGTCAACTAATATATGTCTCCATCTTCAATTATATGTTCACATTTTGCTAAAAACCTTCAGCAGATTTTTTTTAAACCACGGAAAAAATAACTCAACAGAAATGACACCACTACATTGCTAACAATAAACATGTTTTGCACTTTTGGAGATTTCAGGTGAAAGAGATTTATCTAAATATTCAATCACTTACTTTGGTAGAGTTTTCAAGTGATTTTCTCTTAACTCCAAAATTCGCAATTTGACAAGTCTAGAAATATGATAGAAAATAATTAGGTGATTCAATGAATTATTTCCGGAATCCATAAGAATGATTTGAAACTACTTACTTCAACAACAACAGGGGGGAGAAAAAAAGTCAACTTAATGCACAATAGTAAGATGTCCAGTTATTGTGGGGCTGAATATGGTACAAATGGTATTCAGAATGCAACAGCTCCATGTAAAGACAGAGAGCTTCTGAAGAACTTTGACATATATCAGGTTTTCACAGTAATTCTAAACTATTTTTATTAATTATTAAACATGGAAAACATAGAAAAAGTTAATTTCTCTCAAACATTTCCAGAGCTACTGAAGGATAAAAAGCAACTGCTATTTAGTTCACAACTTTTTTTTGCATTTTTTGAGCACTGAATTCTACGACTCCAGACACGCAGACCAATACTGCAGAATAGATCTCCATTTAATTTACTGTATTTTACACAGAAGTAGGACACGTTCTTAAGCGTTGGCATGAATTAGAACCTATATACAACAGTACTTCACAATCCCACATCATTGTGCAAACTCCAACTGGCAATATTATTTAAGCCACAGCAATAAATTTCATGAAGTTGAATAACAGGACGGAAGAAGGATACATCAGATAAGAGATTAAGAAACTGATGTATTAGAGCTCCAGAATTTGGGCAGTATTGTCCAATTACCCATATTGCCTAGGAAGGTAATTTGATAAACATGAAAGGATTTTGATTCATGTCATCCTTTTTCTGGTTCTTTAATCCCAAAATATAATCAATATGGGGAGGAAAAAGAAGAGGATATAAAATCAGAAGGATGGACAAGGTCCTTTCCTCTTTATCTTAAACTGAACAACTCCACTCACAGAAAATCTGGGGTATCAAATCAACTATTTTTTGGAGCTCCATTCAATGCATGAGCTGACCATGCCCAGGATTGTTCAAGGCCTACGTGAAACAAGAGAGGTAATTTGTAATTGTATCATCTCTAAACAGAGATATCATATTATTAAAGCTTCTAGGCTGATAACATAGTTCCTAAATGTGAAAGAACTTTATTGAGGAACTTTATGGTGAGTTTCAACAATTTCATTAATACTGCTCTTAATATTATTCTGTCTCTACAGTCCAGGTCCTTTAGTGCCACAAGTATAAGCATGTGTCTCTACCTATGAGAAAAATTTGAAAAAAATGCAACCAAGCTTTAAACAGTTCTTTGTCCAGCACACCAGTTTTCTGTTTCATGGAACCTCAAGCTTCCCAATACTACGCTCTTCTAGAAGACTATGATTTTATGTCTTTCCTACCAAATAAGGCAGAAAACATTTCCAGTCCTGCAGTTGTGCTTAACCAGGACTAAAAAGAATGAGAAATGTGGAGAGATATTTACATGATGCTCAGGTAGACTCTGTTCCTGACTTTATTCACATGGCTAAATGAGACTATAACAGACTAACTGAATATTAATGTACCAGAAGCTAAAAAGAAAGCACTAAAACATGGAGAAGAGCAATAAGGGAGATACAGATGACGAGCTACATGTGGCTAGTAAAAAAAAAAAAAATAAAAAAAAAAAGGAATCTCTGTATGCTAATGTGGGAAGCTTCAGAAACATGACCAGGATTTGTACATGCAAGATACCAAATAGATAACATATCGAAGCAAAATAATAATAAAGGAACTACTGTCATTTCATTTAGATAAAATAGGCATTTGTGAAAGAAAAGTTAGTGCTTTCTGCTAAAAGATTTAGAATACTAGACATGTCCTTCAGGGACAAAGATTATTAGACAAAGTACCAGCAAGGCTTTGGAAGAGCATAATGATTGTAAACCCTACACATCTGATAAATTGCAGGGTATTTCATACAGTTACTTTTCCTTGACATTTGAACATAACGTCTGAGTCTAAACTGCAGAAGCAGGCAGTCTTAGGGTTTACTCTGATACTCCAAACACTCATCAAATGCAAACAATAACAATTTTTCTTCCTCCGTCTTCAACTAGGATTTTCTAAAAAGTATTCCAGCGTAAAGCCCAGACTCAGCTCTGGGTCAGTGACAGGCCCATCAACTGAATGCTGATAAGGCAGCACTTCCTATTTCTCAGTGCCTGAGTACACCAATGTCATTTCCAACACAAATTATGTCACCTCAGTATTAATTTTGGAGTGCTGAGTTCATGTTCCCAGTTGAACAATAAAACACATATACAGGTAGCTGGATGGACCAGTAAAAAACTAATACTAGGTGAATTTTGTACCACCACCATATACTTTCTCTGTTAATCCTTTGTCTCCTGAGCTATTTGCCCACTGGGACAATCTGAGGGCAGAAAGGCTGCCCATTCCCTCACCAGTACCCCAGAGGTGAAATAAACTTGACATTTCTGCCAGACCCGTGCAGTGTTAAGGATCCACCAGCTTCCACTGCCCTCTTAAATGGCCATGGCAAATTGTGTTAACTTTGATTTCCCTTCGCCTCTGCTTTGTCCTTATCTAACACTTTTTGGCTTGGTTTCTACTGCATTTATTTTTAAACTCATTCTACATCCTTTCTGTTCTGCCGTCTTTTGAATCTTCTCTCTTGTTCAACATTTTTCCTTTGGTTACTCCACTATGCTCAGTCATTTCTTTCTTCCCTTCTGACTCAAAACACTTTTTCTTTCTGTTCATTTTTCAACAACCATATTGTTATTTTCTGCCCTTGCCACAATTTAATAACACATTTGATCAAGGACAGACCTCTTCTTCAATTTCTATTTCTTCTCACCTTTTCCCTAAACCACCAAACTGCACCACTTCACCATAAAATTCTTGCTGACATAACATTCTCTCTAACAACAATCATTCATCAAAACAGGGCTGAAAAGCCAAAATCGCTGGTTTCTTTGTTTTGCTTTATTTCATTTTTAAAAGGAATACAGCTTTAAAATGGTACCTTAAAGCCTAAACTGGGTTCATATGAGACAGCAATGTGCTTTGATGACTAATTCTTACCTTCCAAAGTTAGCTGGAAGAAACTCCAAAAAGGCATCATTTAGATAGAGCTGGGTCAAATTTAGAAGTTGTGTGAAGCCATCTGGCAGCCTAAAAAAAACGGTTAAAAGCTTAATGCTCACACCAAAGTTGCTATGGAAATAACAACAATGTATATTTAGAAAGAGAAAGATCACTTTCTCTCTCACCTTCTTTTTCTACCCAAATTCTCAAGAAGAATGAACTTATTAACAGACAACATTTTTGCCCATTCTCATCTTTTTCATGTTGCTATAACCACGTGATATGCAAATGCCTGGCACATTCAAGTTACATCAGCCTTTTCTCCCTTCCTAGCTGAGCATTTTAAGCCAAAGGTGCTTTTTTCTTTCTTTCTCTCTCTTTTTTTTTTTTAAATTGAAACAGTAAAATTTCATCTTTTCACCTCCTTCACTCCATTTTATAAATCATGGAATTACAACACAGTTTTTTTGTTACTATTATTGCAAGTTTTTTGAAGGAATAAGGGTTGCCAAAGTCCCAACCAAGAGATTATGGTATGTGAGGATGCAGCATGGCTTACTTCCCAAATACATAAAGCACCCGCCCCTGTATTTAAATGGACTGCTTTGCCAACACTTTCTTTACTACGCAGAAAGACAGACACCACATTTGTTACACAATACACACATCTCTTCATAGATACATCAACCCTGGATTTAAAACAATTAAAAATAAATTTAGATTAATCCTGCAAATGACTTGATACAATGCCTTTACATTTTAGTTCACTTTGTGTAAGTTTTCTGCACTTGTGATATGCAAACACAAGCTACTGATACTTACTTAGAGACTGGATTGACACTGGCTTCAATAATTGTTAAACACTTACAACATTTAATATTTTCTGGGAAATCTTGAATTCCTAAAAAATATTGAAAGAACTATTATACACACATATAAAACTGTTTAACTTGTTTTGCTCATAAATGAGTTCATTTGGCATTTTAAGATGAGATTTAAGCTATAACAGGAAGGATACATAGATTTTAGTAATACAGTCTAAAAGATGATACTTAAGCACAAAATAAAAACATCAGAACAGATAATATGCCTTGTACTAAAACAATTATGCTAATGCTTGATTTACATAATCTTCTAGAGTTAGATAGTGATGTCATTTGCACTGATATTTGTGCCTTACATTTCTTTCTGAAATGCTTATCTTTTTCTTCTTTGTCTCCCTCTCTTCTCGGGAGAACATACATAGAATCCTGAGAGTCTCTAGGCATATACAGATGAGAAATTTTCCAAAATTTTCAAGAGTGCCTAAGCCTCATTTTCCAAGCAAAAGAAACTTAAGTTCAGATATATGAAGGGTTTTAGCCACATAAATACGTAAATGCATAATTTGGAAATGCACACCAGCAAATTAGTCATTGCCTATATAAATCCTGGTAGTTGTTTATCTGCAGCCCAGTAAGTACTAAGCCACTTTGGAAAGGGGAATGGTTCATAAGTGCACTGAAAAATGGTCTCCCACTCCTATTTCCAATGTTTATCGGTCACAAGTCATCACTGCATACTATGTTAAAGCCAACTTCCCCCTTGGCCCCCTGCCCAAGAAAAGTAAATGAGGTAGGTATCTACCCAGACATCTCAAAAGTGCCAAACAGGAAAACAGTACATAATCTCGAAAAAGAGCAAGTTTTCTTGAACACAAGTTCGTTACTCATAAAGAATTAGAACTTCATTATTGTTCATATTCATTACAATTCTTTAAAATACTTATACTTTTGATCTCTTACCGTTTTTACTGATATCAAGCTCTTTGAGATTAACTAAGCTAGCAATAGTGGTTGGCAGACTTGAAAGGTCATTGTCTGGTATACTCAGTTTGCGTAAAGCTTGACAGTTGAACAGTTGCTGTAACATAAAAAGATACTTTACAGTGTTTCAGGAAAAAGATCAGTTTGGGATCATTATTTATACACAGAAGCAACAAATACCACAAAACTACATTTGCCACATAAGAATTCAATAATCAAAAACTATTTCGAAAAGCCATTACTTGAGAAGACATTCTTACAGGCAGCTCAGTATCATAAACACAGTTTATACACAGTTGACAAGAATAACCAAAACAGTTGATTGGTAGCAGGAGTGTTCAAAAATAGCTTTCTGTCAAAAACTGCATACTCATTGCAATCAATAACTTGTAGGTACCTGGTATTTCATGTGTCATATCAATTGAATTTTTTTTGTGGATTGTGGTAAATTAAAATATTTGATTTTAATTTCATGATAATTTTAAAATATCTTGACTGCATGCAGATGAAATTTGTTATCTTCAAGAAACAAAATGCTTTGACGTTATCAAAATTATATGTTCTTTAAATCCCTGCCCAAATTCAGGACTCGATTCTAATTTTTAATTCAAATTCAATTTTTATAAAATGTCAGAATTTCCACTGCAAAAATAAATCCTCCTTTCAACCTGAAGTAATTAATAAATCACGTTGAAAGCACCTATATAACATGGCTGCTTTCCTCAGGAAATATTACGATCTTATACACCACCTTACGCATGTAAAAATTAAAGCAACCACACTAAGAGAAAGCAATCATGAAACACAATTTCACATTTAGGTACACTGCATCACAAGGTTAGAGGTGCCATATACGAAGAACAAACAGGTGTATTTTTTAGATAGAGTACTTATAGCTTCTTCAAGCCCAGCATGAGGGGAGAGGAGAATGCAATATAATTGCTTGGCTTATTTCTTGCCACGCTCCACGTTCCCCAGCGACAGTACTGTGGAAAAGTGACTGCTAAGAGTAGCAGCAAAGGGTCACGCATGGTACCCGTCTCGGTGGTATGAACTCTGGTTTGTGCACCCAGCGCAGCGTCAGTGCAGCTGGCCTCCAGCCCCCGGTACCAACCACTGCTATGCTGCCTGTCACACCACACTGCAGGGAAGACCTGCTTATCATTACTCCCTTCCTGGCTGCAGGCTCTAAAAACATCACTCTTTTCAAGAGTTAAACGTTACCAAACCCTGCAGGACTTTCTGCAAATATGAATTCACCAAACGGCACCACAAGATTCAGCGGGTTCCAGAGAACAACCTTCTTTGCAGGCTTCTCACAAGGGTTCTTCAAATATCAGTGCTATGTTTACACCGAATGCAGTCTTTCTTTCAGACTTCTACATCAAAATAAAGTCTGTATACCCATCTACAGGCTATTTGAGAATGCATAATAATTCGATTGCCTAGATGAAAAACTCAGCCAAGTATCTGGAGACAAGAAAATCAACACACAAGTGGTGTGCAAATGCTGACCTGAAAAATTTACTTCAAGTAAATTTTAGATCATTTTAAAACTGCATTTTTCTGCTGAAACCTTCTATCGTACCCCTTTAGAAAAAATCCGCTTTTCCTTCAGCATAATCTATTCTCGGAAAATTGAGAGGGAATCACACGAATGAAAAAAAGCTCAGAAAGAGAAGCACCACAACACAATCACTATCAACTGGCATCAAATACGAAAGGGCCTTTTTACCGAAAGCCACTTTTCAAAATACTTTTGTATTGAGAGTTTCTTTCAGATTTTCTCTTCCATGAAATGCCCTTGTTAATTACCAGGACTGCACAGCAGCCCCCTCCCCGCCACTCACCAGCGAAGGCCAGTGGCAGGCAGAGCAGCACAACGCGCTGCCACCGCCCCAATGCCCCGCAGGAGGAACAAGCAGAACCATTCAGGGCCTGCGCTTCCCCATCTAATTTACAGGAACAGCCAGAATAATTACTGCACACCCTGGAAGACAAACTGGATTACACGTTTCTGCTTGCAGACAATGTTAATAAAGGGAAATCTCTCTCTAGAGAATGAGGAATTCCTTTGCAATGCATCTGAGAGCGCCTGCTTTCTCTCTTTTTTAAGGAAGTGCATCATTTTGGACAAGACTGGAAAGTAATGTAATAAATAGGCTCTAGGGTTTGCTCTTGAAATTTCTAGCCACATCACTGCCTGAGAACAGCTGTAGACCATAGTAACGTTCAGCATAGGGAACCTGCAGAATTTTGGTACATATACAAACTATACTATGCTATTGTACCTGGAAAATGAAATTCCCAGTGCATGTTCCCAGCCATTCCCCTGCAGAAATATTTTAAAAGCTAAAGAAGGCTTGGAACTTAAAGTTCTGACAATATCCAGATACAAGGCTTTTGAACTGGTGAATGAAGAAGCCTAATAAAAAATATTCCCTCTGGAGTAATTTTATGATGTACTGTTGTATCAGAAGTAATACAAGAGTATGAATAGAGGCATGTATGCCCAAACTGGCCCATTTATATTTACCCAATGCATTTTCAAAAGGTGTCTTTCTCAATTGTTAGTGCTTTATGCTGTTGCCATCACAGCTTTGTTGCAACCATCATATTGTATGTCCATATACTACTTCTATTCCTTTCAGACTGGAAACCAAGTGGTGCTATTAGCTGCTGTGATTTGAGTTACCACAATGGGCTATTATTCTGCATATTTCAAGTTCTTGACTACCCAGCAACAGAGGTTGTTGGCTTCCAGGGTCACTAGAAAACAACAAGAAATTTCTGCTCTTTACTTTCCATAAGCATAACTGTGAAATAGATTGGTTAACATATTGGGGGAACTTGATGTCAGGATTACAAAGGAATAACACTTTCTAGCTCTGCAGAAGAGAGATGTGATTTCTTATTGGCAGATTTAGTAAATGGATTCAATATAACTTACTTAAATATAACTTACATAGCAAATGCAATGCATGAGAAAACTACTGCTAATTTATAATACCTACCCATCCACATGAGCTATACATTAGTGACTACATCAACACTGTTTATATATTGGTTGTATTGTTTGTTCTCAGTGAGACAATTAAGCATTAAGATGTAGCCTCTAATGACAGTAGCATATTTAGAATTACTGGTATCTAATTTACCAACACATGAGATGGCAAAATGCAGTGGTGGCTATTTCTAGAATTTGTTGTTAGAAACAGACAGATTTTTCCTAAGGCATTAACCAGTAAATTAACTGTGTCCATTATAAATTAGTCCAGATTTTACTTTATAAGGGAAAGCTGCTGGGGAGAACTTTCATCTCATTCAGGTTTTTCTGGATACTGATTGCCAGTGACTCCACCTTCATCAAAATCGATACTCTTATTTATTAGTCATTGATTCCTTTGACTCATACAAATAGGGACATGCAGCAGCACCAGCAGCTCATAATAATGAAGTCAAAGGCAAATAAAAGACTTGGCTAGATTTAGGGGAAAATAGAGAATAATAATTATAAACCAATCCTATTAATCCTTAAAAGATAACAAAAATATTAGAAATTAGGAACTAGAAATCCATTTCTAATGAAGACAGCAGAAAAAAAGCGTAATTATGATACACCAACTGTAAGGTAAAAAACAATTTTAAAAAATCAGGCAGAATGAGTTTCATACATCAGTTTACTGCAAAATAAGTCTATTGGTTTCTAGCGTATCACATAGCAGTGAAAGTAACTAAAGTAGATAAGGATCTAACACAGTTTCACCTGTTCTTTTTTTACATTTTTAAACCTGATCGAGTGTTACGATAATAGAAAATTTAAAAAGACTATTGAAACTTCAGAGGCACATAACATTTGGTAAATAACAGAAAACTAACAAAACAAATTTCCTCTGGAAGAAGTTATTTGAATTCACATTTGAATTTCACTTTCAGAGGAAAGTTCTGCCTATGGTAGATCATAATGTGTAACATTTAAGTTAAAGTAATATAGTGCCATTTTAAGAAAACAATGGCATTTTCCCTCCTAGAATATTCATTCAATAGCAAAAAAAAGTTCAGAGACATGCAGCAAAAAGTATTTGAGGCAGAAAATTTGATTAAGAAATTATTTGGGCTGTTTAATTTATGGTAACGACTAACGAAGGCTTACGACAAAAAATTATGAATGGTATAAAGAAAGCAAATTAACACTGCCATTAATCTTCTCTTATTCAAGGCCAAGACTATGTTAAACGATGCAATTACTCAAACTTAAGACCAATTAAAAGGATTTCTTCAATACAGAATATTTGCTTCAAAATATTATTTATAACAAAGAAAAATGAGAAAAATAGAGCCCTATACATTTAAATCTGTCAAAGGTCCGTATTTATCTGCTGTTTCATTTCACAAATAACAAATACAAAATAGATGATACTACAATACAATGCAAAGGTGTCATTAGCATGCACATTTCAATTGTGACTGATACTAACAACCAGCACCTTCATCCCAGTTCCAGAATTTTGGACCCCTTAGCTTTGGCTGTCAGTTTTTCCATACAGAATTATGGCATATTGCTCTTCTGCTATGCCCTGAGATATTTGCCTTCCAATATGCACTGTAATTTAGTTTGAATACCACAGTGATGTATACTTTCAAGAGAACCAAAACAAACAGACAAAAAATCCCTAGCTAAATTAGATACTTTACATATTCTTCAGTACGATTCTTCAGTAGCATAATTAAGACATACAAAGTTAACAATATATTATTATTAAAAGAGAAATAGTCCTGAAGGTATTCATTAGCAGTAAAACGGCCTCCACCACAATCCATTTCATATTTACAGGGACAGAAAAAGTATCTGGTTCTCTGCTGTCCTTTCTAGTAGCAGGAGAGATAAGCAGTTTCTCCATATCGTTTTTCTGTGACACTTAAAAGATTGTAGCTACCCTGTCTTACCATCTGTAAAGAATTTCTTGATGGAGTGAGCAATCTTAAGCAATGAACCATCATATCCGAATAAAAGAACTCCATGTAATGGAAAAAGTACGTTTTCTACATTTGTAAATAGAATTTAAATAAAGTCTCTAGGCAGTGTAAGTAAGAAGTATGTTGAGAGATGATGAAGAATGGATTACAGTGGAACAATGTTTAATTACAGACTTGTAAGCACCTTTCATTATCGTTGAGAAAAATTCAATTAAGGAATGGATTACATTACTTCATGCTTCATTATGTAGCTAGCACCTACTATTAATTGGTTTTTCCACTACCTTGCCCTTTTTTGTTTCCAGAACACTTAAGTTACAGTAACTTTTAATTCCTTATAGTAAACATTAATCAGCAGAGGAACGGATTTAAAGATTCTATAAAAGAAGTTTTACACAGGAAGGATAACTTAAGTAATCTCATTGCAGGACCTCATTTGCAGTTATAAAAATACCAGTCAGCACTGGCATTTCTCCCATAAGGATAAACAGCTTATCCTGACAAAGAGCTTGCTTTTAAAAACTGTGCTACAGAGGATCCAAATGTGACATCACGTGCTCCATAGAATAGCATACTCCTGGTCAAGGTATCAAATGCCATACTAATTACTTGTTGTGCAAGGAGTACTTCTTCTGAACAATTGTTAATTTCCCAATTTAAGACTTCATTGGCTGCCCCTGTTCTTGTGTAGTGAAGCAAGGAGAAGTAGGTGGCTCTATTCCTCCCCATGCAGTACCATCTGCAAGAACGGTGGTTCCAGCTCTTTGGGCTCTTCAGAGACGGCAGGAAAAAAATTATTGTAAAAATGTAATTGAATCTCTAGAGTTAAGAACCACAACTCTTTCCAGGACAAGCAGGTCTCCTGGTCAAGACCAAGCCCTATTTCAGAGCTGAAGCATAAGCTGAATACACATTTAAGAACACAGCTTTGACATCTGTATTACAGGCAGAACACTGATTACCTTAGGTAGCTCTTCAATTTGATTGGCATCTAGGTAAAGCTCCTCTAATGTCCGTTCAAAGTTAAAAACCTCCTTTGGCACCTGCTGTAGGCCACAGTGAGAGTAATCTAACACTGAGACGATTTCTTCTTCACCACGAAAACACCGGCAGGGCACCAAGCGGCCGATAATTTTCCTTTTGGTTGTCATCTCCAAACAGCATACTGAAGGAAAAGGGGAAAAAACATTTTTCTGAAACTATCAACATTTTGTGGACTATTTCTTTAGAATTATTATCAAGATTGCAGTCCATTAAATACAATTTTTCCTGAGGGATATCTGTAGTCTCCATTCTGCATTTCTTATTCTACCTTTCTACAAAACAGGGAAAAGTGAGAACTGCCAGAGTAATCACAAAAAGCAATCTCAACACATCATCTGTTCTACAGTGGGACAGAATAAAACATGCCAAGACCATCCACAACTGTTGCATTCTTTAATGATGGAAATTACCTGTGTAAATCCTGCACATACAAAACACGTTCATCAGACAAAGTATGAAACGACATTTGTACTCCATGTTTTGGTCCCCTGCTCAGTTTGGGCTGTGAGTCACAGAAGTGAAGCAGTCTCATTTGGTTCTGCTTCTCCCTGACAAACACACTGTTGCATTACACCCAATTTCTCTGAAATCAACGGAGTTCCTTAGCTTTCCACAGTTATTATTGCAGTATATTCACTGTCTTTTCAACCATATGAATAATGAAAAGGATATGTAAACTTAATTATTACAAACCTAGAACAAAAGTAACCCAAACCTAGGCAGTGTGTTTACCTGTTGTTCCTGCTTCTCTTGTATTACCTTAAGTCTGTTGAAAACTCAGATAATGGACTTAGCAGAAATGCCATTAATTTTATTGCAGTAAAACAAACACCTGGGAAATTCCACTACAGCCTAACTTCTTCTGATCTAGATGCCAAGTTCTGCAGATCTTCCTTGCATATGCAGTTTGCATGAGCACCTCTAACTCACATCAGTAACAGTTTGCACAACTGTACCTTACTATTTTTCAGTGGAATAAAAATACTTTAACTTACTACTGTTGAATTCAGAGAATAATCAATAAGCAGATTTTAAACATGTCAAGCAGTCTCTAAATCTGGAATAGATTTTGACATTTTTAGAAGTTATTTTAATATGATTACAGATAAATCAGTCTGTTCTGAAAAACATTACCACAAAGCCAAGAAGGGCTAAACCTTCAGCTCCCATTCTCTAAACCATTTAACAAGGTTTTGAGTTACATTTATGAAAAAAATGCACAAGATTTGCCCAAGTAAAGCAAAATAAAGTTTATCAGGATTCTTTTTCACAGGGTGCCAGTGAAAGAGCAACTGTATATTCATAGAAAAGATCAGCAGAGATAATTCATATTGTATGTATGTAAATGTAAGACAAAAAAATAATTTAATTGGTCACATAATGCTCCATTCATGGATCTCTGTGACCTTCCTATCATGTAATACATTGATATTTTCAAGGTCAATAAAATACTCAAATGTTTTATTTCCTTGTTTAAATTTTATTAGCACTTAATCTGCCTCTAGTAATCCCAATGAGATGAGCACACAAATCTAGCAGAAGAAACATTGTTTATTCATGTTCTCAGAAGTCTGAGATGTTGAAATGAACAACACTGAAACCAGAGTGCAGCTGGTTATTCATTTGGCAGTGCCAATGACAGGCTTTATGTGGATGATTTTGGCTCAAGGGTAAAGCTCAAAACAGAGAAAAGGGTATAGTAATGTTGTAATTCAGCTTGACTAGATGCCGAGTTTGTGGGTGTAATGTAAAATTTGTATCTTAATGACAGTCAGCTGATACAATGAAAACATCTGCGTAATAGAGTGTACATAAACTTCTGAAAACGCAAAAATAGAACGCTTGTAGGTATGAAAAAGGAAACAATTAATTTACAAGCTAACAAATCACAAAACCGAAAAGTTTTATTTCAGTTCAATGGTATAGTCCACTGCAGAACACAAACAGCCACACAGCTAAAATGTAAGGACGCCACACTCCACTCAAATTTACTCTGTGAAATTTGATTTTAAACATTGTACATTTAAATTCCTAACACCAGGAACACTAGATCCCCAGTCAGGTTTCATACACAACACTGTGGCTGGATCTGGGTTCTTAACTGGCAGTCAAAATTTCCTGTGATAAAGAAATGTTTATTTTAACATTGCCCCTAGTTTTTTCCTCTGGAAATAAGGCTACTGCCCTTTCAACTTCAAATCTGTTGGCCAATTTTAAACTTATTTGGGAGGAAATTACTTTTATCATTTCCTCAAACTTCAAATAATTTTGTATTTATCACTTTTTATTTTAGGCAGGAAAATTCCCAAAGCTGTGCTCCGAAGCAAGTCCAGTAGGAGACTGGCCCAAGACTCATCAAACCAGAAACGCTCCCTGTTCTCTCTCAGATCAGGGTTTCCTCTGATTGTCATGCTGTCTGCTCTCTCAAAGTCTTTTTCACTATATCTGCTCCCATCACCATAGCACATCACGCGTGATCAGCTTGTCTAGTCTCGGAAAGTCTGTATTTGGATGTTGGAAGTAGCTTTGGCCATGGCTACTTAAAGTTGGTCACCTTACACCATGTTCTACCTGACTTTAGGATCATCTACAGTTGCAGTACCTGCTGACTTCAGCAAACCTTCACACCTGGAAAGCAGCAAGGAAAAGAGACAGAACAATGACAAGAGGGAAAGGTGTCAACATCAGCAGGGCTGCAGAAGGGGACAGAGGGAAAGGATGTGAAGCACACGGTAGCAGGCAGCCTCCAGCTGTGCTTCCCTGCCTGGGATGCTCAGCTAAGGCAGCATGGCCCACCCCTTCCCTCTGAAGAGCATCCCCTGTACACAGCAGGGCTGATCTTTAGGTCCAGGGATCTTCCCAAATAGCTCATTTGAGCGTACAACATCAAAACAGATCAAAACTTTAAAAGCATCGGTCACAGAATATGTTCTTCACAAGAAAAATGAAATTAGCTGTCAAGCTGCACAGCCTCTTTGTATTCCAGCATAGGAAACAGCATTTGCAACTGCGTATTTCAAACCTCAACACAATAAAAATAAATGCCCTTGGAATATCAAATTATTTGTAGCTTTTCAAGCCATTTGAAGATAATGAACAATTGAACAGTGACATGCACTTCAAAAACTACTCAAAAAACCATTCTTCCCCCATAGGCATTACAAAGCACTTAGCTTTGCATTATTCTCCTCTACTGTAGGCACACACATAAAACAAACCCCACGTTTCATTTTAATAGAAACCCAGAACAATAACAGTATAATAGAAAAGCTAGAAAGTGTACAAATAGTGAAGTGCTAGAACTGTACTAAAAATAGCAATTACAACAGCAAAAACATTTTGAAAAAGTTTTTTCTTTTGCTTATGTAAACAAAAGTGTTTCCATTATTGCACTTCACAAAAACAGCTGTGATTTCTTATTCAATAGAAAATTGTTTTAAAGATTAGAAAGAAAAAAATGCAAAGGATAAACCAAAGTGATTTAATTACTTTGCCTTCCTCAAAAGCTATGATAAGACCCGATTTTCATGATACGTGAGGTTGGCAGGATTACTTGGTTATGTATTGGAACTGTCCTCTTCAGGAAAAAACCAACCAAACCAAACCAGAATGTGATTTGGATAGATGAACAATCTGTATTTAAAAAAAGATCAATACTGGAATAAGAAAGGTACTTGAACCTGAATTATGGTGCATTGCTAAGATTTTGTGAGAAAAATTAATATGAAGCAACTCCACTGCAGAAACTGCAGCTTACAGAATATGTGCTGGAAGAACAGCCATGGGGAAGTATGAACTTAAATGTATTTTGATAATAAGTGGCTTTGCATGTGTCCATAGTCTGCTCCATTATTTACTCTTTGTAATTAAAAAGAAAACAAAAATGCTGAAAAATCTGTAAAAAAATTCCTGGGATTTACATTTTTCTTTGCAATCATTTCAGAAAGCATCAGTACAGAATTAAAGGACCTGCGGTACAACTGAAAGGAGTAAAATTTCATGCCCTGTGGACTAATGGTAATTAAACCCTTTATTAATTTCAGTATTATTAATTCCTACCCTGGACTAACTCCAGCTTTGGTAATTACACTTTTCTTACCTACATTTTATTCCTTCATATTTTTTCATAAAGCTTTTCTTTTGTTCTGATGGTTACTTACTGTAAGAGGATTGCTACTTGAGATCCTTGGGAACAAAACTCAAGTCAAATAGAGTCAGTAGAAAGCCAACCTCCCAACTTTGGGAGGCTGAGTCACCATACACGGTGCCACCTTATAAAATTCCTTAATCCCTGTAAGTGATACAGAAAGTCTTCCTACTTCCTCACAGAAACACCAGTGCTTAGCACTTTTCCCCATTTAAACTACTGAAAGAAACATAATACTTCATAGCTGAGCAGTAGAGGTTACTGCTCACCATATGTCACATGCTATACACTATACACACTAAAAGACTTATATCACAGTGAAAATAAAAGAAATTTCAGGTTGTCTGTTCAGTCTCACGTGTAAAACCACTAAATTTTCAGAACTCATCAGACTGCACATAGAAATGCTCAGCAACTTGGAAAGCTACAAAGGCTGTCTTGCAAAGGCATTGGGAACAGGCGGATTTTTGCAAAGAACTAGGATGAAATGTACATACTTTTTTTTTGTGCGATTCTGCTTAAGGAAAGTTATAAAACATCTTAACTAATAATTCATTCTATACCACTGCATTCATAACATACTAAGGTACCATTTTTCAACGATTCAAAAAACAAACCAAAACAAACATATATTTCCCCACAAAAGCTTAAAAATGTTGTGACCTGTTTTCTGAATGCTTTTTAAAAACGCATTATTTGTTGAATGAGATTAAAGAAACTATGAAAGAAACATAAATATAAACTGCTATTTATCAGCTTCACGCAAGCATCTCATTATCATTATCTGCAGTTTCTTTTCTTATAAAGAAAATCCTTAATCTAAGAAAAACAGCAGTTTTATGGAAATTAATTACAATACAATCTAATCTCTTCTCAATTAATGGATCTTTTGTGCAGTAAAACCACTAATCCCTGTTTCTCAGTAATCACAAGAGATGTTCTCCTTACCTATTTAGAAGACAGAGAAAATTGCTGTATGGCTTACAAAACTCTGATTTAAAGATGGAACAAAAAACTTCTAAACTTCAAGTATCTTGAAAGAACAGGAGAGGTAGCAATTTTTTTTTTCAAAAGAAAATATAGAAGAACTTATTTTTTCATCTCAGAAGCTTTTTCCTCTGGAATGGGCCTGCAGATGATCAGATATAGCCATTTTCCTTTTTCCTCCTCACAAAGTAATTAAAAATTTTCTTAAAAAAACCCCACAACTAAAAAAAGCTATATCTCTCT
>JAVJGI010000032.1:34446666-34470864 GCA_035590275.1 Ibycter americanus | reverse complement strand
CTTATCAGTTTAGTTTTATGCTAAAATGTGCAAAGTATTATCTTCAATGTGCTTTACTTTTCCATTAACAGTGTTAAAAAACCCCAGTAAAAACAAGTAGCAAGTGGCAGTTATTGGGCAAGCAATTTGAAAGAGTTGTAACATAAAAATTAGTTTCAAAGTGCCGTTGGAATCCACTCCATTTATTGTTGATTGTGCATTTAAAGTAAGAATTTCCAAACAGTCTTTGAAAGATTTGACTGTAATTATGAAGTCAACTCTGTTGATCATCTTGGACCTGCAAAACTTCAAATGCACATGCTAAAAACAAAACAAAACAAACATCAAAAAACCAGGAGAGAAAGCACTGGTAAGACTATTAAAAAAAGCTTTGTGATTCATAAAACTTTGGTTTATATCAGGCTCTTGGGCTTTTATCAAGCATGACAAGAATAATTTTGTTTCCATAAGGAAACCAGTTCCTAAAATGATGGATGCGAGTGAATTCTATATAGCTCATTCTTTAAAAGAATGTTAAATAACCCTTGATTTTAAAAATGGTCTAGAGTTTACAATAATCAAATCAAACATAATTTTTTGAAATGGTTGCCTGTAGAAGATCGAGATTTGCCCTGACAAAATGTACTGGGTGCAATTTTCCCAGCATATTCTGTGGAAAGAACAATCTAAGTGAAAACAGATGAGAAGTAACAGTGACACTGACATTATACACTTTTATTCCACTACGCAGCCAGGACGGATTATCTTCACACAGCCTTAAGCCTGCTCTCCTGCTGCAAGTTCCACAGGATTGCTGTGTTAACAAGCCCGGCATGACAGAGCAGCTGCCCCATATATACCTGTTCTTCAAGGCCTTGAAATTCTTCACTAAACCCAAATAAATTTAAATTTCATGGGTTTTGAGGGCAATTTTAATTCTTAGAAGTAAACAATAGTTTTCTGACATCATCTTCTGAAGTGTCAAGTAGAAATAGGAAGAAAAGAGGTAGTTAAAATGTTACTGTAAAAAACTTCAGAATTTGCCTCAGTATAATCAGAAGTATAAATCGGCTTTTCATTTTCTGTTTTTCAGTTTAGATTAATTACAGATTTAAATTTTCTATCAAACAGATTTTCGATGCACCACTTCATTTAAGTGTCCGTATCTCAGGGAGGTCTTAGTTCCCCCCATGCACTGCCATAGTCGATGGCCTGAGTCAAAATTTCAAGAGGAAGAAAACAGGTAGTAAGAACCGTAGGATCAGCCTGTGTTGTCTGACAAGTTATCAAACAAAATTGTTCATACCCTTGAAATTTCACTCAGAGAACTGGCAAGAAATTGCAGAGTTTAAGTGATCTGGCAGTGCTAGAAAGTTACTGACAAATCCTGAAAATAAAGAACATAGAAGTCTGAGTGAGAGCGTTACAAGGCTGAAATGAGTAATAATGGTAACATTTGCCAGAGGGTTCAGAAAATATTAATTATATTCAATGCAGCAGACAATTCGCTTCACTGATTTCTTTGTCATACATCACAGACAAGTGATGATTTTTCTGTTCCTTTTTTCTTTCTCTTATTATCAGCACAATCAACAACATTAATATACTAATATGTTGGCTCTTTGCAGTGAGTTATGCTACCAAGCTTAGAAATCACAAATATATCAAGCACTAAACCAATCACAGTTTCCATCATCCCCTCCCAGTTCTCCCAGAGGTCTTTCATCACTTCAGAAGAAAGGGGAGAGCACCTCTGTGAGAAACCCAGCCAGCTCCCAGAGTCCCCGAACACCCATCCCACTTGGAGTCTCCGAAGTGGACACCCTCAAACCGCCCCTGTGACACAGCCGATGCCACTCGTCATCCACAGCTCCCCTTGCTGTGATCTGGCTCGTTCAGGGCACGGCGCTAGCATCAACACTGACATGGCACAGGCAACTGATCACAAGAGGATGCTGGAGACCAAACTCTTCAGTTACTATTTCTTTTCCTGATACTATATCCTTCTTTAAAACACATCTTACTGATGGTAGTACCACTTTTTTCTTCAAATCCCACAAAACACTTGTTCTGTGAAACAGAAGCCTTTCCTGAACCATTCAGCATGATTTGTGATTCTACAAGTGCTGAAGGTACTCCCTCCCCTGACCTTAGGAAGGCACTGGGAGTTCTCCAGTTCATTCCATAGGCCAGAATTCATGTTTTATTTTCTCTGCTGAAAGAGATTTGATAATAGGGACCACGCATATGAAATAGAACAAAGCTGAGAATAAGGTTGAAATTAAAAAAAAAAACAACCAAACACGACACAACCCTCAGATTTCCTTCAGCCAAAAGCCTTTTCCTCACTGATATTCTGCTAGCACCGGCCAGACACCCACTTCTGTTTTTCTTCTTTAATTATGTGTGCGGTTTAGATGATTTACATTGTGTCCATTTTCAGTCTGGGTCACTGAAATAATTAGGGAACTTCAAAGCTCTCGGAGCCATCTTAATTTCCAGTACAACTTTTCAATTAGAAACGTAGCACTATTAATAATTTAGATATTTTTAAAAAAAATGTAGAAAGATCAGATCTGCATATACAAGCTGTGCCCTCTTCATGCAGTTTTTAGTTTTTAAATATGCTGCTCACCTTTCTATTATATGCATCTTTGTGGGCATCATGTTAGTGCTGTCTTGCATGAAACTGAGTTTTTGCTCATTTATTTTTTTGCTTAGTCAGATGTGTAACTCTTTATACCTCCATTTTGTATTTTTTATTCTAGTCAGGACTTTTTGTCTGTAGCCATAATACCATACTTCTCATATGAGAATTATAGTTATGTAAGCTCTTACATCAGTAGTCACTGGTATTTTTCATATTCTCACACTTCTCCAATTTAAAAAGAAGTTCTGATGAAATGTAATCTGCTTATTCCTTGCCCGAAAACCAGCATCCCTCTCCCTTAAAACTGTATGTCACCTATAAAATCTTTTCCCCCTGAAGATACCGCAATGGGAAGGTGTATTAATGCCTTTGCAAAAGAAATTACAATGCTTCACTGGAAACAAACACACAACTTTGCTTGCCCACATCTAGAAATTAAATTGGTAGAGATACAAGGAGGGACTAGAATGAATATAGAGTGTACCACAGCAGGATACAGGCAGCCCATTCACATGCCAACTGGGCTGCAAAGGGGCAGCGAGGGCCACTGGGACATGGCTAGCAAGAGCCACTGCCACACCACGTGCCACAGCTCAGAGTGCCTCTGCTTACTGAACCGCTTGCTGAGGCTCGGCTGCTCCTGTCACCCCACTGCTGAAATTCATGGTGGGGATTGCTCTAGCGACATACTGCAGACACACCAGTCCTCTTCAGCCTTCCTTACGGAAGGGCACAGCGCTTTCCCCAGACACTCCAGCAAAGGAGAGCCAGGTACGTCTAAGGAAGATGCTCGTACAAGAGTGAGTGTACTTGAATTGTCCTTGGAGGCTTGAGACTAGAAAATTTTTGAGGATCAAAGCAATGAGTCTTTCGCCACCTTGCTTTCAGTGAGAGCATGAGGTAAAAAGCCCTGGGTACCTCTGAAACATGACCAATTAATTTCTGACTGTATCTATCTGTATGACACCTGCATGGCAGTGTATGACACTGATACCTGGCAAATGGGATTTGACTTTATGGTCATGTATGTTTTTACCCAGACTGACATACAAGCGCGTGTTTGGAGCACAGGGCAGGGAATGTGTGTGAACAGGACGGTCATGTCATCCACAGCCAAGGCTGGCTGGCCAGCCATCCTCCCCATCACGTTCAAAGACATCCACCAGTTTTGTGTGTATATACTTTTCTGAATACAGGATGAGGCTTGAAATCCATTTTTGCTCTTAGTTATTCTGAATTGCTAAAGAGAAAACAAAGAAGAGACTCTGGGTGATTCTGTTCTTTTTCCAACATTTCTGCTAAAGTAAATACAATTGTGGCCTGAAAGTATCTTTCCACTTAGGGAAAGAAAAAAGAAAGGAAAAGGAAAAAAGGCAGTTCAGTCTCTCTATTTTAATAAATCAATGACAACAGTTCTACACAGGAAGGGAGAAGGAAAATGGGGGCAGTATTAGAAGACTTATAGGAGGAAATAGCTGCAAGCAAGGCTCTGAGAGAGCATGCTATGAAATTTCAGAGAAAAGTTCCACTCTGCAGACATTTGACTCTGATTGTGGCTGCCCAGGGAGAACACAGTTTCAGAAAAACAATGTAGAACTTCCATGCCTTCCAACTAGGGTAAATTTTTTTACAAGATCCCCATTAACAAATTTTTAAAAGCACATTGCTTGGTTTGACCAGATCTCTTTCCTTTTACCTCATTTTCTCCATTGGAAGTCACTATATATATATATATATATATATATTTATTTTTTTAGTTACAGTTTTACATATCCTGCTTAGAAACTGAAATTCCATATTTGAGCCAGAGGAAGGAGTCAGGCATGTCGCTTTTATGTTCTAACTGGTAACTCAAATTTAGGAATTTAGATATTCAGTTTGTATAAGCTAATTGTAATAGTTTTCATTAATCTTCCTGAAAAGATTAAGAAACTATGGTTCTAAAGGCAAAGTCACAATAGCAGAACTATTAGAATGCTTCCAAAGGGGAATTTGTCTTATCAAAAAAAAGGGGTGTGAAATATTATCTGAATTGTTTTCTTGCACAGAAATACCATGATAACCAGCATCTTACCCAGAAATACCCTTTAATGCATGATAATTGAATTCTCTTCATTATATTTCCATTATAACATTCTCCATTCAAGTTCATATTTAGATTTTGCTAATCCTGAAATAAAATAACCAAGCATGAATAATCAGATTTCACCTTTACCTTTTATCTCCCAAGAATACTAATGACAGAAAGTTTCTCTAACTTTGCTACAAGATCTGGGATGTTACTTATAGCTTGACCATCATGAGATTTAGGAAATTTGCAGAAAAGAATACAGTAAAATTTAAGACAGAATTATTCCACAAAATATCAGTCAGTTTTGAATTACCAGACCTTCACCCTCTTCTGTGATATAGGACCTGATCTTTGCTGTTTCTGATAAGATATTAATTGATTTCAATTGAAGTTTATTATTGGTCTTGCCTTGAAATTCCTAAGTGGGATTTTCTGAGTAAATGTTTTTTGGATTATCTTAATCATAGACGATGATGACTCCAGGAACAAAGACAGTTTAGTGACAGCAAAAAAAAAGTTGCTGGGTTGGTTTTGTTTTTAAAAAAATCTGTATCCTATTACCTATAAGATAGTCTTTGCATAACCATATGCAAAACTCCAGTTTTGTTCAGGTTTTTTTAATGCAAGAACTGACAATTTCAATAATTTATTGCATATTAGTAGTGCATGCTGAGAATTAATAATTATGCTCTTAATTGCTAGAAATTACAATCAGCTTGATGGCCCACCCTGCAGACGTTTAAGTAGGAGAGAATCCCAATAAACCCAGATGAGAAACAGCCGCCTTTGGAAAGTGTGCTTTCTGGAGACTGGGAAATTTACATTTCAACTTAGATCTTTGATGTGTTTCAGCTTTACTTGAAGTAATCCTCTAGTTTGAAAGATTATCTTGTATGAAATTTAGTATGAAATATGCTTTATTTCCTGCTTTATGGTGTAAAGCTGCCCATATGATGGCTAGAACTGCTATCCAAAGGAACAGGATAGAAAATATAATTTACCTGCTAAATACATCAACTAAACAGATTGGTATTTAAATATGAGCTATATAACTTTCATTACGTCTGGGTTTCTTCCTCACAGAGGA
The DNA here is from genome assembly GCA_035590275.1 of Ibycter americanus. Classification (NCBI taxonomy): domain Eukaryota; kingdom Metazoa; phylum Chordata; class Aves; order Falconiformes; family Falconidae; genus Ibycter; species Ibycter americanus. The sequence goes on along the minus strand of JAVJGI010000032.1, from coordinate 34,465,077 downwards.
ACAGGAACATATAGAATACCCAATTACTTTTCAGTGGTTTACACCACAATCCGTCTGCATTATTCCTGACATATTAATCAGCTTAGCAGGAGCTTACTACCGGAAAACTGTATGCATTTTGCTGAGTTTGCAGAATGAAAGTTCCAAAGATAATAATGCACAACTACAAACTGCAGCTAGAAAAGAATATTTTAATTAAAAGTGACAACTACGACTCACAATGAAAGCTGATCTTCTGAAAGAACCCAGGCAGAGATGTGCTGGGACGAGGGACTTTTCCTTCCTATTACTGCTACTTTGCTCAGCATGTATATGATACCATCACGCCGGACCAGATACTATGAAGTCCAAAACAGAAGGAGATTAAGTTAATTTTCAACATGTCATAGCACCTGTCTGTTTAGACATCTGTATTTCCAATACATGGTTACATTTGAAATACATATAACAAACTGCTTAGAAAATGTATGTTACTTGCTCACCATGGTAAATGTGCACCTCTGGTCACAAAACTTTTTCAAAAACCATTTCCTTTTAAAAAAATCGAAATTTTTTAATCATTAAAAAAATACAGTTCTGATCCCACGTGCGGTTTTTTGCCAACCTCCTCCACCACTCAAACTCTACCTTGACACACTTTCTATCCCTTATGGTCATCACTTCTGTTAGTGTTCCTACTACTACTCATATTTTTCATGAGGTCCAGTGTAGTCCAAAGACCACAGGACTGCATCTGTGCTTCAGGATGTCTTAGTTACACACCAGAATGAAAGCTGCTTGTGCACCACTCCACTCCTCATCTGCAGCTTCTTTGCTTGTATCAAAGAAAAATGAGTCTTGCAGGCCAGGCAGAAACAGAGTAATTTGGCAGTGCCGCAATAATGTAGATCCCTTCACTTATATGGTCCCTGATGGTTGTTACAGGGACCAGTTCAGCATGTACTCCTTGTCACACTACAGCACTGGTAGGCAGCTCTGGGCTTCTCCCTTCCCATTTGTGATGCTCCCAGCCACCTCCTCTTGACCTTTTACCAAACTGTTCCACTCAGAACAGCCCTGTAACAGACACTTTTTTTCCTATCACCCTCGACGTTATGGCCATGTATAGTCCATCCAAAGCCTTTTTTGATCCCTGATTGTTGTCTTCACCACACTCTCCTTGCATAGGAAGTCTTTTGACTTTACCTTGCTATCACCTAGTTCAACCCTTTCACTTTCCAAGTGACTGAAGTGTCAGAAGTACTGCTTATTTCCTGATCTCTGTTGCTTATCTTTCCTCTCTCAGCATCTCCTGGTATCCTTGTATATTTTGCGTAACCTATTCCCCATCAGTCATCTATCTAAAGGCTAAAGATAGCCTTTTCTGGTCTTACAATTGTCCACCAGCAATAACTTCTCATCTGCCCCATTCTCTCTTTCCTTCCTGATATTAACACAGTTCTTGATTCACTCTCCTTCATACATCCCCTTTTGCCCTTCACATCCCAACCACAGGTGTCACCTCCAAACCCCTCTTCTGGCTCACATCCTCCTTCCTCCACCTCCCCAAGACCTTGCATCTGGTTTTTAAGTTACACACTACCACAACTATTTCAAATAATCAGGCTGGCTTTCTTTACTGTGTAATTATTCTCTTCTGTGAGTTCCTACATAAACATTTAAACTCTCCAACTGAATTGCACAAACATGTAACTTAGTTCTTACTATTGTTCACTTGCAACTAAAAAATTCCCCTGCCTGCTACTCTCCCTTTTCTCTATAGAAGACCTCAAATTTTGCCAAGAAAAATATGAATCCTTTCATTGTCCATCAGTTCCCCTTTCTTCTGTTATTCTACCCTCCTTCCTGGCTATGGGTGTAACTTTTTTTCAGTGCTCCACATTTGTTTCACCATACCTGTTAATGCTATGCATCTGTACTGTAATATGCCTGCATGTATATTCATAAATTGGATTATCAAAATGAAAAACCTATGTCTGTACACCAAAATGTCAGCACAAGTGAAATCTTAAAATCATAATTTTCACAAGTATCCATGAAAATTGGTTGCTTGAATATGAAAATACAATTTTACATCTAAATAGATATTTATCTCTATAAATATCTCACTACCCATGAACACCTGAGTACATCTCCTCTGTATTTCAACGTATATAGCTGCCATATTTCTCTTCCACATATTTTTAGCCAGAATCAAGTAATAAAACTTGAATTTTTCCACATCCCCATAACCACAACAAGCCTCATCACCAGACTTGAGCTGTGAAGCATCAAACACACAGGCACCCTTGATTAAGACCCTCCAGAACTCAGGGAGATTGTGTATTTCACCTTCAGAGTTTAAAATATATTTATACTAGAAAAAGTTCATTTCATTTCAGCAAAGACCTCATTATGTAATTGCAGAACTATCAATCTTTTACATGAATTCACAGGAAAGATCTGTACAGAGTACTCTCTTCTCTGCCCAGCCATACTGACTTGTCCTTAAAAGCTTGCAAGGTTCAAATTCTATGGCAGAGGACAATCTTGGGAAGCTACTCTAAAGGCAGACATAATAACAAATACCGTACAAGAAGAAAAGATGCAGACCCAATGCAAAATTTATCTATGACTTGTGGAAAAAGTTAATTATGCCATAGCAAACACGCATAGATCTTTACTGGTTTTTCACGAGTAAATATCAGTTTATAGAACACATACAAAGACTATTGAAGAATCAGAAAGGACACCACTAGTAACTGGAAGTGGGAGACTTCCAACATTACGTTTGTCTACACAGCCATCAGAGATTACAAGAATGATCTTTTTGGTAACATTATCATCATATAATGTAGTACTGGTAAATGGTTTCTTAAAATTTGATTTCACTTCCCCAAGGAAATTTGTGGGTGGCATATTCTCACTTTCTTTCAGTAGCCCAGTTTTTTCACACTTAAATGCATTTTTCAGTTTTCTCTGTGGTTTAAACATGTTTTGCCAGTGGCAGTTGCCCCATCATCTTGAGATGAACTCAGAACAGCCTCACTGGCTGACATGAAGTCATCTTCTTCCTTTGTGGGAAGTGGAGGGGACCTTTCTCTGCAAATACTGCAGTTACCAACCCCCTGCAGGACCAGCACGACCAGCTGAGCCCACAGTTCTGTCCGCTTCAGCCCCCGAGGGGCTTTCCAGAGCCTTCCATTCTGGAAAGGCTGAGAGTAACTGCCACTTGTACAAGAAAATGGCAGATTGCAGGGCAACTTTAGGACAGCTCCTTTCTTTTCCAAGTAAATGATGTGTCAGAAGGCCTTAACTCTATAAATCTGAAAAAAGCCCTACCAGACCTCTTTTTGCTTCAAATGTTCTCAAGGACCAATAAACAACACTTTTCATTGCCTGACACAAACCCAGCTCCTGTTTTTCAACAACAAAATAAATAAATAAATAAAGTCAACAGTTTGTGGATGTAAACTCCGTATCAAAGTCCAGGTTATCAGCTTAGATCAGTCACTCAAAATGCTGCAGACAATGGTCAGTCTAATATTTATGTAGGAACACCTACAAAGTCAGGTTTACTATGCAGTAGGGATAATAACAAATATGTTTAGGGGCATCATGGAGAATAAAGATGTCTACTTGGTTTGTTCCACCCTCCTATATAGCCACTAACATCAACCCCAGCAATAGGACATGCCATGCTATAAGGGGCTTGTTTAACCAAGAGTTGAAAAACAAAAAAAGAAATGCAGGCTGCAAAACACTGCTTCGATATTTGTGGGAAGGTATACCCTGTTAGTATACCCTCTCTGCTGGTTAATTTTCTAGCTCATGTCTACTCTCTCTGCTCTTTCAATGCATAAATCAATAGTACTCAGCCATTTTCTGATCATTTTTTGCAGAACACATTACTCGCATTACTATCACAGCCACAACTGAATGAGAATTGACATCCCTGCAAAATTCACATGCTGATGTGGTGGAGGCACACCTGCTAACACCAAGAAGCAGATCACCTCACCTCATCTTTGGCCATGTGGAAGTTCAGGGTCTGGAGCAAGCTAGTCCTTTAGGCTCCTTCTCCGTCAGCACTACAAGAAAGCCACCTTAGTGTGCTGATCTATCCACCCCAAGCTAGGGGTCTGGAATGGATGGGATGAGTAACCCAGGCCATTCAAAAAAAAGGGCATTTGAAAAGAACTGTATTTCTAAAGGTTTTCAGCAGCAGAGGGCTCTAGCACTACATTCTCTTAAGTATCCTGTTCCCTCCCATGATTAATCTGTCCCAGTTTTTTTTAGTCAATTAACATGCTGTTCTTATGGTACAAATGTTCTCTAAAAAAATTCTCACAGCTGAGCTGTCAAACACTGAAATTCAGTACATTGGAATGTCAGGTTTTTAACAAAGTCCTGGAGTTTGTAAAGTATAATCAGAACTTTAATGCCCAATTATGCAATCTTAGCAATGACTTTCTGAAGAGAATTTTATCACTTTCATTGTAACCTGGGATCATCAACCAGAACGGTACCAAATTGTTCCACTCAAGAAATACAAGGGCTTGATTCTTAATGGAGGGGTTCATCAGATCATCAGAAATCACAGGTGTGGATATAACAGCTCTGGACGACTCAAGCATTTTGGCACATTCTTTCTATTCACCAACAATGATTTTTTTGTTTGTTTGCTTTTTGTTTTTTTTGTTAGTATTTCCCTTGCTTACACATGCTTTTGTCTGGTGGTCATAATTAAATTTCTAATTACTCACTCTTACAAAACATAAGCTCTTTCCTTGTCTCAGCTCATTTAGTTCAGCAGACATTCCTGAAGGGCTAAGATACCTCCCCTGAGCAAGGATAATGAATGCTACTGTCCAATGTAATTTCTCACAGCCTGAAACAAGGTAAAAAAAAATGCGGACAAAGAACTAAGCAATATTTTAGTATCCACCCACCTGCTAAATTAAGTCTTAGCTGTATATAAACAGTGATAGCCTTTTTTGGCAGCAACTTATAAATAGACATACAACTTCCATTGTACAATCTGCTCTGGTGACAGAAAGTCTAAAAAGGAGCGCAAGCTTGGCCTAGAGGCATGTAGTTGTAAGCTAAAGAGAAGTGAAATATGGGATTTCCTGTCCTTGACTGAATTAGCAAAAAGATGGTATTTTAATGGGCATGCTTTCTGTACCAGGTATCAAATAGTATAATCATTTGGACAGCTACAAGCCAAAGCAAAAACAGAACTGAAGTCGGTAATATGCTAACACCAAATAAAACTGGAAAGTTACACCCAGATCTGACTGAATTACAGCTATGCCAACATATTCATACCAGTATTTGTGAAGGTGTTAAAATACACTCCTAATCCCATTTTAAAATGCTCAAGTTAATTCTTACAGGAATTGTCAATAATATAATTTCATCTGCTTCAGAATGCAACACTCAAGCAGACGCATTTTATAAAGAATTAAGTAGTTTTTCTGAACTGCATCAATCTAGTATTTGATCTATCTTTTTCCATAATCAAACTGAATCCCTATTTGATTCTTCTGCTTACACTGTAAGAATTACAAGGATTTTCCTGAAGGTTTTATAAATTTATCTAGATAGTTTACGATTTCAGCAGTTTATTTCAATTCAAATTATTTCAGCAACATTTCTACTAATAATTATGAAAATCATGTATTGATAAGTTTTCCACACGAGCAGCATAGTGGAACATGGTCCACAGTACCTACTCAAGTATTCTTTTGCATTTGACATTTTCCTCTTGCTACTGCCTGACTCATCAAAACACTTTAATGCTAAGTTATATTGAAATATTTATAACATATTTGTAATTTAACAGTTGAAAGATGCTTTGTCACTTTTTCATCTCTATCTATATGGATTCTCTTTGTGAGACCCAGAGAAGGCAATGGAAAGGGCTGCTGCATGAATGTGGATGTTCACATTGAAAAACAACACAAAACAATAAAAACAAACACTGATTTATATACATTAAAGTCCTTAGTTCTGGGCAATTAACAAACAGCACCACACATACAGAAAAGAAATCTGAAAACATGCATTTACCAATTTACTATAGGTAGTCAGCTCTTACAACTTGGAGATGATTCTGCTAACATCTAATTATACATATTCTTTCTTTCTTTCTCTGAGTTCTGTAGTGGCAAAATAAAAATCCAAGCCCTCCATGGCCTAAAAAAGGCAAAAAAACCATCCTATCAGGACTTAATTTAAAAGAAACAAAATTATTTTCAGACCAATCTAGTTATTTAATTCCATCTATTGACTGGTAAACAAGGATATCTTTAAACCACCATCAGAAGACATAAGGGAACAAGACAACACCCACATAGTTGTTATTGCTTATGGCTTGAGCGGTTACGCATATAAAGAACTGCATTTAACTGTAATTGCTGCAAGGACTTTCACTATACAGTATTTCCAACATGCAGCTATATTGGTTTTGACAGTTTTACACAGTGTTGTCATGCAAGAGAGGAACTTGCAGAAAACCTCTTCTGCAGAAGACACTGCAAAGCCAGGAAAAAGTACTGGAAAGCGCTTCCCAGGCTTAAGCTCCAGAGCCAGTTTCTCAGCCTCAGCTTCTTGGTGAGGTTCACTGATTTGAAGGCATATAACTGCAAATCGAAAAAAAAGAAAGAAAAAAAAAAAGAAAAAAAAAAAGAGATCACTGTACTCAGGCTGTCAGCTGCCTGTTGAAAAAAAAAACCACCAAACACATTGATCTAAAAATGAGGACAGCCAAGACGATGACTGCAAGAACAAGATCAGGACACTGTCCGTTATTTTAATGGAAGGGAAAATAAAGAGAATTTGGAGTGGGACGTGAAAGAATCTGGAAATGCATGAAAAATCACCAGTAGTCAAGATAATTACAGAGAAGACACATAGGAACAGACAGAGGTAGTACAGAACTGGAACAAAAGCTGAACAAAAGCTTAGGGGAAAGCACTTAGTCAATACACAAGAAAGAGTAAATTGTAAATCCAGCAAAGGAATGCAATGACAGCTTCACTGATGAACCCCTGTCCTTTGATTTTGTAGCAACTGCCCCAGACCTTTTCATCTCTATAAAGAAGTGATTACAGCTTTGTTGGGTCAAGTGACATATGGATCGGGACTGCCCAGAGTACACTACTCTTAAGTGCCACTGAACCGCATTAGAAACTGAACATGAACATCTGAATTTCAGCCTCAATGAGGAAAAAACATTTGGAACAGCTTGGAATAAATCCCATTTCTCCCTCCCACCAAGGAAAACAGATGGTATCAGAAAGATGAACAAAATCCTAACAGTCTATGCTACTGTTCTTAAAGCATAAAAACAGAGAGGCAGAGAAACATAGGATGGGAAGGAACTTTTCTGGTGAATTATGATGCCCTACTACAGCTTACAACCACGTCATTTAACTGCTTACCTAAACTCTTCTAAGTCCATCTGCAGTCAAATGGTTTCTTGCTCCTGGCTAGTCCTACTGGAATGTTCTTGTAGAACTTCACTATTTCTGAGTTCCATACTGCTATTAATAACTGGCCCAAATTCATTCACAGGCTATTTATACCTACTTACTCCTTTGCCAACATACTCATAAGTATGAACTTGGTAGAATAGACACAAGCCTAACAGCATAAGGAAATTCAGAAGAAGTAATAAAAACTGTTACAAAGTCATCAAAATCAGATCCATCCTTGTAGAATCTTTTTTGACCTTACCTGGCCATGTAAGGTATAAACAAAACAGACGTTCTAAAACACTGTTAATTAAACTTTTGTATTTCTTCTACCTTAAAAGGGAACAATAGCAATAAAAATTGATGCATAAAATGGCTTCTCTATCAGCAAAATGTTGTCAAGAAAGGATTCTTGGGGCTCCCCCAGGCTAGAAAGACAGCGTGGTCAGGGGTCTGGAGCATGACGTAAAGGAGGAGCTAAAAGAGATGGGTTTGCTTAGCCCCAAGAAGAGAAGATACAGAGTGATTTAACTGCTCTGTTCATCTACTTATCGGCGGGTTGCAATGAGGACAGATCTAGGCTCTTCTCAGAGGTGCACAAGAGAAGGCCAGGGTAACAGGCACAAGTAGTAGCACAGGAAATGCTCATTAAATAGAAGGAAAAAAGTCTGCAATGAATGTGGTCAAGTTCTAGAACCATGAGGCCAGCAAGTTTGAGGAATCTTCACCACAGAGATACTCAAGAGGATGAGCAGCCTAATTTGGCATCACAGCTAGCCTTGTTTTGAGCAAGAGTTGGACCACTGCCTCTCCACTTCTGAACATCAAGAACTCTAAGGTTCTATGATTTGGTTTATTCATAGGTTTTCTTTTAGAAGTTCAGTTCATACACTGAAAATATCTAAGACCGGGAAAAAGAATTTAGATGAAGGTCATGTCAAGCTCTCTTTTTTATCAGGTGTTGACTTTCGTTACATAATGCAGTGGCATGGGAAAAGTCTTCTTGGAGTAAAAACATATTCCACTTTTTTCAAAAGATGTAAAAAACATCTGCATTATTATGCTCCTCAGAAATGGAACAGATAGGCATTAGCAACCATTCTTCTGGTGTCTTGCAGAATATTAAATATATATAAACAGTATTTTAACAAGCTTGTTGCCTGTTCATTGTCAGAAACTTGACAACTTCCGACTTCGGAATTTTGAATGTTTGCTTGGTTTAAACCATACTTGTAGATAGCTATTTACAACACATTATGTAGTTACTCTCTTTTCTCTCCAAATTAAAGCTTTGAAACAAACAAAGAAAAAAAATTTTAAACCTGTATGCATATTTTATATTTATTTCCTACCTAGTTAGGAAATGTAGTCCTATCGTTTATGAAATTTAGTCCTATTCTGTGGTTCAGATGCTCATAAGTGTCATCTTCCTCATCTGCCAGTTAATTTTTTAAGACAACATTTTCAGATTCAAACTGTTGGTTATTGACAGCTGCCAAAATCAGGCTGGAACTGCTTTTACTTTAGAACTTTTTAAATTTGAGAAATCTTCTGAAAAGAGAAAATATGTTTGGTAACAATGCTGATATCCTACAGTTCAAAATAATTTCATTAAGTATTTAGTAAGGGAGTATGAATCCGAGATCTGTGCCACTTCAACATATTTGATGACATTCACTTCACAAAATGCTTTCAGCAAATACCGTTTATGCTGAATATAACACTGCCTTCAAATGTACATTCAGCGCTGTCCTCAGCAAAATCATTTCTTCATACTTCATTCATTCTTCAAGTAGAGAGATATTTTGATGAAAGCCATAAATTAAATTTAAAATTAGAAAGAAATTTTTAATTAAATTCTCGCCTCTTTTTGTTCAAAGTAATCTTTGACACATTCCTCCTGGTTTAATCCTATCAAATCAGACATCAATCACATATTACTCCTATATTCAGGCTGAAGCTGTCTTCTGTGATGAAACTAGATACCAACAATAAAATTCAGGAAGTCCTTCCCTTTATTATCTCTCTGCTATACTGACCACATTCAGGTTTACATGTTCTGTATATCACAGGAACAATTTCAGTTAAGTTCCTTACATTACCTTAAACTGGCATTGGTATTAAGGAAAGAGCAAGTATAAGTATGTAAATTCTAATATTCTGGAATCTTTTGCCAAATCTGACAAAACAGACATTTCTGGTTATGCACCTGGCCTTATTTATTTATCAGAAAAAAATCAATGAAGAAAGGGGTTTTTGGCTAATTTGTTTTCTGCAGATAGAACTATCTAGAAAACTAACAAAAAATAAAATGAGAAAGTTTGCAGCTGTGCCATCAGTTTCTGATAAAACTGGAGACAGGTTACTTGCTTCCTTAACTTTATATCCTAATGTTCAAAAATTTAAGAACAAGAGAAGTATTCTATCTAAGCTTCCATAACTTTTATGACTGTCCTGTGCTTCTGGGTAACACTCAGAGGTCTCGGTCAAATTGTGCTGTCCCATTCTAAAAATTCTGCAATCTAATTTCATAGCACAGACAAACAAATAGGCAAAACACAAATGAAGGGGCTGATGGAAACAAGAGAGACCCCAGTAATATACTGCTACGTTTATTTCCATTAGCAGGAATGTACAACACATTGCATTTCTGACCACTTCCTGGCTTTAAACAAACTATTTGGAAGGTTTTAGAAGACCTTTCTTAATTATTTAAACCAGACAAGTCAAATGTAATTGGCTATTTAGTGTGGATACAATACATTGGAAGGGATCTGGGCAGAAACGGCATGAAAACAGTTTTACAGTGTGCAGAAATTATTCTGCATAAAGGGCCAGTCTGTAAGAATGGATGAAAATACTGAAGTGAAAAGTCGGGAACAGACCCTGTGAAATGAAATCTCACATGAGTTCCTTACCCACAAGTATTTTAAGCACTGGTTTTGCCTATTCATTCGCCAGGTTGAAGGAAACATGCTTGTGAGCCAAAGGAACGCAAGAGCACTCCACTCCCAGCATGACAAGAGCTGATTGACAACCGTGCTGCTCTTGCACCTGCACCGAGGGGTTTCAATCAGGGCTATTAAATTTTTATTTAGGGTTTACTAGTTCAGATTAGTTGCAAGCTGAGTCAAGCATATATACATATAAATGTAAATCAAAAACAAGATAAGCTTGTTAAGTTTGAAAATTTCTAGTGAGATGAGGATGGAAGTTGCTGAACTAGTACTGTGAGATTCGTGAATATCAATTTGTAACAGACAATTATAAGAAAAGGATTTCATTTTGTCATTTTCTATGACAGAAAGAAGATATTATTTAGCTAACAAAGAACCTGTCTTCTGGATTTAGCAGATGATTATAACAGATGTCGGTCTGCTGGAGAAATAAGTTCCTACCAGTTTAGAACAAGTTTTTTCTTGAAGTTTTCTTCAGTTACTTTTTTTCTTTTAGGGAATTTTTCTTAAAAAGAACCACCGACTTACAGACACACATCAAAAAATTTGAAACCTGGCTGAAAGATCTGCAGTGTGGTATAACTTATGTACAATGGCTCCCTTACATTTTCATAAAGAAAAGTGTACCAAATACCTTTCCTGTTTTATGTACATGGGCAGCAGCCAAATTCTAACCCATAGTTTTACCATCCTTCAAACTGTTGCATTTGTACACAAGTAGCCCTTTCAAATGTGGAGTGCGTGCTTTACAAATGAAGTTGATATACCTATAAAAAAATTCTGACCTGGCCTTTATTTCAAGAAAAAACATGCCAGCCTAGCATTATATGTCACTTCATGAGACCGTGATATTAAAGAGAGATCAGGGAGGAGGTAAACAGAAGATGTTTCCTTCTTCTTCTCTTCCACTTCTTAAACACTCCATCAGTCAATAAAAAATTTAAATTGGCCAAATTCTTCCACCTAACTGTACAGTATTTGTCCTTTCCTAATAGAAATGTCAGACTCTGCTATGACTAAAGATGACTCACAACCAATACCTTAGTTCTTAACACTCAAATGAAATCCAGGTTGCAATTCTGCACGTAAACTTTTGCTTTCAAAAGTACATAAACATATATGTTTAAAAGTACATTTACATACTGATATGTAGCCATAAATACTAAAATGCAGGCATTCTAAATAAATTCCCCTCCCCCTCATCTTTAGTCATGCTTAATTTGTTTGCTAACCTTATTTGTACAACGGGTAGTTCACAACTTTTTCATGTGTCACAGGAGGTGATTCTTCCCCTCAGCACTGGTGAGGCCACAGCTGGAGTGTTGTGCCCAGTTCCAGTACGAGACAGACACGGGCTTACCGGAATGAGTCCAGAGCAAGGCCAGCAAGATGATTAAGGGTCAGAAGCACCTGACACACTACACATGAAATGCCATCTCAACGCAAGAAAATACTTTTTTAGTGTGACTGTAAATGAATGCTGGCACAGGTTGCCCTGGGAGGTTGTGGGGTCTCCATCTGTGGAGATATTCAAACCTGACTGGACACAGTCCTGGGCAACTCTCTGTAGGTGTTGGACTAGGTGATCTGAAGAGGGCCTGCCGATCTCAACCATTCTGTGATTCTACAAGTGTATGAACTTTTCTAGTTAAAACTTGTTATATGTGAGTTTCCAACATAAAGAGATGTAGAAGCTCTCTCACCTTTAAAGAAACAGAAGGGAAAAGTTACACAAAACCTGTTTTTCTTTCATGAGTAAAAGAAAAGAAGAATCTGAGACAAAGCTACCTGTCACGGAAGGCTCCATTTCTGGTTAAAAGCTATTGATCATTTACTATTAAGGAAAAAGGGAAAGCAAAACTTCCCATAATCTAACCTTAAATTCATATTCCAACAATGGTATTTTAAACATGTTGTATTTTACAGAAAATAGTGATGTGCATGTATCTATGTTCCCAAATACAGACAACTGTCATAAATTTAATACTGTGCACAAAAAAAAAAAAAAATAAAAATCAGACTAAGCATTAATTACTATCTCAGATGCCATTAAGTTTCAGGAAAGCCAATACACAGAATATTAGATTTATCCCCATTCAAAACCTTTTTGTTTGAATGCTTTGAAGACATTGTTTGAGGTCACTGAAACTCAGTACTTCTGTTTCAAAATAAAATTTCAAAGTTTCAAGACCAGTGTCAGAATCAAACCTTTGTTTAAAAATGCATTTAGTACATTTTATATTATTTCATGTTGTTTCAATTGTAACAGTACACAGAATGGCATGTTTTATCATTTCAAGTCATGTAGAAAAATTAAATACTCAGTGAACTAATTAGAGGGGCAGATGTTTTTAACACCCATGTGTTAAACTGTGATAACATTTCTAGACCACTGAAAATAGCTATTCCTCCAATTTATTCACAAGGTGTCTTAATATTTTGTGGTTCAAACTGTCAGTATGCTTCTTCATAACACAAACAGGAGAAACTGACAAAAAAATAAGGCAAAATGTATCAATTTGTTTAAAAATAGTGTAAAACTAGTTTAAAAATAAATTAAGATGAAACAAAGATAATATTTTGACTCTCATATCTACAACGTCCATATGCCATGTCAAATAATCTCAGATGACATCAGATGTTATTATGAACTTTTGGTGACAAGTAATGAACTAATTGAAACAAAAATCAATATATCTCACAGGAAAAAAAATTAAATTCTGACATTTTCCCAATAACTTAGGAGAATACCTTCATTTCAGAATTAGCTGTCCAACTTAAAATTTTGACAACTTCAGGATTTTCCTCAAAAGCGTGTACCCAATTCTACTCTCTTTAAAGCAGACTCAGAAATCCTGGTCAGGAAGGGATCCAAGTACTACTGACTGTGAGACAGTAAAAGTGGGTTTGATTAGTTCACTTTCATAGGGTGGAAATACTCTTGTGAATGCTTTAGGAGATGGACTTTGTGCATGTTGATCTAAAGGCACAGAACTGAAAACACGTAACACTTTCCAGAAAGGTGTATGAGCATTTTTTTAGTAGCCCTGGATTGACAGTTTTCATAATCTTAAGTATCTACACATTACTTTGTGTGATGACAAATCTTTCTTGTCCTAGTAAGATTTTCTTGCGTCTCTACAATAACAAGAATAAAGGAGTTGGAACCTAAATCAGCATCTACCTTACAAGGTGGTGTCATGAAATTAAGCACAACATACCAGAAGATGAGGTCCTCTGCTTTTACTGTGTTTCATCATGAGGTGAACCAGCAAATGTATTGTTTAGTATCACTGGCACATAACTGTGGACTTCCCAAGAGTGATCACTCAGCGCTAGCAATGGTAAGACACATCACTGAAATTCAGCATGAAATGCTCTAGCTTTGGGGAACTCAAACACCAAGCTTTTAGCTTTTCCGCATTGCTCTACATCAAACTTATGACAGAGTTGTATGATTTTTCCTCTACTTCTGTTGTATGAAACACAGACAATGCTCCTTGGAGAGAAAAATGCTTTTGTAGGAAACACTTCAAAATCACTTAACCAATTAGTGCCGCAATTTAAAAGGCTTTATCAGCACTACAGAGACAGATAGTCTATGTGACTCTACATCAAAAATATAATCGAAATTTGTGACTAATCTCCTAACACTCAAATAATATAGAATGACTTTTTCTTTTTTTTTAAGGAATGTACCTCTGTTTTTTTGTACATCTAGATCTATGAAAACTAGACAAGATGAACCAAGAGGGCTGGCTCAAAAATGCCATGTCAATACCTTTAGACTATTTTTCAAATCAACTCACACAGAGCCCTTAGATTTAAATTACCATTGGCAGTTCACGCCAGAATATTATCTTATTCCTCAGTGATTTCATGCTTCCTGATTATAAGTTTCTTTCCTATGTATTTTTAACCTAGGAAAGTAAACCTGTCATTCCTGCATTCATAGCTGAATCCAAAGGAGGAGAAAAGCTGACAGAAGTCAGAATTGCTGAATGGCTGAGGTTGGAAGGGACCTCTCCAGATGATCTGGTCCAACCCCCTGCAGAGCATCAAGCAGGGACAGCTGGAGGAGGTTGCCCAGGACCATGTCCAGTGGGGTTTGGATATCTCCGTGGATGATGCTTCACAACCCCTCTGGGCAACCTGTTTCAGTGTTCACCTACTATCACAGTAAAAATTGTTTTCTTATGTTCAGATGGAATTTCGTGTGTTGCAGTTTGTGCTCATTGCCTCTGGTCCTGTCTCTGGGCTCCACTGAGAAGAGTTCGCCTCCAACTTCTTAATTCCCTCCCATCAGGTATTGTATAAATAAATAAATGCATAATTCATTTAGATCCCCTCTGAGCCTTCTCTCTTCCAGGCTAAACAGCCCCAGCTCTCTCAGCCCTTTCTCATATGAAAGACGCTCCAGGCTCTTAATCACCTTAGTGGCCTTCACCAGACTCGCTCCACTGAGTGTCTGCGTTCAGTCAGTGTCTATGCAATAAAAATGAGCAGGTTCTTCGCTAGTGTAAACTGGCATCACTATATTGATTTCAGTGGGAACTTAGATCTCGTTAGAGAGGAGATGGCTCCATAATTCTACAATAGTAAAGGCAACCAGTGCAAGGGTAGGAGTAAACAGGAAAAGTTTATGCTAATTAAATAGCATTATCAATGCTGAGTAAGAGATAGTTGCTAAAAAAAAAAATAATCTCTTGATCTTCAGTTCAAATTCCTCATAAGAATAATAAAAGATTTTGTAGTAGAGAGAATCCCCTTCGGGGACAGATGTTTTGTAGCTGTTTGGAGTCCATAATGCAATTTTTCACCTTTTTGTTCTCCAAATTGTGAATTAATCTCAACCCAGCAAATAAAATATTCTGTACTGTTAAAAGTAATCACAGGTATATAGTTAAGTATTGAATATATTGTTGCAATTTGATTTTGTTTTCAATCGTAACATATGCTCCTAATGAATATATACATTGGAGAATAAGTTCATACCAAAACTCTTACAAGCCAGATCAACATGACTATGTACTGATATGATACCAGTTTGATAAAGTACATATAGGTATAGTATTCTATCAGGCTCTGTGGTCATGAAATAGAATGGAATATTTGATTTGAACAGCGTTGAACTTCTTTGCATTAATCACTTTTTCCTTGTGAAAAACACTGCAAAGGAGGTACGAGAACTAACACAGAGGAGCAGAAGGGATTTTTACATTCACTTGGCCTAGCCACAAAAGACAGCTCACAGCTTGATTCATCACTGCACTGCTCAAGTATTATGGTCACGGTGACCCCAAGGTGGAACGACGCACTGATCTCTCCAGCACCAGACAGACGACAACAGAAAGCACCCTGGCTGTCTTGCTGTCACTTTAAAAGCCCATCCCCATCCAGAGAGCAAAAGCCTGTGTCAGTGCAAAGCACAGTCAGATCCCCTTCCCACTTCACGAGAAGCGCAACAGGAGTAAGCAGGGGGCTATTCATTCACTTTTCTGAATTCACTAGAGCTGGTAGAAATAACATAAAACACTGTTAAAAATTTTTCATCACATTTTAAGTGAGCCTCGTGTTATGGATTAAATCCTACTTTTGGTGAATTCACCCAGAGTTTTGCCTCTGAATTCCTCCTAACATGGAAGCAGGACTCAGGGAAAACCTGATTAATACAACAGAGATTCTCTGAGGGAAGGAGATTTTTATATTCCATCTTGCTCACTGAAAAAATCTGCTTCCTCAGCATGATTTAAGAAAAAAAAAAATCCAACCATGGCAGTCTAAGAACTTTTCTACTCTTAAAATATTACAGCAAATGCCTCATTCTGCTAGGATTAGACAGACCTAGTTAAATCTCTTGGTCATAACATGAGTTTCCTCTCTTCTGTAAAACAGCAAAAATTCTGTAACTGAAAGTGACGTATTAGTTTCCACCACAGCAGAATCCACTCCGCTGCTTTACTATATATGTTTATAAATCTATGCTAAAAAAATATTGTTTAAAAAATAGTATATTGTTATAAATCTATGCTAAAAAAATATTGTTTAAAAAATAGTATATTGTCATCAGGAAACAGTTTTTGAATCTTGACAAAAAGTTTGCAGAAAAACAGTTATATATTCCCAATGAACAAAATGACATTGTAAAACAGACATTCCAGACCTGCATTTTGTTATGGTATTTTCATTCATTCATTGCCCACATGCCAAAGCACAGACAGAAGTTCAGAGTGTTCCAAGTGCTACTCCCACTATACTCGCCCTGACATATTTTGACATCTGTTAGGGGTTCTTTTCCTTTATCAAGTTTTTACACAATTATAAGATCAAACTGGATTTTCTCAAATCACTTCCTTTACCAATCAGTTTAGAGACCTGAACTACAGACATTAACTAAACTCATTTGGGCTGAATTTCACAAATCTTCAAAATCGGGAAAATAGAAAATCTCTTAAAGTTAAAAAAAATCTCAAAGTCTTCAGTTTCTACTGATATAACCCTACCAGTAGATAATGTTTTTGAAGAAAAAAGTTTCTTACTAGAAAGAAGCAGCACTCTTGAAAGGTTGTTCCAATGCTGCTATATACCGCCTATTGTTTATTTTGCACTTTCCTAATTCACTTGCATTTGAATACCTGCTTTGCAAATAATCTCTCTTACTGCACTTCAAAATGCCATAACAATAAAAATACAGTAAACCCTTTTGACAGATTTATATTGCTGTTCATTGTTTGCTTGCATTTTAATTAATTGAAATATAACCTTTTCAAGTAGATTTAAAGCCTGTTAAACAAGTCAGACCCTTCAATTTCAAGATAGAAACAATTCAATGAAAGGTAAGTTTTCATCAACATGTTGAAGCTGATCCAGTACACTTACGACCTTAAAGACACTGGTATTTCTCTCTCATCAACAGAGCATGCCTCGTGATATCTGAGAGATTAGATAAGTAGTGGGTAGCCAGAACCTACTCTCAGCTGTACTTGTAAATCTGTAATAGTGCCATTTATTTCAGCAGATTTCATCTGACGTAACTAAGAGCAACCTTTGTTTTAAAATGAATAGGGAAGTCTTAAAAGTACTTGAAATCTAGTACTACTAAATGTACACTACTAAGTGCTATACTGTCAGTTAATTCATTCAAATGCTTCTTGAATGTTTTCCTCCTTTTTGTTTAGACATCGGAATGAAAATCTAGTGAGTGCTGCTGAGCACCCTTTCAGGATCACAAATGTATGCATGTGCATCAACTAAACAGCTCTGATTACAAGAATATAAATGCTTATTGAGAAAAAAATTGAGTATCTACTTGGTAGATATTCCTGTAGCTGCAGATTTCTAGGTAATGACCATTTTGATTCACAACAGTTTTTCCTGTAGTGGATTCCTCAAAAAAAAAAAGGGGGGGGGAAGGAAAAAAAAAAAGAAAAAATTAATTCACTATGGAATTAACTATGGTTAAAGAGGACCCAATTTAAAGCAAGTAGGTCAGCACCTGCTTTGAAAAGACTGCTTTGAATGAAGTCATTACAGCAATGCTTGTGTTGAGAGCTGTGTACCTTTTAATTCACACTTTCTGCCCTTAACATAAGCCCAACCTAAGCAGTTAACTTTAAAATGCATGAAGCAAAATGAAAATAACTTAAAAATGAAAAAAAGAAGGGCTAAGTTGTGTCTCCAAAATGGGAGCTTTCTGCTGTCAATCAGCTAACACAACTGCATCCTTTTTATGAAAGGTTGATAATCTCAAAATGATATTTATCTTTGTAGTAGGCCAGTTCTGATATCTTGACACTTACCATGGATCACAAAGGGGAGAAGTTATTATAACAGACATTTGAGACTGAAAGATAAATTTTCTTGATTTCCTTTTAGTGGTGCAACAGAAATATAAAAATAAAAAAACTGCCATACACAAGTTTGCCAATAACACAGTTTAGGATGAAACTAAATGACTGAGCCGGCGGGCCGGGGGGGGGGGGGGGGGGGGCGGG
>JAVJGI010000032.1:34430868-34444018 GCA_035590275.1 Ibycter americanus | reverse complement strand
CCCCCGCGGCAGGGAGGAATCAATCAAATGCTTCATCCAGCCAACTTACAAGCAACTAAAAATGTGTGGATATCCTGGAAATTATTCAGCCTGCTTAATCATGCATACTGATACTGCTCTGTCTAGAAACCAGAGAGGAACAGATGTAGCATTAGAAATTCAGCCTCAGACGAGTAAACACCAGTTTCAATGTAACAGTAAAGTAGCTCTCTTTTGCATTTAACTTTTCATTAAATTTTAATGAGGAAGAGGATAAAACAAGAAACAAGAAAACAGTCTAATCAATTTGTCCACTAAAGGTGGTATAGTGAAAAATGATTGAGAACCTGTTTCTGCAAGTGGCAACTATATTTAAATATAAAAGCCTGATTTTAGATATTCTTAGCTATCAATACGTCTGAACATGGTCCAAGACATATCAACATTGCCTTCCAAATATACAGTTTTTATCCCTCTTACCCAGTTTAGCCTGCATCTAGCTAACACAAGTACTTCACTGATTTCCACTTAAAAACTTTGGATAGGGTTGAGCTTATTATGGCTACTCTTATGTAGGTAGAATCCATCCTCTGGATGTCATAAAAGTGTATTTGGAGAAAATAATTCCAATGGCATCATAACTCTTTTCTCTTCAGAACATATAATACCTGGAGCCATGTACAACCTGAAAACACAGTACATCACAATCAGTTTCTTACAATAAGCACGTACTTTGTTAGAAAAGCTGTTCCAAAGGGCCCAATTCTTCAGCCACTTCAAAATATTTTTTCTCCAGAATAAACTGTTTGCTTTTTAATGTCTGACCTTGATTTATAGCCTTTAAAATTAGAAGAGAGCCAGACTATGAGCATGACAGCAATTACTTTCCCATGATGCTGTGCCCTTCCCAAACGGGATGCAACAGGGGTAGTAGCTCTGTTTACACATTACTGGATAGAATGCAAAGACTTCCAATGCACTTACAAAATGTTTTACACTGCAAAACCATCTCTTATGGATTAAGTGAGAAATACAGATGGGTATCACTTGAGAGCACCATAAATTGCTTCAGATTTGTAAATGTGGCAGGGTCTCACTCTTTCATAATCGAGTACTTATTACATAATTGAATTACTAATGATTGTGAAGCTTTTTTTCTTACTTCTTGTTACATCTTACAACTTGCAAATCAATTCTCCTCCCGCCCCCAAAAAGCAGTACAGTAAGAAATAAAAGGAAAGACTGTTGCACCAAGCGCTCAGTGCTGTGGATCTGACACTCCCAGAGGCAGCCTTTCATGGCTGGATCTCACGACTTGAACAGGCTGACTAGAAAAGCTTCAGCTAAAACCATCTTTCAGTATAAACCTGTACACAACTGGCAAGCAGCATAGAGGAAAAGTATATTCCTGACTAATTTCCAGTAGCTAAGCCCTAATGACCTACCAGGAACTCACAGGTATACAGCGAAGGGCAACTCATACAGTAGCATTATCATCTCTAATTATCAATAAAACTGTCAAAACATTCTTGTACAAAATAGAGAAGAGTCTGGATTTACGCCCCAGATACTGGAATTCAACAGACTCACGTTGTCTGAAATCAGGTGAGGATCTGACTTCCATGTATATAGTTTGTACTATTTCTATTCTTTTTTCTTGAATATTTCTGCTATCAGCAGTGTCCCTCTCTTTTTCTCCATCCTGTTTCCTGTTCCAGGAAACCAACTTTATGCCAATTGCCTTCTGGAACCAAGGGTTCATACTTATCAATGCACTACAACAATTAGAAGGTTGAATACGGTTTCAGAAAGTATTAACTTATTTTTCATTATTTCACTGCTGGTTTAGGAAAGAAACTCTATCAGAGACACCCAATCCTATTAGAGGAACAGAATGTTATTTCCTATAAGCATCAATAAGATTAATTTTCTATTTCAGTTATCATGACTTTCCAAAAGGAGACAGAAAACCGTATCTAGTGTAGTATAATGGATTTCAAAAAACAGTCTGATACTTTGGGTTTCCTAGTAAATCAAATACAAATTAGTGGAAAGTCATTCTCAAAATGGATATACCACACTTAATTTCTGATACGAATATTCAAAAAATTGGGGGAAATGTGAAGAACTGTATCAAAGCATTACAAACTCAGATGACCATGGAAACAAATACAGAACGAAGCACTACTAAACACCATTCTATACACAAGAGATTACATTTGTTTAATATATCATTTAATCTCAAAGATGAAAAATGAGATGTATCTATAAAATGTACCCAAGGGAAGATTCTAGCCTGAGGAAGAGTACTCAGCTTACCCCTGAAAATCAGAAACTGCTGTCTTCCATTACCAGAAAATTTACTTGTGATTTCTACACAGTGAGTTTGGAAACTTACTATGTCACACACACAGAATGGAATTTATCTGAAAACAATCAATACCACAGTTCAGCAGAACCAATTCCACTTTTTTCAGATGAACTGCATTCCTTGTTGTATTAAAAAGAAAGAAGTCTTAAAATGGTAATTATTATCTAAAATTTCAAATGGAAGCTTCTAATTAAAGAAAAAATAAACTTTAAAATGAGCAAATGAAAACAGGTCAATCACATCAATGGACACATACTGTCAATGTGCATGCCCCATTCTTCACAGGATTTAGACTCAAATAAGTAATTCCATGATTCTTAGTAGCAGCAAAGCCTGCTTTCCTATGGATATATGCTTTTTGTTAAATTTCCTTCTGGTCAACTGAAGCTTTTTCAGCAGTAGGGATATTTACAAAGTCTGTTTGCTTTGGGGTTCTCTCCTGTACAAGTTCACTTTACAACTTTGGGCTCACAGGTGTCACACTGAAGAGGACTTCAGAATTTTCTTTTCCTTCTGTCCCACAATGTGTAAATACTTCAGCGTGGCGGAAAACTCTACTCTGTCAAATTTGATGGAAATCAGTCAACAGGATCAAAAGTTCACAAAGCAAGACAGAAGAAAATATATACACATACACTCGCAAAGTATGACTCAATGAATCTAAGGTCAGTTGAGTAATAAAATTTGCTAATCTGCAGCTACACCTTGCCCTGCTATGCAGTGCCACTGAGGTAAGAGCTCTGATCTAGAGATAACTGAATCCCAGGAGGCTTCTGCATACGGCACCATAGAGAGCTTGGGCTCTCCAGGTTCTTTTGACCAAATACTTCAAGGTACTTGAAAGCCTGGAACAAAACTGTAACCCACATGGAAACTCACACAAGAGCCAGTGCCGTGTCTGGAGGTACATTTCAGAAACCTCTTGTACATTTACCACAACCTTCAAACTGGATGTTACTGAGATTCTCTTACTAAAACTAATTTATGGTCCTACTAGGTTTGCACTGGAAAAATCAGAATCATGGTAAGTAATCTAAATATACATATTTCATATGAATCATACCAGCATGAGTTTATTTCAAGCAAACGTAAGCAAGTGCTATGCATACTTAAAAGAGGACTGGAAGGCAGTTCTTCCAGCCAGTCTCATTTATGCTTTGTAGGAGCTTTAGTTCCATGAGAAGGAATCTGGGATGGCACCTTCTCTAGTGCTCTCTGTGTATCTCACTGAAGTAGCAATCACAGAAAAAGTACTTATTTTCCTGCTGTTATACACCTTGCCTATGCCATGCATATGGCAGATTTTCTCATGCAATAGAAGTGTTTACAGAAAAAAAACAAAACAGAAATGTAGCAAGCCACAGAATTTTGAACTGTTCTGAATTAAGGCAAATGATAGGCCTGGTTGTACTGACTTACATGCAAGCATCAACAAAGTTAAAGTAACCATAAGCATTTGTAATACCAAAGCAGTCTCAAATGTCAGAGCACAATACTAAATTAATTTTCAGTCTGGATTATGTAAGCACCTGGCAATATCCATCATCTTCTGAAGTCATAGAAAGCAGTTTTGAAAAAAAGAATGCAACATGAATGATATATGCATAATTCTGGGCTATATTTTCTCATCCACTACACTGTAAATCAGCTTTACAGCTAACTCAACTGACTCTTGCAGCCTTTCTTTTCAATAGGAAAATCCTCCAGAGCACACTTCTCCCTCAGTAGTACCTGTTCCATTTTTTTCAGCTGGCTTCCCATTATTAGCATCGTGGTGACAAAAAGGGATAAAGGTTTCCTTAAATGCAGGAGTCACTTCTTTAAGGGCAGCTAAGCATATGACCACCACTTCGGTGAATGCGGTGACACACTTAAGGACAAAGGAACCTGCCAACAACACAAAAAAACCTGGAGACTATATATCCCAAGGTTGAAATACATTTTAGATTAAAACGAAGCTTCTCTCATTGTCTTAGCTTGCCACAGAATCTCTGCAGGCAATGTGAGGGATGACTGAAATGGGAACCTGCCCATTCATAGGCTAGTACATCTGGCTTTATCCACTGGACGTATTTCTGAAATAACTAAGATGAAGTTGCTTTTATTTAGACTGATATTTTGCAAATATTAGGTCAGTATAAGTTTTATGTATAATTCTGTAAACAAAACAGTGCTGCCATTTTTTAGGCAAAGCTTTCAACATCTTTGAAAGTCCCACATGTTGTTGCCTGGAAGCAATGAATGATGCGCTAACACAAGTCATCTATGTATCCAGCTGATTAATATTAATATTGCCCTAAGCAATCAAGAAACTAAGTTGCTCACAAGTCCCTGGTAAAGCGACAGGCCCACTGTCTAAGCCCTGGCATCAATCCCATTCACCCCAAATCTGTAAGTGTCTTTCATTAAAAAGATCAGAAAATAGGGACTTTATATCAGTGATATTTTCAGCAATTGAAATAATTCAATTAGAAATTTGAAAGCTTAAAAACAGTATATCATTTCCACAGAAATGGATTAGCTGGGACATGCCTATCAAATGCTAGACAGATTTGTATGCTAGTGAATAAAACAAGGTCATTGCTACAGTTCATTGACTTGCCCTGACTTGGCTCCTCCTCTTCCAGATACCTGGCAAAACATATTTTCAAGGGATTTACCATTCAGTTATTTTAAAGGCAAACAAGTCATTTCAGACTATGACAATCTTGCAAATAGCTCTCTAGAATGAAGCCTCTAAACTTTGCTTCATTTTCTGTGCAGAAAACATGATTTTCACTTGAGAAAGGGTGATTAAATCCTTAATTACCCAACTTACACATAAAAATGTCTTTCAGTAGAAGTAAGTGTGGGTTTTATAGATAAAGGTTAAAGCCCAGTTTGAAAATATGTCCCTTGGTGTCTATTCAGTAACTACCAAGCTGCTAAGAACTGGGAAAAGTGCACATACATACTGAAATAATGTCAGAGACTCCCTGTGGATATTCAGTGAGGTGCATCACACCTCTGTATTTGCCAGCAACATCTGTATGCCATGGTCAGAACGCAGCAGAGTAGCACAGCCTGCAGCCAGGCCTCAGGCCCTGATGAAAATCAGGGGTTTCTGCTAGTGTGAGGCATATTTATGTGCACTGTATGGATAAGACTTTAAATAGCTTTAATTTCACACAAGGAAACTATTTTAGTGACTGTAAGTGCAATTGCACTCTATAACATTCCAATTACATTGTGGCATCTCTCCTAAAAAGAATTTTTTTTTTAAAAAAAAAGGATTTTCCTGTTAGATAGTTCATTTGCGCAGTATTTACTGTCAAAGGATGCTTGCTGCAAGATGCAGCAGATATCCCCATGAAACATTCAATTACATTTTAACCACAAGCTCTGGGTACATCAGAAAAAAATATTTGGATGCACTGCTTTGAGTACTGTAAGAAAGCTGAATGTATGGCTAATAATAAAATTAATGGTTAAAGATGGTCATATCTAATAATAAATATCAGTGTCATACAATTTCTATACTTATCTCATTCAATGATCTATTTTTCATTATAGCTAATTTCAAGGGTTCAAAAACCTCACAAAGTTAACACTGATTTAATACTGTGCACGAGGGCAACATAGAAATCAAGATAAGTAGTTTTTCTTTAACTCCTTGCAACACAATTGTATACAAGCCAAAGTTATAAATGGATTTTAACAAGCATTCTGACCAACAAAGACCAAGTAATACACAGACATAACGTTTGCTCAGGAAGTCTTTAAGGGTCTTCATGTTATTAGGGTTTAGGAATGTATACCAGGGAAGTATGATCTTATGTGATATTACTACAAATATCATATGTTTATAGTAAGAGAGACTTAAATGCCAGTATACCCACCCCCAGTTTCTACTTCTCCCTGCAATTAACAGCCTACCAGCAAACTAACTACCACACATCACGGGAAGTACACACTGCTGTCAAGCCTCTTCAGAAAAATAACAGGACAGGAAAGGGGAAGACTGTAAGAAGTCATGGTAAGAAACCATTTACTTGTACTGTTTGTATGAACAGAGACAAATAAAGCTTTCCTGAGAGCTTTCGGTAGAACACTCTGGCGTTTGCAGACCCAGACGTCTCTCACTGCACACTCCTCCCCCAGTTTGTTGCCACCCACAGCCTCTCACCTGCTTGACTACAGATACACCCTGCAGCGAGCAGCAGCAGCAGCCCCATCCAAGGAATAGCATGGACATATATGCCCTTATTTGACATCCTGCCCAGCTATTCAGCTGCAATTTTACTATTGGTATTTTCCTAACAGTGAAGTTAGCTACAATCCATTAGCTTGTTTATACAATATATGTGAGTTCTACTGAAATCAATACAATTTTGTTCAGGTACTGAAGTCTGCTCATGAAGAGAGCAAGACAAGAAACATGCTACAGGATGTCACCAGGGTCCAGTGCTGCAAATATCCCCTGTAAGGCATTCACAGGAGGAATGGCCTTTAGCTAATACTAGCTAATCATAAACATTTGAAGACTTAGGTCCTCAAAGATTACAACTTAAAAAACAAAACAAACAAAAAAAACCCAACCCCCCAAAAGCACCCCCCACCCCCACCCCATCCCCCAAGATTAGTGTGTATCAAGGACTGAAAAATAAATTTGAAAGGATTTGTTTAAATAGGTTATAAAAGTATATCTAGGACTTTTCTTCATGGCACTGCACGGACAGGACAAAAGAAGGTGAATCACTTTCATATGCTGAGTCAGGAATGATTTTTCTTTTTTAATGAGCGGGGAGTACATACAAATGTCTACTGACAAAAGCAGCAGATTAGGGTAATACTAAATCCAAGTGGAAAAAGGAGAAAAGATTTTCCAAATGTATAAGACTGTAAAAAAATGACAAACGGCCTTATGAAACAAAGCTGAAGTGCATGAGAAAGATAGAAAAGAAAGCTAAAATGAACAATGGGACAACTGCCCACCATACATATGAAAATAATACAAGAGTGATAAAGACAGGTAAGTGCCTGGAGAGCAGGGAGATAAACTATATCATGAAATAAACTATTTGCTTTGAGCAAGGGAAGGCAACTTTTTTCTGTTGTCCCTAGAGCAACACATTATGGAGACTGTAACTACCTCTGCAGCTCAGTATGTATTCCAGGATCTTTGCTCACAGGAGGAAGAAATAAACTTCCTGCAGAGAGTACTGCAGCCCAGGTCTGTGTACACATGTAAGCATCTTTACTGCCAGGAAAAGAGTGAGCAGAAGACCAGAGGGCCGTCTGCACTTCGCTTTTCAGGACCTTGCTTTCTTCCATTTTGCTTCCCATCAACTTGCAGAAAGATGAAGACATTAGCACCAAAAATTTGCTCTAAAAGAGTTGGGAATCATTCATGTAGAACGTTGAAGAAAGAATGAAAGGGACTCAAGTAAGGGGAAAAGTGAGGTGGAACATGGCATATGATAAGGGAAATCAGAAATGGAAGAAAAAAGCTGCCTCCAAAAATTAACAGATAAGCACAAGTCTAATAGGAGACAAAATTACTGCGAAAAACTGAGATGGAAGAGATTATACCCACTAATGATTCACTTCACATTAAAAGGAGAGAGGAGAGACGAAGACAAAAAACCCCACAAAACTAGCCCAAATCTCTAGGAAGGGCTCTTACTTTGGAACAGTACAGGACTTAGAGAATTATGTCTTGAGCAAAATTAATCAGCAGTTTTTCCAGATGATAGATGATAGCCTAAACCATCTGATAGTAAGAGTACAAAAAAAGCATTAGAAAGGAAAGAAGCATGAATGAAAGGAAAATTTGTTGTGGCTGCAAATCTGAATAGTGATTAAAGACAAAAGCACAGAAGTCAGAAAAACATATTCCTTGATTATTGACAAATACATAATTTAAAACCATCTTGCCACTTTCATGATGTCGTAACACTTATCAATAAATGTTAGAAATGGAGGAAATCACAGAAAGTTATGTTGGGGTAATTCCTGAAAAAGAGTTAACGTGGAAATAAAACCTTCTTTTGTATAAACAATGATGACATAAAAACAAAGAAACAACAACCAGTTATTTTAAAGAGTAAATGGTACCTAACCAAGCTTACACGATATTGGCAAGTCCCCCAAAATTAACCTGAAAAATCTCATGTTCTTATAATAAGATGGCACTCTGCCTGCCATGGATTTTCAAACTTTCTGCTCAAGAACTTGGGTTTAGCATCCAGCAACATGGCACAGTAAAGAATCCCAGAATGCCCTAAGTGCTTCCCGCAGAAGTCTGCAGGCCAGAACAACACAATAAGCGCTGCATTTTGCAAGACAACAGTAAAGCAAAACATATAACAAAAGTTCTAAATAAAACAAGAAACACAAGGCAGAGACACAAAAATTTGAGAGACTCTGGATTAAAAAAAGAGGACACTCACAACAGACAATATTAAATTTTCATTTCACCCATTATATTTTATGTATTTTCTTCAAACAGTCTTCTAGTCTTACTCTGAGAAGTTTTAAGCAAATGCATTGGTAACGTCTAGTTTGCAAAAAGAGAGGTCTAAACCATTAACTACGTGAACGACCAGTGTTTGCCTAAACCACTGATTAACTACATCAGCAATTTGTAGTTGTGTTTTAAGGCCATAAATAATAATATCCAAATTAGGAAAAATGAGACACGATACCTGGAGAAGGTGCTTAGAGTGACAGAGTTTCAAAGGATTGTAATTACTTGAGCCAAGAGGTGGCAAACCAGTCTATCGGTTATGCTCCTCTGAAGCTCGTGGAAATGTACTGGGAAACTGCAGATAAACACTTGGCAGCTCGCTAGCAGAAATCCTGCCTACTACTGTATTTACTGCATTAACAAGAGTGAGCACAAAGGAATTCTTGGATTTTACACTACCATCTTAGCAGCAGTAAGAATATATAAGCCATGATTTTACCTTTTGTGCTCAACTTAGAAATCCAAGAATTCGTTCTACTAAACATGCTCACTGTTTTGTTAAAAGAATCCCAAATCATTGTAGTATTAGTAGTTATTTCATATTGGCATATCAGCATGGTACAATTCTCTGTCTTCACCTCAAGATACTCTCAGGGGCTTATTCTGTGTTAACTAACTAAACTGAAAAGCCTTCAACGAGAAATTGTAGAAAACCATAACTTAGCAAATTTCACTGAAGTGAAGGAAAGGGGAAAATACAGACCTCGAGTCATTACTAGACAGTTACTCCTCTTCTCTCTTTTCTTCCGCTCTCCTTTTTATTTTTTTTTCCCTTTTTTGCTAGAAAGCAAGAAACATGCACCTCTGCTATGACCAGCTTGCTTTCTTTCATGATTCAAGCGTTGCTCCCAAGGCAGCAGCTCAGGGGCTCTCCAGCGAGTGCCAAACCTGTAGTTAAGCAGCAGTGAGCAACACACTGCCGCTCTACCATGTTTTCCACCAGGAACTGTGGGGAGGCATTTGTCCCCGCATAGATGGATGTGGCTTTTGCTGGAATTGCTCATGTTTCATCTTGGTAATTTCATTTCATTAGCTTCCATTTCCAAAGTGCATACATTTTTCCCCATTGTACAGATGTTCCTACTGACATAGGCAATGCATCACTCCAAGTTTAACAGTGCTCCATTGTTTCTGCCACCAAGCCCTCCTATGGGCTAATCAAACCACTCGTGTATATAGCTAAAACTTATAGCTTAGGTTTAAAAAGCATAGAGACAAAAAGTCTAACAAAAATATATTTAATAAAATCTGCCTTCTTGTGCACTCCAAGAATGAGGGTGATTAGCCTGAAGGGGAGCTATAAACAGACCATACTTCAGGTGCATTAAATCATTGGTCTCCCATTTTAATCTTAAATTTCACATGCTACTGCCTAGACAAATTATGAATTAACTGTGCTTTGCTTTGAAGAATCTGTTTCTGAGCCCACTTGTGACATCCCAGTGAGAAGCTCTAGAATTTGTTTGTGTTTTTATTCCAGGGCCGGCCCAGTAGTTCTCTCTGCTACCACGATGCAACTCAAAGTTTCCAAGCAAGGGAGGGACTTGTGCAGCAAGGGACTTAACTCACAGCCTACAGCACTGCAGCTCCATGTAACACTGTCCTTCAGGTGCACCAGATGCTCTTTCTCTCCTCAAAATATAACAGCAATTTAGGAGAAACATACAGACATACAAGCAGGCACATTCAGGCAGTCATATTCACACATTCAAATAAGCCCTGTGGGTATCTGTGCTGGAAGCAAACCAAGGACAGATTTATTCTTCCAGTTTTGCCCATTATATTTTGATTCCAGTATTTTCTTCTCCAGAAATGCCCATGCCCCTACTGCCTTCACTCAAGAGTAAATGCAGCAATATCATGAATGTCCAGCAACAGAGCAGCCTCGTGTTTATATGCACTGTGTGAATATATTTGCTGAGATTCCAATGCTTATAGGACTGTGTATGTGCACATATCTGACCACACACTTCCCTCACAAACTTGGTCAGTTCAGAAGAGGAAAGGGACTGTAAAAGTGACTGCTCCACTGCTACTGCGGCACTACATCTCGTCAGCAGGTGTGCATCGCTCAGCAGAACTTCTACAACAGAGCATTCCACCAGCTTCCCACCTCCAACCTTCCAAACATCAGTGAGGTCACCCTGAAAGCTTGGGTGGGTTCCCCTACAGTTGATAGGACGATGCCAGATGATTGCAGATCAGGAGAACAGTTAATTTGTAGTACACAACTGTCTGACCAAATTTTTGCTACAAAATCACTAAAAAAATGTGTCCATAGTTTCATTTTTATCAGAAGTACGTTATTTTTTTAGCAGAATAAGCTACCTAGCTTCCTAATCACACAGACGTTCTTGCTTTTTTAATTTTTTTTAATTTTATTTATGTAATTATTTTCTGGCCCTTTTCATCTCTGGCACGATGACAAAATAGCAATCCTTTTATATAAAGAGGTTATTTGTTGAAGCAAAACACACCTGAATAGCTTAAATCGAGTTAGGAGAGGAAACAATCTCATGGCCTAAGCATCTGGTTGAGCGCCTGGAGATGTGCATCATTTTTCAGCTCTGCCTCAGGCAGCACATGACATCAGGCAGCTGATGCTCCCGGAGAAGCCAGCTCCCAGCACGGCTGCCCAGCACACACCCCAGCGCGGCCAGATGGCTTCCCCGCTTGCTCGTGCCATTCACCGCACATCAGTGCGGCTCTGCAGGGGTGCGCACCATCGCCTGCACACCTCACAGCCTCGCTGGTCCCAGGCCGGCTGCGGCCATGGGACAGTCTGACTACAGAAAACTGCTCTAGGGGGAAAAAAGTAATTAATTGGGGTTTGATCCCTAAGCTTGTGCCTTTAGCTGACATCAGGGAAATACTGATGTGAGCATACTGCCAGGTTCACCCGAGACCAAATTCCACTCTTGCTACTGGAATAATACCACTAATTAATTCAATACATATTTATGTATGTGGCATTTGGAAACAGGCTGTTTTGGTCCCTGACTGATTTCCTTAGATGAAATTACAGCCTCACAGAGGGCTGGAGCAATTCCAAATGACCACGGTCACCAGCAAATCCACTCCCCACAGAGAGCAGGATGCCCAGGGAGCTAGGGCATGCAAGGCTGTGAGGACCCTGAAAAACAGCGCCTAATTTAATTCTCCAGGACTAACCGACCGTCCTTACACAGACTAAACAGAAGCCTAAATTCACCCTCACAATGACCTGGCTTTCAATAAAATTCCAAGTAATATATTTTC
Source organism: Ibycter americanus (assembly GCA_035590275.1). NCBI lineage: Eukaryota > Metazoa > Chordata > Aves > Falconiformes > Falconidae > Ibycter > Ibycter americanus. Next base: position 34,431,902 of record JAVJGI010000032.1, on the reverse strand, counting down.
CTTTCACAGCCAGCTCTTCTCTGGGAGGAGTTCTGCATAGTCAGACTGGCTGGCTTATAAAAAGTAAACTCTAAAAAATGAACTGAGAGAAGAACTGAAAAAAAGTCATGAGTCAGCTCCACCACTACACAACTGCTTTAAAAATGTTGATAAAAGTACTAGATTTTGCATTCTTTTTTGTTCAGGTCTGACATTTAAGTCCTTACGGACCATCCCTTCAAGCTGTTCTCTTCAAAAATAAAGGTAACTCACTCTGCAGAGGCGAGCTCAGGGCACGGAGCAGCAGGGACACTCCATCTCCTCAGGCGAGGCGGCTGTGAGGAGCCGCGCGCCGCCCAGCGCCAGCCCCAACCGGTTCCAGCCGGCTCCGCCACAGCCCCTTCCCGCCAAAACCCACCAGCCAGTGCACCCTGCGCCCCTGCCACAGGGCTAGCGGCCGAGGCCAGGAGTTTGTGTCATCAGAAATATGTGTTAATTGGCAATAAGGAATAATTGGCCAAGTTGAGACTTTTTCTGCCATGACGGGTACAGGAAAACGGTGCTTTCCCCTCAGCCAGCCAGCCGTGCTGCCAGGCCAGTGTCTGCGCTTGCAGCAAACAGCCGGCCGTGAAGAGGGAGGCTACACACACCCTTCCTGCTCCCAAGTTTCACACACAGGCAATAGCACTCGCACTACAAAATTACAGCCTTCTGGAAGGACAAAGCCTCTCACCACTGACTCATGACCCTCACATGCCTAATCCAGCCCATGGTGCCTCAGCACTGCAACTAGGAACGCTGCAAGGAAAACTTCTGGAGAAGTATGAAACAAAATGTACCACGGGGAGGGGGGAATTTACCTCTGCGCAGCTAATTCTTACAGAAACAGATCTCTTTGCACACACCGGTGAGTGTCAGACACAGAGCACGCTGCTGCGCCGCTGCCTCTGCCCGCTCCTGCCCTGTTGCAGCACTACCAAACTATCACGCTGCAACAAGGCTTTCCCACACAAGGTTCCAAAAGTTCATCTACTGTCCGTGCTGTTTCTTCATCC
>JAVJGI010000032.1:34416150-34430768 GCA_035590275.1 Ibycter americanus | reverse complement strand
AGCCAACCCACCGCCCCAGAAGCAAGCCCACAACTGTATATTATCAATGTTGATTAACCCTCTACAGTTCCTCTACACTGCCCCACTGACCCCAGGTCTGCAGGCACCCAGGAGCGCTCCAGGCCAGCGGGGAGGCTGCGCTCGCCCGGCCGCCCACACATCCAGCCAGTCATGGAGACAGTATGCACCAGAGTACCAGAAACCAGGCAGGTATTTGAAAAGAAAGCACACTACAAAATATAAGCAAAAGACTGACATTCATGTTCGCATGCTTACACATTTAAATGTCTCTGTTTATATTTTATATATTTATGCATGTTTGCAAGCTTACATATTTAAATGTTTACATTTTATATATTTATGTATGTTTACATGCTTATATATTTAAATGTTTATATTTTATATATTTATGTGTTTACATGTTTACATATTTAAATGCCTGTGTATATTCTGTATATGTATGCATGTTTACATATTTAAATGTCTTTATATTTTATATATTTATATATGTTTGGATGTTTACATATTTCTATGTCTATATTTATATTTATCTATATATGTTTATATTTATATACTTGTATATTAAATATTTATATTTACACATTTATATGTAAATATAAATATTTTAAGGCATTCACAATGTAACTAGAGAAACACTGGAAAGAACAAAAACTACTTTTGTAACTGAATATGCCTCGTAGTTGTTGCCTAAGAATTAAAAGACACTGATAACTTTATTTTCACATTAAAAATGTTTTTTTTCTTAAGTTCTAGAATTTCTTTCCTGTGCATCTTCTATACATAACACCAAGTGACAGTAATGGGAATTATATGAGCCCTTTTTAAAGAACAGAATGAACCTTTTAGCTGTAAAGCCTACGTTTATTTGGTGGTTTTTAGCCCCTGGTGATACCTGAAGCTCTCACATCAAAAAGGAGTTCTGTATTTTGCAAAATGCAGGGAAAGAAAAGTTGACTGGCACACAGGACAGTCATCTTTTGTATTAAAGGTCAAACTTTAACTGGTGCTTTAACTGGTGTAACCCAGGTTAGTCCTTTGACTTCAACAGTTACTCCAGTTTCATAGCAGCTGGGGATTTGGCTACTCATGTCAAGATCCACCCTTCTATCACCACTTCAGCTCTACAAAACGTTTTGTGGTTTATCAAACACATTCAAGGCAGAATACGTGATATGGCATAGCAGCATTGCAACGTATCACACAAACTATTCCTGAAAACTGCTGAGGCTTTTTCCTCTCTACTTCCAAGCTGCTACTGAGCTTCTTACTTGCACGTAGAAAGACTGGGAAAATTATAAGAAGATAACCTACCTACCTTTTAATTGTTACAGCAGACAAGGCTATTTTAATGTGAGAAATACGAGGCCAATTCAATATGCAATTTGTTTGTCATCTATTTAAATTATATTAAAAATGTGTCATGGTCAAGAGCCACCAGTAGAGATTTGATCTTAGAAATGCACGTCCTCAGGTTTCCTCGTGAGTGGCCCTGTCAGGTCTTACTGTCTCTGTTCCAGGCTGGCTACTGAAAGCGAGCTTTTACAGGAGCGAGACATACAGTGCGGTCAATTCAACCAACTGAACAAGAAGTCACCCCCAACCCGTACAGCAGTACAGCAGAGATTTTCAGCATACTGTGGCATACTCCAAATTTCTAAAGGAAATGACTGAGTATTATATCAACCCTGCACAGTCCATTTGTACTCACTGATGCAAAATACCAACCGAACATTAGTCACTGCCTAAGGCTATGCATGTCTGCATCACTGCTTCTGCTCATCAGCTTCATTCAGTCACTCCTCCAATACGGAGTAATAGCAAGTTCATTCTGTACAAGCTCATCTTTGCTTTCTGCTTCCATCCCAGATCACAAAACGGAAAATCTGCAAATATTTTTTCTTGGTTACAAATGCATTGGCCAATATTTTCCAAGTGGTGATTAAAAAAACCCCACAAAACAAAACAAAACAGAACAACACAACTTTTTTTTAAAAAAATTCCACTAGTCAGTCAAAAAAAGATCAGGCTCAATGCTAAATATTAATGATTCGTTTTGTTTCCATTACAGGACAGCTAAGAGGCAGCAGTTCAAGACTGTTTAAGAGCCCTACATAACTTTAAACATGCTGTGGATGTGCATGTGTATCTGTCACAAGCAATTTTGCTCCAACTTACTGACATTCTCCTTATGTATGTGACAAGGCACCAACCACAATTTTTGGGTCAGATCCAAAAAAAGAATTACTTCACTCTCCCAGGAGCCCATGATTTCTAATGTTATTTAACATTCACGGCTGCTAGCAATAATTAAACACTCCGTGGATCTGTAAAGGGTGTTTCTGGCATTGAGAGAGGAGGACAGAGCATGAAACAGAGGCCGAGAAAGGGATGGGTGACCAGCTCGGGGCTGGCTGTCCTCAGTCAGTCTGAAGAACCAGGACTTCTTCGAAAGAGCTCATCTCAGCTTCCCATCTCAAGCACATTTACTCGAGAGCGCATTGCCTGCAGCCTCCACAGCATGCAGTGCTGACCCACATGCCTAGCTGCTGATGCACGCCAGCATCTCTGGGCCCTGCAGAGCAAGGCTGCACGTGTCAGCGCCAGTCTGGCACTGCTGGGCCGCTGGCAATCCAGGGCAGCTGGCATGAGAGCTGTCTTGGAGCAACCTAAGGCAGCTCCAAATCATCCCCTTCCTTGTGCCACCTCACAATCTCTCTCTGCAATGTGAAGACATTCCTACGCTACATTCTTAAACACATTTGTTTACTGTGAGTTAAACTGTGCTACCTAGTACCTGTATAGATACAACTGCAAGGACCCCCAAGGTTTGTGGTTTACCCTCAGTCTGGCAGAAAAGGAAATAGGCTGTGATCCAGAAACAAAGCCAGAGGAGTCTAACCTGTTCCTGAGGAGGAACCAGCACTTCCGAGAAGAAATCAAAAAGCAGAAGTTACAGGTATGAACAACGCCTGCCCTTCTCCCAGCAGATAGCGGAGCAGTGCTGAGCACGTGCCTTGTGAGCACATGCTGAGCCAGGAGGAGGCGGGCACAGACCACTAGTAAAATGATGGTATTTAACATACGCGTAGGTTACCTCACTGAGACAACTCACTGGCCTCGAACAACTTTTTTCTTTCCTTTCTGCACACAGTTTTGTGAAATTGCTTTTCCTTTTGCTGTTACCATAGCAACATCACTTTCAAATCACTGTCCAATGACTAAGGCAAGTGACTTCATTAACAGAATCCAAAGGATGGGAGACCTACTGAATATTTAAAAATCATTAACACAACAGCATAAAAAATAGCAAACAAATCTGAATATTAGCAGCACTAAGAAGTTAGGCATTTGGTCTTTTAGATTAAAGATGTCACATGGATACAGCAACTTTTTTTTTTTTTTTTTTTTCTCTTTTGCAACACCTTACAGCTGGGCTTTCTATCAGAGGACATCCAGGAGTGATTTAACCACTTACCAGTTCATTCTCACACCTCAGTGCCTGGCACAAAAATAGCATCTGAGCATCCTAGATTTATTTGATACATCAGAATTCCACTTCAAACTTAGTTTACATTGTCACTTGACTAATGTTTATTTAAGCACAGATGAACAGCAAAACTTGAAAAAAAGTATAAAAAGATTAACATCAGTCAGACAAAATTCCCATATGCATTGTATTTAACCAAAATATTTATCCTTAATTATTCCAATTAATCTCCTCTGGGGATCTGGAAAGGGAGAGCACAGCCCTTGCCCCAGGGCTATGTAACTTGTTAGGGGCATTGTGAGGTCAGCTCTTTGGGCAAGAGAATGAATAAATAGGTACATCTTTTCTTCTCTCTTGTTTTGATTCCTCTAGAAATGCCTCCTCTCTTTTATCTTACAGAAATGCCAGCAATGAGCTTTCATTTCCAAACGTGATGGCAATAATAGACTGATTTTCTCTTATGTGCAGTCTGAGATTGAGTTTCTTCCTCCCTTCCCTTGTTACAAAATGCAAAGGTAAAACCAAGACATTTCCCTTTCCCTAGAGCTTCTCTGAGATTGCATTTCTATCACAGTCTTTAATTAGCACACTTTTCTGTAGCTTAAACTGTGTTCTTGCTCCCCTCAGCACAAGAGCACTACAGAAATATGCCATGAAACGAACCTCTGAACACAGAGTTTGATAAACTTCTAATCTCTAGTCCTTCAAACACATCAGCTGTGACAATCAGATGACAGCTCTGGAATTCAGAGTGATTTCTCTACCACCACATACCCTGCGCTAGCCCCTACCCCACCAGCTTTTGCCAGTTTAGTGCTTCATTCTGCCACAAAACATCTGCTAAGAAACATCCCTCTTTTGGAGACATCCCATTTATCAAGGCCGCACTGCGGTGACACCCGCGGCCTTTGGTGAACCAAGAGCAGAGGCACAGCACTTCGAGTCTTTCCGTCCCAAGTCTGCAGCACAGAGGCCATGTGTTATGAGCCACCAGCCTGTACAGCCCAAAGCGATGCCCAGACTTTCTCATTTTTGCTCAGAACGAGCCACACTGCAGCTCTCACAGCAGCATTCAGACCTGGCAATGTCTATAAGCAAAATGGAAGAATCTATTGACATATAACTATAAGGCAACTATAAAGCAGTCTCCGCCACCGAAAACAGAGGGACCTCCATGCATCTGCATTTTCTGAGCCCCTGATAGAGCTGTAGGGCTGGGAGATTTCTGCCACTGAGCTCAGAGGAAGCAGAGGATAGTTACGCTGAACTCCTGTACCAGATTCATTCCCAAAACCACGGTTCCTTGCTACGGTAGTCTCCAACTGCCTGAACGCCTTTTTGAACAAGAGTGGTTGGTGTAAGAGAAGAGTCTGAAATTAAATCATTCCAGTAGATCAACCCAGAGCATCAGCTTTGCATCATTTTCTTTTTGAGCTTCACCACACATCTGAGGAAAGGCAGAAAGTCTTGCCCTGGTGTATCAAGAACACCTCAGCAGAGCCTAGCATTACCTGGAAGACATTTTCATAGTCTCTGAACAGCAGTTCAGAACAGTAGGGGGTTCTATTCCTTTCTTAAAATAGATTTTCTGATTTTACAAATCTGGCAATGGCTCAGTAGATAAGAAAGAGTGCCATGAACAGCTGTGAAAGTATGAATTTCCCTACAGTACAAGGCCAGCGTATACAATCAGCCCAAAAAGCCATTTTGTTACACAGTAGTTCATATTCAGAAAAATTACATTTTACGGTAATATTTCCCTGACAAATAAATTACCAACCAAAAATACTAAAAATCAAATGATAGTTCAGTAGCTATTACCTCTTCCTTTACTGCTGAGTTTTGATGAATTACTTTTCTTGTAAATCAGCAAACAGAATGATATTGCCTGTCTCAATTTGTAAGTAACGTTACTTTTTTTCTTTTTTTTTTTTTTTTTTTTTTTTACACATTGCCATGAGATATTGTCCCCTTTTACTACTTGTATGTATATCCTGCAAGTGATCTCTGGTGTGTTAAATCATCCCAAGAAAAGCAGCCTTCTGCAGTGAAATCTAAGCCTCAGCAATGAGCAATGGCCACGGAGCAGGTGAGCAGACAGCCTGAGTCTGGGGTGGTTTCCAGCACATCTGACAAAAGCTGTTCTGGCTATGATTACACACTAGATAAGCGTAGTTTTCCACATATTGCAGCAATTCGCTTGCTTTCCAAATAGGGTTCAGAAGTGCTCAGGCCAAATCGCTGTCCTGCTGCTCGCTGCCAATATTTCAGGAAGAAATCTAGAAGTAAAATAAACTCATCGCTTATTGGAGCAGTGACTATATTGATACCTCTGTAGACCGTTCAAGCATTGCCTTAACCAGAATTTATAGGAACCTCTGGGGGTTTATTTCAGCAACAACCAGCAGGACAGTCCAAGCCAATCTTCTCTGTGCACTTCTACTTTATATTGGGCCTTTTCTAAAAGTGGTCTCTTTAGAGATTTTGTCTGCATTTATCTGGAGCTTTTGACTTGTGTTCCAAGACCATCAAGAACTTGGTCACAGGTATAATTACAATAACCTCTTTTGTGACATATTGCATGTCCTTGGCAAGGAGAGTTAGAACGGACCAGGCAGCTGCTGTACCAAATGATTAATAGAGAAAATGGGATAATCTGGATAGTTACAGGCCTGTCAGCTTGACACTAATCCTGCACAATGGAATGGAATAAGCAATACACAACATAATTTATAAAGAATTACAACAGCTTAATAAAATTAATGGTGGTACACGTGCGTATCAAAAAATACAGTGTCAAACTAGCCTAACAAATTTCTTCTGATGGGATTACAGGTATGGGAGATAACAGTACTGGTGGTAAAGCAACATAATTCAGCAGGCATTGGATTTACTACTGTACAACTTTTGACTGACAACTCAGAACATTATAAATTGGTGTATTACACTAAATAGACTTGAAACTTACAAAACAAAAGTTTAGAAAAGAAGCCTAACTGTAGATGGGGAACCACCACAAAAGGAGTGTGTTTTTAATCCAGGCCTCAGTCTGGGGCCTTTTGTTACTTTACCTCTTCTCCAAAGACTTAAGACGACATGAAATCGTTCCTGTGCAAGTGAATTAAAAACAGTTGAGCTGAAAACAACTAAGAGAGCAGGCAACAGCCCTTGGTCAGACAAAAGGGAACAAGCAAACAATATGCATCTCCACATGGCCAAACAGTGTCCTATCAGTGGGCAAAAAAATACCAGTATCCAACTGGACCTGGCAGAGTAAAGGACTCCAGGATGGGTAGCAGTGAGAAAGACCTGCAGATGATGCAGAACTGCTCGCTGCAGTGCAAGCAATGTGAGGGAATGGGCTAACGTCATCAAAGATGTCAGGAAGAGTCAAAGGGAGGAGTCCAGCTGCTGTCTGGACCACGGTGCTGCAGTACAATTCTGGGACAGCAGGAAGCAATATTTGTTTGGGGTATTGTAATGTTTGGAATAAAAATAGAATATAAAATTAAGAATAAAACCATCAGCCTGTTCTGTCTGCACTCCCTGCAGCTGATACATCTCCTGCAGTAAGAGGCTGCTTTTGTGAACCAGACTGTGCAGGGTATATTAATGAGACCCGCACTCCAAAGCGCCAGCCGCAACAGCAACGTTCTTCTGAATTAGGATAAGATCCAAATATCCATTTTCCACAGCTCAGTTCTTGTAGAAGCTAATTTCTTCCTAATAAAGCTGCAAGAGATTAAACCTCAAATGTGAAATGTTAGCAGAAAAAGAAATGTTCAAAGGGCACGGACTAAAGGAAAGCCATCCAAGTCCATCAAGTCACACTAGATGCTGGGTAAGTCAATCAAAAGCAGCGAGAAATGCTCAGATGTGCTGAACAGGGCTATAGGTTTTTCATTAATTGTGATTATATGGAGGATAAGACACATCCACTTAGCTTGGGAGGAAAGTGAATAAGAATATTCAAAGAACTTCAGTATCACCCCCAGGCTGATTATCACAGTCTTTCCCCTGAAGAAGTGTTTCCCTTTCAGTGTGTGTTTTGTCCAGAAGGATGAAGGGCGCAGTTATTGATGTCTTCCCTTCTATAATTCTTTTTAACTACATGCACTTTCCTTTCACAGAGCCAGAGGAGATGCTGACACATCTCCAACCTTTTTCTTAGAGATTCATGAGCTAAAGTAAATCCTACATATGTGAATAGGAATTTTAATTAATTCACACTCCTAGGATTAACAAATGTAACAATTTAAATGAAAAACATTTAACTCAAAAGACTTAATAACATGCTTTTTATGGTGATTTCGCTATTCCTACAAGAAAGTTGCCTTCTACCAAAACTGGGAAGTATATTTTTAAAAACTGTGAAACTGGAACTGATGTTGTAAATTACCAAAATCAACAAAGCCTTTCAGGGATAATTACAATGGCCGAGGATTACTTCTAAAGTTGTTTAAATGCTTACATTAATAAAGTTTTAAGTTCGTAAGACCATTATGAAGAATGCTACAGGTATCTTTATTCCAAAAGTGAACTACATTAGTCCACAAGCTGGCATTTCAAGTATGCTTAAATATTATACTGTTAATTTTGGATCACTCCTCCCTCCTCTCTCTTGATGTCTGAGTTGCAGTAGAAGACACGACCATCATTTAGGATGAAAGGTCTCAGGATATGTAAAATGACTGGCCTTAGGTTTGATCTTACCCTTATAGCATCACGCACTTAAAAGGACTAATAAAACTCTCTTTCAACTACCAAGCACAAAGAAACATGTGTTCAACTTACAATAAACAAAGGTCATTCTGACCAAACTGGAAAGGCTCCAGCTGCTGGAAAGAATCCAAAATAATTTTATAGGGAAGTGCCTGCTAATGCCAATATACAAACCCCACCCAAATCCCAAACGAAAAACTAAAACCCAACTAACCAACTGCTGAAGGCACATGGGCTCAGATTTCTAAAATATTTAGTCATTGCACTCCCAGTTTTGAAATAAGCTCTGACTTATGCAAGAGCTTAAGGTATGCTTTTGAAACGCGTGTCTTAATGCTTCTCCACCACCAACTCAGACAAGACAGACAGGAGCACCAGCCTAAGACGAGTTATATAAACGAACGTATATCAGGATGAAGAGCAGTGGAATGCAGGTCTGAATTGCTAATTAAGAAATGAATATAACATTTGAAAATACTGGAAAGATTTAACTGTCATCTATTAAAATTTCTTGGCAAAACTTCAAAAGTTTCCCACAGCTGCCGGGTTTCTCATGGCTCACAGTGCTTCCTCATTGAAGAAGGTAGAGATAAAAGGTCGGGGAAATGGATATGACTGTACAACGGCGTAGGCAAGGTGACAACTGTCACTCCGTGGCTGTATTCCACCAGAGCTGACAGAACATGCCAGCTTTGCCTTATCTTTCTTTTCCTGAAGAGTAGCAAGAACAGATACTGCCTACCTGAAGCATGGTCCTGCATCACAAGCATTAACCAACCAAGCAAGCAGGTATCTTTCCAGATCACTCTGCACACACTGCATGGAAGCCTTCACAAGCCGTACAGGTGAAATCAGACTGTGATGTTTACCTTCTGATGTTTCAATGCTGCTGTAACCTACAGTGAAATACGAAGGTGAGGTCCCTCACTTTCCTAAATGCACTAATGTCTAAAATACTGTTATTTTTAAAGATCTCAGTGTTTCTGAAGAAAGATGAATTTTTATTCCCACAGTAAAATGAACCAGCTAGCTGAGGGTAAATATGTTAAGAGGACTCTTCAAAGAACTTTACAGACAGTGATGCCATCACTGATGATGATAATTTTAAGATCTGTCTTTGTCCAAATGGAAAAAGACAAATTTGTTTTAAATTAAAATTGCTCGTTAAGCTTTCCAAGGATTATTATCTATAAGGCGAAATATATAAAGAAGACTGTCTATAAATAAGTAATATATACACATGGGCAATAAAGTATTTATGAATAAAAATGTATAATTACCCTAACGCAAATTTGGGCTAATGTGGAGTAGTGATCGTATTGTGTAAAATAAGCAGTTACAAGCTGCAGTCACAAAGATGTGATAACCTCTGTGAGAGGGGATACAAACTGCAATGAAAACAAGAACTTGCTACTTTATAGTAAGTTCAAAGGAAGCAATTTAACTGTTAGACACACAGCATCACAGGAGACAGGGAATATACAACATGGAGGGAAAACAATAATATTTATTCTCTGCCATGGTCTCTCTCACCATTTTCTTTATAGAATGCTGCAACAATTAAACAGAATAAACTTGAAGAAAAAGCACAAAGAAACCCACTAGTGTAAAAATTGAATTATTTGTACTGGATCCGTAGCCCTGGCAGCTTGCAAACTGAGTGCTGATCTTTGACAGGCTATGGGATTCCTGAGCTTTACTGTCTGCCTGCTGTAAGGGAAGTCATCTGAAACCCCTGAAATAATCTATCAAAGACTGGCAAACGGTGAAGATGAATGATCACATCAAAATGCTTGCCTTCTTGGCCTAGAGATGCCGCCTTTATTTAATCATTTTCATAAGTTACTTATTAACTCATCCATAAGTTTCCACTGCTCCAGGAACCTGACTGGGGCTGATCTAGGCACTGTCCCAGGTGAAATGAAGCTGCAAATTAGAGCAGCATGAACCTTGGTTGGGCCTGAGCTGTTATTACGCCTGAAGAGGGACCTGGCTCAAATAATCAGTGAACAATCTGGCTCATAATTAGTATTAAAAGGGAAATCAAAAGCAGGAGACAGGTCACCTTCAGCAGACAGGCTTATGGCCACCAAGCCATAAACATTTGCCATCTCACACAGAGGACCAACATTTGTTGCTCAAAGGGAAGAGCGATGACTGCTAGGACACAGCATGTTAAGGCATTCACTTGAGTAGAAGCCTATTTCCCAGGCATAGTCTTATAGCCAGAGACTACTCAAAACAAGGACAGGTATCACAGCTGATTCCTGATTCTTATGGACAGTGCCTACTCCAAGTATTTCTATGAAAATGGATGCTTTTAATTTTCAGCTTCTAAGGATGCCATACACTAAAATGATGAGATTATTACTAATTTATATGAACATCTACCTGTCTAAAATTAAGACCTCTTAACTTTTACATGCATTTTAAGATGTTTGTTCATAATGGCAGATTTAGCAAGGACCTCTTTTGCTTTTTAGGTAGGCAAGGCAATGCTGTTGTTCCAGGGTATTACAAAATCATTGCACCTAATTTCATAACTCACTGGGGGCATAATGGAAGAATCTAACTAGAGGATACAGTGCTAACAATAACTAATGTTACCTTTGTTTGGCTGGGAAATGTTAATTGCTTTCAATGTTTTGGGTTTTTTATTTTAGATTTTTCCTTCCAAAAGTCAAAACCCCCACAATTGTTACACACTTTGGAGTTTCAGAGACAGAAACTGTGACACTGAGCATAGCTAAAGCAAGACCACTGGAACTAGTCTTATTAAAGGTAAGGTCATTGCCAATACATTTCAGAGGCTTTTGCTGCTAACCTTTTAGCAAGAGATACAGTTAAAATGCTTTTCACTCTCACAATAAATAAAAAAAAATAATACTGAAAATACCAAAAGAAAACAAATTCCTCTTCAGACATACCATGGAAGATACCAGAAGTAAGTACTTCAGGTTACAAGTTAAGAAAACAAGCAATTATAATGCACTCTTTCACAGTTTTACCCGACACAGCAGTGTCAGTCAATTATTACTGAGACAGGACAGCTACAGACACATCGCAGTAAAACCAAACGCAGCCTTACAGCAGTATTAGCTAGATCCCAGTGTATCTGCCATACGGATGAGGCGTGCCTCTGCCTGGCACTTCTCCCAACCTCCAGAACACGCCTTTGCCAACCATCTTCTGCAAGGAGAATGGGAAAAGCCAAGCTGACATTCATAAATACAAACAAAAAAACAGGGACAAAAAGGTGTCCTGCAGCCCACCCCGTATTAATGGATATTTTATGGATCTGCCACATTATGGATCAACCATATTAATGCCACTTCTAACAAAAACATTTAATCTTACCACAAAGCCCTTTACAGTTTAAGATGATAGCTGAAAACATCTTTATTTTAATGTACCTAAAGATCTCAGCCAGTATTTTTCCTTCTGTGAAGATCTAGTTATGCCAACAAAAACTCACAAGTCTGCATGCTGAAGAGCAGCCAGCACTCACGTTAGCTTGTCTCTGAAGTTGCACTCAAAAGCGAGCTATGGGAAGGCCACCGACTGAGCACAGGGCACTCCAGCAGCAATGTGCTATGGGACAATGTTTGAGACCATTTTACTATCTACATTTCATAGTGCCTCTATTTTGATCAGTTCTGGTCAGTGCTTACAAATAACACAGCTCTGTATTTGGTGCATAAAATGACTCCTGTTGCTATTTAAAGGTTCCACAAAAAAAAACCCCAGTGACGAAGCTTTTAGAACTGTTCCACACCAGTAAGCACTAACAAACACGTTAGTCTGCGCAAACCTAACGCAAAGACAGTGGGTGAGCACTTGACATAACCTGAATGGTGCGGAAACTCTTTGCAAACACCATGGGTGCAGACTCTTCCCACCTGAAGGGATGCTTGCCAGAGCACTCTACCCCAGTAGCAGAGCTGGCCTGCCTCTTCAGTCATCTGCCCTGGGCTTCCTTGCCTCTCCAGAACAAGTGTACTCAGGGTTTGGGGTTTTTTTCCCCCCTTTTCCCATCATTTTTGAGGAAGATCAATATACTCCAGCTGCTCTCTGGTTTAGAAAACACAACCTTCCCTTTCACCACACACAACTTCCAAACCAGACTGGATTTTCCTGTAATAGGCACTCGAATTAATCACACTGAGCTGTTATAACTGGTGTTTCCAAACAAAATTTTGCAGCATAAAATGAAATATTATCCAGGCATGACACTGTGCAGAATAGTTTTTGAAACAGTGAAAGGCACCTCAGAATGATCTCTTACCAGTATTTTTATACTTTCATTACACTATGCACTATTTCAAGTACAAATATCAGCTTGCTAAAAACCTGTATTTAGCTCTGTGCAGAATAAAACCTCTGATAAAACTGTGCTAAATACGTAAGTTTTGGCAGCCTGATTCATATCTCCTGCAAGTTTTTATGATCTCAGGGAACCTTTGGATCAGGATCTAGTTTGTGTTCGTGATTCTGAAAGTGTGAAGTGACTCATAATTTCCTATCTTTCCTCAATGGTTTTAGAAAAAGAACTAAGCTATTTGGGAGTTCTTTTACAACCTTCAAGAATTGAGACATCATACCCACTTGCAAAAACAACGCAAAAAGCCCAGAAAAACAGCAATAACAAAATGGAGGACATTATTTGTCTTGTATTAGCACACTGCACACAGCTAATAAAAACTTAACAGGAATCGGTGATTAGAAAGTCACCTATGCATTCATCATATAGCACATCTCAATGCCTTAAACAACTCTTGATCTTCAAAGCTATACAATGGTTTGGGGCCCTGTATTTACCCACTGCCTGTGTCTTATGGGCACTGCTACAGACACAAGCTCAGATTAAATGATACAGGACCGCTCTCCGTCCTCTATGGCTGGATCATTTGGGCGCCTGCATAATAGCCTGAACATCTGTGCTATTTGCGTTCCACTCTTGTAACTGCACGTGAGACACCAAGTTTGCTCAAAGCTAACAAAGAACAGACTATAAAACATCTGGACCTGCAGGTCCTTTTCTGGTGCTTCTCAGAGCTGAACCTCTGGCTGATCCTGGGACTTTCATCGTGAGGTTTGCTCCTAAGGCCTGAATCCTCAACAGCTTAATACATGCTAAAGTAAAGAATTCCGTTCCACCTTCCGTGCCACATTGAGTGACTGACTCCAAACTTACATTACCGTCAAGGAAAGCTGAGCGGGCTCCTCATTCTGCGCAACTCATGAGCTGCCTGTATATGGCTTTGTGCTCACTGTGGGTTCCCATCCACCCCCTTCATCGTGAGTTACACAGCTGTGATGAGGTGGTAACTCCAAAGAAATAATTGAATTTACACCAGTGAAAGGGAAAGGTAAAGGAGACAGCAGTTTCTAGATGCAATGAATCCAGCAATGTCCAGTACAAAATATAAAAATGAGATCTATTCAACAACATGCCCTTACAATACAGAGTCTGTAGAAGACATTTCAGCAACTTAACTGAGCCCCTGATACAACATTCCATTAACGTTGGGCAGTATAAACCATGGCTGAAGTTGCTTTATATCTATTGCACTTCACTAAATATACATTCTTACAGGACTCAAACTAATATGAATAGATCTGGCTTTTGCTCATCTTGTTGACAAATACATCGCAAATATATAAGACACTAAAATATAAAATTAAAAATTTTCCTCCAGGAAATCAATTACAAAATCATTACTGATATTGCAAAAGACCTAGATTTCTTGGCATGTTTTTCCTTTAAGGACTGGTGTTTATAAATTATTTTTCCGTGTAACCACTGAGGTTACTGTCTCATTCTGTCCCTGCTTGGCTGCCGTTAGTGTGTGTAGGAGAAGCTGTGAGGATGCAGCACAGCACCCTTCAGCTCTATTTTCTTCCCTGAGAAGAACGCGACACAGATACTGACACAGGATATTTTTGTAGGGTGGGTGTTAAACCATCCAAAACGACTCCTCGAATGCTGCCAGGCTACAGCAGGTGCAACACAGGCAAGAACAGTTTTGCCCATTGTATGTGAGCCGACTCTCTCATCTCACACCGATGTGCTTGCCTGGGGTCTGCTGGACCCTCGTGGGGCTCCCACTCCACTCCCAGTGGTACCCACCACAATGATGATTTTCTGAACCAGCAATTCTCAGGTGGGGTTTTAAACTGGCACCGCCCCAAAGGCCAGCACATCCCATCTGCTCGCTCCTCCCTGCACACTCATAATATGAAATCATAATGTAACATAGTATGTATAAACTAAAGAGCAAAATAATGAATGTGAGCCAGCAGTGTGCCCAGGTGGCCAAGGAGGCCAGCGGCGTCCTGGCTGGTACCAGAAACAGTGTGGCCAGCAGGCGGGGGCAGTGATGGCCCC
>JAVJGI010000032.1:34273489-34401361 GCA_035590275.1 Ibycter americanus | reverse complement strand
AGGCCAGCGGGGCTACAAGAGCGCGGGCGGCGGGGCAGACCCCGCCGGGGCACCCTGCCCGTGGGTGGCGGCTGGCCTCCATCACCGGGCACACCCAGCCACCGTGGGAGGGAAAGGGGCGAGCGGGCGGGCGTCAGGCCTCCGCTCCCCGCGCCGAGCTGCCGCTGCCTCCCTGCGCTACCTGGCAGCGATGCTGAGCACCCGCCGGTTGTGGGGTTTCCTGCAGCTTCTCCCGCTGCTCCGCAGAGCGGCTGTTGCAGCCGGCAGGTGCGGGTGCTGCTCTGCTGGTTTGTTTTCGCTCTTCGTTTCCAAATACAGCAGCAGCCGCGGCCCCAGCGTGTCCCCTTCGGTGGCCACCTCTGCCTCTCCCCCGCGCAGAGCTGCGCTTGCTGGGGCAGCCGCTGCCGAGCGCAGCTCTTGGGCAGGCCGTGACAGTGGCCCGTGACTTCCTCGGTGACAGGGTGGCTTTACAGCCTGCCTTGCTCTGTGCTGTGTAAGGTTGTTACCTTGCTCTTCCAACACCGGAGCATCTGCCCCGCATCAGGGAGGGAAAGCATTTAGTAGGAGCTGGAAGAGGATCACAGGAGGGTTTATCCCAGCAGTGAGTTCTCCATCCCTGTTCTATGTGGCTAATCCGTCAGTGCAGATAACCTCTCCCCATCACTGATGCAGGAACGCGACACTGGGGATGGGCCAGCCCCGGGCAGCTCCCAGACTGTCCCGCTCTCACCACATCAAGAGTGGGAACTGAAATTCAGCCCAGAAAAGTTCACCACCAAAATTTTTGTACTGCTTGAAGTGGGTATTCACTAGTTTGATTTCAGCAGTGAAATGGGGAGGGGTCTTCAATGTTAGCAGCTCCCTGTGCGCCGCAGCCAGCCAGAGAGCACCCACAGTCTCCTCGGCTTCTGGCACAGCACCAGCCCAAGTCCTGCCTCCAGCCAGGAGTGACCATGAAGTAAAATATTCTTTCAGTAGAAACACATCAAAGAAGAGAAGCCTTTCCTGTTACAACCAGTTGTACATAAAACTGGAGCCAGCCAGACACGTGTAGGTGTTGGGTGCTGTGCACACCGGAGAAGGCAAATGGCAGTCTGCACAGGAGCGATGGGTATGGCACAGACCGCTTCTGGTAGGCAGGTGATGGAAATTTGTCTCCCAGGAGATCCACTGTAGCATGAGATACAGGGGGTTTTGTTATAACGGGAGTTCTCCCTTCCTGTATGTTCCTGATAAACATCTCCAAGATTTTGCAGGGCAAAAAGACTTGCAACTGGAAAAACCCTGGAAGAGTCTCATCGCTACCTAAGAAATGCAGACAGATCTTTCTCCCCAGTGCAGACAATTGTGGAGTGGGAGAAACGCATGGCTGAGCCACAGGGGAGCTGCAGAAGGACAGGAGTGGGTGGGAACCTTCTCCGGGTGGCAAAAACCCCGCAAGCTGGGGCCCGGGAAGGGGGTGGCCAGGACATGCTGTGGGAGGGAGGTTCAGCTGCGAGCTGGGCTTTGCTTCCTGCTTAATGTTGCTGAGATTCCCACCTGTGTCTCCCACCTGTCCCCTTACAACCACTCCCTAAATTTCTTTTTAGCAGCATGTGTTGGAGATATTCCTGCGCCACCTGTGCGTGTGACTTTGATGATGGTGCAATTAGGAGTACAGAGGGTTTTCTCTTCTTCTGCCTTCAACCTTGTCCATGACTAATCATTGAAACGGACCACCAGGTTGGTTTTGTTGATGTAGGGGTGTGAACGCTCAGAGAAGATGCTGCAGAGTTGGCAGCCTGCGTGGGACGCCGGGTGTGCAGTGAGAGGTGGTGCCCAGCCCACCCCAGCACAGGGGGAGCAGCTCTCTTTCAGAAGCCTGGGGCTGCAGCACGGGACCTGCTTACTCCTCCCCACAGCAAGATGGCCCAGGAGCAGTGAGGGAGCAACAGTTTCCGCAAGGCAGCAGTGCCTGTAACTCCAGCCATCCCTGCACCTTTCCCCACCTACTCCTCATAGACAAAAAAAATGCAGACAACTTTCAAGCGGCTGGGAATGGCTCTGGGTGCGGTTTGCTCTGCGAGATGGCGAGCATTGCACTCCGTGCCTCCCCGTGTTGCTGTTGCTGGCACAGCAAGCCACTCTGGGTAGCCACATCCAAACAAGCAAGAGCTGATTTACTGTAGTCTGGTATTTTTATAAAGCTTTGCTGTGTGCTAGCAGCCACTGCGCTGCCCGGTGCTGCAGGGCAAAGAGGCTGTGTAAGCAATGAAACCTCTTCTGGAACCGGGCAGTCACTAGTGGGGCAGCAGCTGGTCGGGCTGGGCTGCGGCATCCCTCTGCGCAGGGATGTGGGGGTGTCGGGGAGAAGCCTGATGCTATTGTTCACCGGTTATCGGTGTGTACGTGTTATCGCTCCTCTTTGTGGCTTTGTGGCTCTTTGTGGCAAAGACCATCGAGGATCTTGAATCACTGCTGAACTTACACCCCTGATTCCCTTAGTCTTGCATGAGGTTCATAGTGGTTTCACTTCCACTGACTCCGGTGGAGACGTGAAAACCAAGGCAAATAAAGAGCAAGCCAAAATACTTGCTTTCTGAAAAACTGTGGATCCTGGCATATGCCTAAACACTGCTTAATGCAAAACTAAGGTTGACGAGTTGAACAACTCCATACCCTGGGCTTCAGCAGCTGTACTTGAATGTATTTTCACACATTTGCACATATAAATAACCCCCCTCCATACAGATTTCTATTCATTTGTAGACTTGGCTAAGGAAGATTTTAAAGTCATGAAATTTCTTCAGCAAATTTTATTGGAAAGCTGGATGCGTTCCTTAAGGGGATTCTGCAGGTTTGGGCTCAGTAGTGTCTGTTGGAGTCACACTAGCTGGGAAGACAGCATGGTAAATCACAGCACATCCTTAAGACTGATAACCCTGAAATAAGGTTATTTTTTCTTCTCATTTTTAAAAATATGTAGAGAATGAACAGTTATTAAGGACACAGTTCCTTCTGTTTAATAAATGGTGGTGCTACGCAGCTTTGAAAATTTTCCTTGTAGAAGTCCCAATATATATATTTTTTTTTCCTTCTGGTTTTACTAAGTCCTCTCAAGTGCTACTTTATATATTTCCAGACAATGCTAATCTCCATTTCTGGAGGCTTTAATTTTAAGACTGAGAAGAGCGGATGAGTCATGGGCTGTGGTGGTATAGATGGATGCTGATTTTTAGGTTGCCTTCTAAGTAGGTCATGGTGGACGGTAACTAAAAGTCCAGTTGGGTGCTGCAAGATGGTAACGACAGTTCCCGGCTGGGCATGTGAGGGACTGGTCTGTGCAGTGTCTGGCAAAAAACATCAAGAACTTTGGAAACAACATGAACTAGCAATGATGATCCTTCTTCTTGGGAGTCTTGGGGGGGAAAAAACAAAATGGGATGGGATGGGATGGCATGGCATGGCATGGCATGGGACAGGATGGGAAGGGATGGGTGGGAACATCCCTGCCTGAGTCAGGAGTCAGCACATCACTGCACTCCCACTGTCACCACTGCTGCCACCACCACTCCTGGCCTTCCCATGAAAGGCAAGGCAGACATGCGTGGCTCGGAGGCAGCAGGTACTTGCCCACTTTCTGGCATTTTGAAGAAGGCGGCTCTGAGATCTCTCTGTCTGTGGGAAAAACTGGCAGGCAGAGTGATGGAGCTGTGATACGAGGGGCAGACAGAAGGAGCAGGCTTCACTTGAACTGTCCTTGGCACCCTCCTGATTGTTGCAGAATTTAGGGGACTGTCTGGAGGTGTGAAAAAGTGTGATTGAAAGGAAGAAAAAAATCTTAATGGAAACCCAAAAAGCAGCCTACTACCAGACTCCATCCCAAGTTTGCCTTGGCCAGTGCAGCTTCTCCCTCCGAAGAGCAGGCTGCACTTGGGTATCAGAGACTCATAGAACATTGGAAGGGACCTTCGAGACCACCCAGTTCCAACCCCCCGCCACGGGCAGGGACACCTTCCACCAGCCCAGGCTGCTCCCAGCCCCGTCCAGCCTGGCCTTGAGCCCTGCCAGGGATGGGGCACCCACAGCTGCTCCGGGCAGCCTGTGCCAGAGCCTCGCCGCCCTCACAGTAAAGAATTTCTTCCTAATACTGGCGTCCCTGCAGCCTGTAGTAGGTCAAAAAAATTTGAAATTACATTGGATTATGCAAGGGAAGAAGTTAACTTTTCTTATGTGTATGACATCAGTAGGCTATAACGTCGTAAGTTATAACCCTTTTTTTCAAAACGGAACAACTTGTTTCTTCTCCTTAATAGTGAAATTATTTAATCTATATTATCTGGAAGCACTTCAGAAACCTGTTATAAAATGTAACAACCAGGCACCTTAAACTACTCACTCTGCCCTACTGGGAGAATGAAACCGCCCCCGCGGGCCCCGGGAGGCTGGTGCTCCCGCACGCCGAGGCGGCCGCAGCCAGGACACTGTGGGGAGTCCTGGTTGGTGCAGCCGACGGCCGCTCCAGCTGGAATTAACGGCTCCCCACGCTGGGACGCTTCCCAGGTGATTTTCCCCACGAGCAGCTGAACCTCCATCCCACCTGACATCCGTTAGGGGAGTCCTGGCCCGTTCCTCCCCCGGACAGTGGGCACAGTTTGCATGTTAACAATAAACCAATAAACCTCACCTGTTTTTTTCCATCAGAAAGAGGAATGAAGCTGAGAGAGGAGCTGGGACAAGCCTGCATCTCCTGCTCCGTGATTCTCTCCGCAGAAGCTGGCAGCGGCCTTGCCAGGGGCCTCAGGGGGGCTCAGGGACCCACAGCTGTGCCCCCCCAGCAGAAGGGGCTGCAGAGGCTGCTACAAGGGGGCTGGGGCAAAGCCCCACTCAGGCTGGCTCGCAGCCACCCTGGAGCAGGTCAGGCCAGAACAGTGCCGAGGTGAACCCAGGCACTAACTTGTTTCCTGACAGGGCAATTGCTTTCAGATTCTATTTTTTTTTTTTTAATGTTAATATTGCAGGCAACGTGCGGGGGCCGCTGAGACATTTGGTGCTGGCCACAGAGGTCAGGACTGTTGTCAGAAGAATCACTAATCCTCTCACTTCCATTTTGTTTTCCTCCGAACCATGTACCTGTCTCCCAAGCTCTGATGTTCAGGTGGTACACAGAAGCCTTCGCTACTATTTAAATTCCGCTCTGGAGAAGGCTGAGCTCTCTAGGTCGATCCAGCAAAAAGTATTTAAATGTCTGCTTCAAACCTAATTACAGCTGTCTCTCAAATCCATAATTTCATCTAAATTTGCCACAATTCATGCATGACTTTCCCTGTCAGAGCCGCCTGTATGAAGAGCAGATGAAGGTCATTCCTAATTCCGCTGCTAACATGGGGAAATTAGAATTGCTTTGATGCAGAGGCTTCCCACTAGTGTTTTCTGTCGGTGCTGGCAAAGTTGTTGGCTATTACATTTTTGCTGTACCTTTCATCAAAGCACACACACGGTGCTTTCTGCCGAGTGCAGAGGGAAGAAAATTTGACTTCCCTCCTCTGCTGCAGTGGGCTGCACTCTGCAGCAAGCGTGTGTCAAAAATACATTGCAGATACTGCAGCAGTAACAAATACTCACCATGTGCTCCATTATATTTTCACAGAAACAGTCTGTGTTTATTCCCTGTTTCATATCCTTCTGACCTTTAAGATACTTGAATTCTTTCTACCTCTAAAATTAAAATATACGCCGTGTAGGCGAGGTGCTCGGGAGGGAGAGCTGCCGGCAGGCGCCTGCGCCGAGACCCCTGGCAGCAGCTGCCCCTGCTGCAGACGGGCTCCCAGCCCCAAAATGCTGCGGATCCCAACAGGCAAGATAAAATTAGTGATAAATAACAACCCTGCGCCAGATATGGACTGATGTGGCAATAGGAGGTGAGACGGTGCCAGCCAGCCGGAGGATGCGGCATGGAGCCGTCGCCACACCGGTGGGCACACGGCTGGCTTGCAGAGCCTGTGGCGTGCTCTGCTTCAGGATGCTGGGGGGTTCGTGCCACTCATAAGCGAGTACCTGGCGATGCACAGCCACGTGCAAAATATCATGTGTACACGTGTGTGTAAGGAGGACTCATAAAAACTGCACTGAAAGAAATGCCGCAAAGGAGGACTCAATGGTAAGACCACCACGAGTTGCAGAATACATCCAAGAGCAAATATTTCTTCACAGGCATGAGCAATGTAAACCATCTACCAGGTGATCCAATTTACTTCTCCGTAAAGGTTCACTGCTATGATCACTCTGGCTTTAAATATCCTGGGAAACTGCAATTTTCACACTCAGGGCTCTGTTCATAACATACCTT
This sequence comes from Ibycter americanus, assembly GCA_035590275.1. Classification (NCBI taxonomy): domain Eukaryota; kingdom Metazoa; phylum Chordata; class Aves; order Falconiformes; family Falconidae; genus Ibycter; species Ibycter americanus. The sequence goes on along the minus strand of JAVJGI010000032.1, from coordinate 34,395,033 downwards.
TCATGATTTTTTAAACAAACATATTTTCCTGACATCTTCTTATTATTCACAGCTATCAAAAACTCTCAAAATCATTTCTGGGATTCTGGGTATGTGGTAACTCACCCTACTTTCCTATCTGAAGATGGGTTTTGAGTAGCTGCTGTGCCCAGGTTTCCCCTCCCCAGAAGGGCACTGCACTCCCAGGGACCCTGGGCGGGCAGGAGGAGAGGAGCCGGCAGCAGAAGGCAGCTGCAGCCTGGCAGGGCTCCCAAAACAGCATCACTGGGATATCTCAACAAATAAAGCAACCATTTATGTTCTGGTTTATTACTTTCTTATTATGATCGTTTTGTAGCAGGAATAATATTCATGGCAATCAAATGTATACACAGTAAATAGCTTTGCAGTTACCAAAACCCTGAGCCTTGTTTTGACATTTGATCAACCACATAACGATTGATTTTTTTGCACGTATTTAATACCATCTCACTTATATAGATATATTAAAACCACAACAATAGGTGATGGCAGCACAAGTCTTCTGGGACAACCTGTTAGCAGAAAGACCAGCCTTTTATCGGCACTGGGCTGCCCCTTGGCCAAGCACATTTATGTCCCTGAGGGATTTCAGTGAGTTTATCTGCTGTATTCTTGAGAAAGGAAAAGAACTAATAAACACTGATCATTAGACCTGGATAGAGGGAAAGATGCTGTCTGCTGCAAATCCCAACAAAGTGAATTAACTTTCCGTGACCTTCAGTGGATCAGGCACAGGGGTTAGCCCAAAACATCTCATCCCATTTATCTCAGTGTTTTTAATGAGGGAAGATCACGCAGGCAGGATGTGGCCAGGACCATCCCGGCACTGCTGCGGGGCAGCTCAGAGGGCTGGGGCAGCAGCCCTGCGCTCCCAACTCCACGGGACCTGTGAAAGCAGTTTCCCAAATCAGATGCTCAGGTTGGTATTTTAGGAGATTTGGATACTCCTGGAAATACATTTTAGCAGAAGCTGTAAGAGATTTCTTTCCAAAGGGACACTGGGGTGGAGGTGGATCACCCAGGGAAGGAGGGCAGCCAGCACGTGCCCCCAAAGAGCCCCTACTCCTGCTTCCCAAGCTCCACTGTCTGCGCCCACGCTCTCCTTCCCTATCAGTCCACCTGTAGCTGCACTAGGAAAGTCCCATCACTCATTTTGACAGGTTTTACCTGCCCGCTCCGGGAGGTCACCATGAGCTGACAACACTGAGGAATGCGTAGATTTTATTGATGTTTTTTTAAAAATCTACTGGGAGAGCTGAAGGTTGGTGCGGGCAACTCTTGGCACCGACAGCCCCCAGCCTGCTGGCACAGGGCTCACTGTGTCCACAGCCTGTCCGTGCTCCAGCCAGCTCCCCCAAGGCCAACGGCCACATCCCCGTTGAATTTAACACCCATTAGATCAGAGATTGAGCAAACTTTCATTTCTTTTGGTCTAATACCCTCTTAGCATTTAAAAATAGAGCTGTTACTAAGCAATGGCAGTAAGTAGAAAGCAAAGCCTATTGAGGATCGCTTCTGTGAACAGGTATTTTTCCCAGCCTAAGTACTGTAAACATTGTGGGTTGACAAATTATGAATCAGAGCCCTCCCTCCCCAGCCCGCGCTGCCTGTCTCCCATTATCCCCGAGAACAATAGCAGCAACCATTGCCAGCTGTTTATTTGCACTCTGGACTTGAACATCTTGGTTTGGCAGGTCAGATTTTCAAGCCTTTCTGCACATTTTAACATCTTCTAAAAAAAAAAGAAAAAAAAGTGGGATGATGTTACCATATAGTGGTGTAACCATGGGGGGCAAGAGCTGGAGGAACATCCATGGTCCTCAGGTTTGAAAGCAAAGTGCAGCCCTGAGCAGCCACCTCTGTGCGCCCGCTGTCTGCTGCCCCAGGCTTGTCTGTGTGTCCTGGAAGCCCCACCTCATCATCTGGGGTGGGAACCCTCTTAGATGATGGCAGGTAGGAGCAGGGAGGTGACTCCAGCTTGATGTTGGCATTGCTGCAGGAATTAAAATTCTGCATTAAAGTTATGGGTGGAGGAGAAGAGCAAGAATCCCAGTTTCCCAGGATGAGCTCACCAGGATGCAGGCAGGGCATATGGGTGCAGGAGGACACAGATTGATGTTAAACCCAGTGACCAGTGGTAGGGCAGGGAGAGAAATCACATCATGGGGTGCAGGAGAGAAATCCATTCCTGCCAGGAGTTTCATGGACTCAGCCGAGTGTTTGTCAATGCTGTTTAATCTCTTTTCAGCTGCCCTTTCTATTCCTGCTTGAAGGAGAGGAGAAGGCTGGGGATATCCAGCCCGAAGACAATGCAGCAGGAGGTGAGCAGTGCTCAGGCTGCACCTTCGCAGCACAGACTGTCCCACATAGACTCCAAACTTACTTCAGAATGAAAACTGATTATTATTTTTTTCTCCTTAAGATTACTTAACTCATTACCTTGTGGTTATTTGCTCAAGGGATTGTATTTGTTTTCGAACTGTTGCTATGAGCAGTTCAGCAAGCTGCATCAACTTTGGACCTTGACAGCGTGGCTGCGGGTAGCTCCCACCCCCAATAAGAAATGTGCTGCATCCAAAGTGATGCTTTGCCTCTGATGGGACACGGTTGGAGATGTGTTTCCTGAGGATAGATTCTGCTCTTAGCTTTAATCATGGAGACCAAAATTATCTTTACTGATCTCAGCAGGGCTACTTCAGTTGTAAGCTCTAATTCAGGGCAGTACTTATGGGCTTAACTTTCCCAACATGCTGGAGATTATTTACTGTTGGCAGACATTTGTGTTGGGCTCAGACGGAGGGAAGCCCAACACACCAAGTGGTCTTCTTTGCCCACCCACCCACCCAGCTCTCTCTGAGTGGTCCCCAGCACAGTGCTGCCACCCACCCGCCACACAGCCCCGACGGACATTTGCTCCCAATGGCAGCTTGGCTCACAGGACCTTAAAAATGAGATGGTCATTTGTGGTTGGAAACCCAGTCAAATCACGTGCACGTATTTGAAAAACAAAATGCATCCATGATGCCCTTTTGCTCAGGCCCCCAGGAATGAGCATTGGCCAAGGAGCAGCTCTGCTTTCCTTTATGGCTGCTTGCTGCTACCCAACCGCAGCCCAAAAACCCAGAGCCCTGCTGCCGCACCATGGAGCTATGCAGTCCCCATCTGATGCAGGCAATGGGGAGGGCGGCACAACCCTCCACCCAATGCAGTGGGACCCTCAGCACCCACAGCCTGACCCACCCCGCATGATCCCTTTCCTATTCAGGAGAGCACACACAGCATTTCCTCACTGCAGTAACAGAATGGGCAAGGAAAAGGCAGCTTTTTCAGCCTGATTGTTTCCGTGTATGAAATCAGTCTAAATTTCCATCATTCATATAATGCCGTTCAATAAGAAAAATAAGGACAAAAGGGAAAAATCACCTCAAGACAAGAGCTGGTGGAAGGCATGGGTCCCTGCAATTGAGTGAATTTTGGGAATTATCCCTGGCTGTTCTCCTCAAGCCCCTGGGCTCCTCTGCAGCCCTGGCTGCAGTGGGAATGGGGAGGAGAAATGAGACATGAAACCCAGTGTCAGCGCAGCTCTGGCACCTTGGTGGCCTTTCCATGTGACATTGCAATCAAGTGTATTTAATGACTAGCAATGATGGCTCAGTAAAGCAGAAGCATTCAGGTAGCATCAGAACAGGAAAAGCCCAACCTGACATACTGAAAATTGAAATTTTAAACAAAATCTTTGTAATTACTGTGCTCATTAAAGCATTGATTCGCTGTGAGAAGTAGGAAAATCCTTAACAGCATGCCTGTGAGCTATCTACATAGGACCACTGCCCGCAGACGGGGATCTCCTTACAAGTTGGAGTTACATGTACTTCAGCATCACACAACTTCCACCCTGGTGTGTTCCCTGAAAGTCATGCCCACGCAGCTGTCAGCTGTTCCAACACCCATTTAAAAATTCCACATAGTTGTATCACTTTTCTCAAATACTGTTATACTATGGATTTCTCCTGACACTAAAACTTTCTGCATTTTACAAATACTATTGTAATGCAACATGAACTGCTGAAAAACTGCTTTGAAATGAAAACGCGTGACCTCCAGCATTGAGGTTGAACCACGAACAGAGTGTCTGTCTTGGATCAGGACTTTAAAGCTCTTGCCCGCAGAGAGATGCTTCAGGAGCTCCCCAGCATCACACTGCCACTGGGAGCTGCAATTCCTGTGTTGGAATTGCATTTGTGCTTTTACAGGCATTCGAAGGTGGTGCACATTTTTATCCAGCTTTTGCAGTTCTCGTACCTATTTACTGTTAAGGGCTCTTTGATCTGAATTCATCAATACCTGTATTCAAATTGGATGCAACTGCCCAAAAAATACTTCTCAAAAGGCAAACGGCAGATGAAACAAACTGAAGACCCATCGTTACTATGCCACGTGCTTCCATCGTATTTAAACAATATCTCAAAGGTCTTTTCCAACCCAAATGATTCTATGATTTTATGATTATGAGCGACGGGGTTGTCTGTTCTGTGGCTCTGGGACAGGCTAGTTTGGCACCAGATGCGAGGTGCTCGGTGCATCCCTGCTCCGGCTGCAGAGGAGCCGTGCCTGGGGCCCTGCAACTCAGCTGCTGGGGACGTGCCCCATGTGCTGGCTGTGCCCACATCGAGGACACAGTGCGACTTTCTGCAGCACCTCTTGCTGGTATGCCAGCTAGCAGCCCTGACCTTGGAGGCTGTTGCAAAGAAATAACCTTTCCTCTGTTCCCAGGGGCTGGGAAAATCGATGGTTTCAGACTGTCTGGTGGCACGGTGCTGCTTCAGAGCAAACCCTGGCGGGGCTGCACTCACCCAGCTCAGCACGCAGGCAGCAGGCAGGGCCGGGGAGTTCCCCATGTGAGGCTGGGGACCTGCAGCTCCTCCTTGCCGGAGGAATGAGCAGCAGGATGGGGCAGAACTTGATTTACTCACATGCTGAAGAAAGCATTAAAAGCTTGGTGAGATGTCCGAGTTTTAACAAGTTATTTACAGTTACTTTATTTCTTACAGTAGGGAAAAATGCAAGATCCATTATTGCATGCACTAATTACTTTGGTTAAGTGTCAAACCTGCAGTGTAATGCTGTGTTTTCATATATTAAAGACATTAATTGCCAGGAAACAGTATGCCATGACTAATTCATTTCTTTTTAAGAAAAAGAAGAAGAAATCAATATTAAGTATTTTGACTATTAGGAGCTGAAGCAGCACAACATATCTGAAGTCAATGTTTCCCCACTGAGCTGTACTGGTTAAGGACTCAGGCTTAGCAATTGCATTATTGTTATCAAAAACTGTTATTGGCTCTGTGAATCATGTTACTGTCAGGTTACCACATACGAATTAATACGATAATAACACCCAGAGCCCAGGGGAGCACAGCCGGAGCTGCAGCAGGCTGGATGCAGGATGTGGCCGTGCCTGCAGCCAAGGGGCTGAGCCCCCGGGCGCCAGTGGTGCAGGGTGGGGGGCCAGGGGAAGAGGCAACCACAGCAGAGGTGAGTGGAAGCAATGCCTTTGCTTCTCCTTTGCTTCTCTTTGCCTTTTAACAAGTAAAATTGTTGGAATCAGTGGGTGACTGTTAAATGAAAAGCAAGAGGCAAGCCTGATTGCAAGGACAGAGAGTAAGGCAAAAGGCAAAAACATTTACTTATTTTGTTCTGTCTTACAACCTACAGGTTCCCCTAATTCTTGACTCCTCATACATCTCTTGGCAACATATTAAAATAAAGCTTTTGCACCAGTATGGTGACCTGGTCACTTTGGGAATTTAATCACGTATTTCAAGTGTCACAGCGACTTTCTAAACAACTCAAGTGAAAACTGATGGAGAGAAAACCAGCTTGTGCCCTGCAAAGCCTCAGGCTTAGCATGCCCAGCCCGACCCAGCCCCTCAGTCAGAGCCAAAGGGAAACCCCGCAGGAATGGAGTTTGCTTTAATAAAGGAACTGCAAACTGGAAAAATATTCCTCCGCTACATCAGAATAAGTTATAAAGTTTGTAGGAAGAAAAGCAGAGCTGTCCGGGGTACAGAATATATTCATAATAAAATAAAGTATCTCATCGGATCAAGTCTCTTGCCAACATCAGATACTCAGATTTTACTTAATGATGTTCCTGTGGAAGCTCAGCAAAGCCTGTGTCCCCCTGTGCTGCCCCGTCCCTGTCCCTGCGGGCAGCGCGAGATCCCCTCCTGCTCTCCCAGCTCTCAGCATGGTGCCACAGGAGCACGGTGGCACTTTTTCCTCTGTAATAAAGGCAATATTTCTTCACACATGGTCAGCCTGTGGCTGCACAGAGAACCCCCCCAGGCTCCTCTCCCTCAGCACACAGCCTGGTACTGGCATCGCTGCCTGGGCCTGTTGGTTACAGCTCACCCCAGTATTCCCATTTCTTCCATGAAATACTTCATGCTCAGCAAGAACCTGCCACGGTGGCCAAGCAGTTTTATTGTCTTCCCTCAAAGCCCCTCCTGAAACTCTTTTGCTGCGCTGTCTAGGAGTTATTTCAGAGGAGCTCTGTTGCTCCCGTACCCCCAGACCATCTGCTGCCCCTGCCCACTTGCCCCTGCACTGCCCTGCCTGTCCCTTGCTGCCCCGTGTCTGTCTGGCCGTGCAGCTGCCACGCAGGACCCACTGCATTGGGTCTCACCTGTACAGCAGCTGAGGCAATGCAGGGTGGGTTTCTGGGCACTACATTAACACATATATTGTTCATGATATTATGTATCGGATGTATTCACAGAGCACCTCCAAAGTCTGGCAAATCTGCCGGAGAAGCCTGGGCAGATGTGAGGATGCTTTTCCTCTCCAGTGACACAGAGGAGTGGGAGCTCTTCACTTCTGACAGCTTTTTCAGCAGTTCCCTCTTTGCGGGTCCAGAGCTGTCCCGGAGCTCCTGGGGAGCAGAGAGGGTGCTGCCTTCCAGCAGCACGTCCCCAGACTGGGGGAAATATCCAGTTTTCACCCAAGCTTCTTGTGCAAATAACTGCTTAATGATCATCTCCATTGAAGGCTGCAGTATGTAAGTAGCATTTCATACCCTATAAAATCAAAGTCTCACTTCATTTAATAGTGTCATTTTTTATAAGCCATAAACCACTGCACTTGCCGCAGTCCTGCCTCAGCAGCGTGCCGTAGAGCCCACCCAGGCCAGCTCTGCAGTCACCTGCCACAGAGAGGCAGGCAGCTCTGACTGGGAGAGCCCCAGTTCTGAAGTGGGTGGCATTTTTGAGACACCATAAGGACATAAATCTCCTGGGAAGCCACTGGGTTTCAGTCACTTAAGTACTTTTGGAAACTCATGGCTACAGACAGTAAAGAGGAGCACCAGCTACTAAAGGGACGTCAGCTGAGCCCAGATGGTGAAGGACAGTCAGATAAATGTAAGAAAAAGAGCATATTTGAGGATAATCTTGTGCCTTGTCAACCTCTTTCATGATGATTAGGAAGGAGGTTTGGACAAGACGCAGAGTGAGTTATGGCTGCAGCCAGAGAATGAAAATGATAGCGCGGGTAGACTTTTCTTTCAATGATGATGTGAGGGTCATTGTTCTTCCAGGGAAGAGTGGTTCACGGGTCCTTGCTCAAATTCAATTGCACATTTTCTTCTGCCTTCATTTTCTGCTACTGATTAAGCTGAACATTGCCTAAAAGTCTGGAATAGCAGAGAGTCTTACACTTCTCGCTAACTCCCGCATCTTCCCAACGCAGCAGTGGAAGCGGCAATTTTAGGATTTTCAGATCTTAAAGGAAGTAAGCCACAATTGTAACTGGTTTCTTTTTTTCCCTAGAAACAGTTTCTCCATACAACCCCTTGCGTCAGACTTTCCAAGAAGATCAAATTTTAATTCTTAGCCATAACAACCTGGATAATTGACCCAGACAGCTCTTCAGTTGCTTCCCCCATTGCTACAGTCTGCTCCCACTGCGCTGGTGTTTCCCAGCGTTCAACTCATTTTCCTAAACAGGTAACATGAAAAATGTGAAGTTGTTTTTTTTTCATCTTTGACTTGTGTTTGGATTTTTTAGGATGTTGGGAAGCGACTCACCTCCCCAAACTTTAACCATCTAGAAGCCAGACATCTAACAAAGTACCCTCTACAACGGTGGAGCAAACATTTCCAAGGAATGCATCCCGACCTACACCAAGTGTCTGTTGTCTCCTCAGGGCTCTGTTCCTCCCTGCTGACCTCAGGGCAGGCTGGGTGGCTTGGGCAACCTGCCTGGCTTCGGCAGCTACATTCAGTGGAGCTGAATCTTCTCCCTGGCTGTTTCCACGCAGCTCTGATACCTCTGAGTGCAGATCCACAGCACGTGATGCTCTAATGCCACTGCTGCAAGCAGAGCATGCGCTGTTTCATCAGATTTCTTTAATTTCATGGATCTCTGTATCTCTGTAAGAAGCCAAAAGCAGCACTGGCAGAGATGTAGAATATATGAAACTAAAAACAAGACTAAGAGAAATTGGAAAAATATCTGTACTAGTCCTACAAAGTATTAGATACATGAGAACTGGGGTTTAAATCCCACTTACCTGAAGTAGCTCTCCTGAATCCCTTACTCATTTATGGCAGCTGAGACTTTTGCACTGTGTCTTTATGACTAGATTTAGGATAAGGTCTCTTCTCACAACAATCACTATCACAGCCAGGGTTAGAATAGGGGAGAAAATATCACCAAATACAATAACTGACATTTTCAATTAACCAAGACTTTGCAGAGGAAGAAAGCAGCTTAGAATTGATAGGTCTGCTGGAGAAAATGCAAAAAAAAGTACAGCTCATGGTAATAAAAAATTGTAAAATGCAGCTGAAGAAGCCCAAGTATTAAAAATAAAAGTCATACATTAAAATTCACAAAAGGAATGATAGATTTGTCCGTACTCAGTGCTCTTTTGTGTCAAAATAATCACACACACACGTAGACAAGCAGACATCTTCCCAACACGTATAGCTTCCTATAGTGAAACAGCCATGCACAGCCACAGCCTCGGTGGTATAAAACGGCGCAGCTCAGCCGATCTTAATGGCTCTTTGGAAGTGAATAACACCTTGATCTCTTTTCATTTTTAGCAGCAGGATTTCTGGCACTCAGTTAAATGGAGGTATTCAGATTTGCAACTGTAATTAGATAACTTCAGGAACCATATGTGCAAGGCTATATGCCAACTAAATGTAATCGCTTTACTGTTCTGAAAGAGCAGTATATGACTTGTATTAGGTTACTAAATTATTAAATATAGTATACTGAGCCAGTTTAGTGCAGGTAAAGGGGTAAAGAGAAATGAAAGGATGAGCAAACCGTTCACCTGTCAGACTCTTCCAGCTCCTTTATTTGCAAACCAGACAGTTTTTTGGCATCTAAGAAGTCCCCGAGTTCAACTTATGGGCTGCAAAGGTTAGATGGGATGACATTAACACTTTTAATTCCTTCTGCTTCGTTACAATGAAGTTCATAATTTGAGAAAGGGAATGGGTTGGAGACATGGCAAGGGAAAGTGGGGGTGACCTCTTTGTCAAAAATACATTGCTTCCTGAGAAATCATAGAGTCATGGAATCACAGAAGGGTTTTGGTTGGAAGGGACCATAAAAACCACCTAGTTCCAACCCCCTGCCATGGGCAGGGACACCTTCCACTAGCCCAGGCTGCTCCAAGTCCTGTCCAGCCTGGCCTCGAACACTGCCAGGGATGGGGCATCCACAGCTTTGCTGAGCATCCACAAAACCGCTAGGCACCCACAAAATCACTGAGTGAGAGTCAGTGGCATGGCCACCCCCATCTGGGGAGCACAAGAGTCACCAGGGGGGAGCTTCATGGCTGGCCAAGCAGGGGAAGGGTCTGCTGCCTTGCAGAGAGAAGTCCCATGGGCAACCATCAGAGAAACCAGTTCCCAGCTGGAGACTGCCAGCCACGGCCTGTATAAAGAGTGGAGTTGAAACAAGCGATGTCTTTAAAGCAGACCTATTTTTTTAAAAAGTTGCACTGTGATCTGCTCTCATAGCAGTCCCTGTTTGATGAATTTCTCTTCAAGTAGAAAATCAAGCAATAAAAGAATTCAAAACTTCCATTAAAGTTTGCTGCCAGATACATAATTTAGCACACCGGCTCGCGGGGTGCACATGTGCCCATGATGGATTTCACGTGCCCCTACAAAGCCGACTTTCTTCCTCCCAAACTAGTTTCCTCATGACAGGTTACATTTATCATAAAGCTGGCCCCAGAGTGCTGAAATACTTGCAGACCATCGAGTGTCTGTCTGTCCCAGGGACCGCTAATGTCCGCTGACAGACCGTGTGGCCTCCTTTAATCCCAGCACCCATGAGGAGTTCACCCTTGTTTGGGATTCAAGTTGCTGCTCTGAATTATGGATTCGGTGTGAAACAGCTGGAAGGCAGCAAGCCCAGCACAATGTGTATCCTCTGCTTTTCAAACAATGGTTTAATGGCAGACACCCTTTACGCTGCCCATGATAGGGAAGAGGATGATGAGGGTGAGTTTGCTGCAGTCAGCCCTGCCCCAGCAGTGTGTCAAGACTCTCTGATTTTCTGTGTTTATTTTTATATCCTGATTTTCTGTGTTTCCAAGGTCCTGGGCAGACTGCTGCATATGATCCTGCTTTGAGCAGGGGCTGGGGCTGGACCATTCATGGAAGTCCCTGCCCCCTCAGCCATCCAGTGATGCTGTGATTGCTGCAATATGACTCACAACATGTTTCTTGTGACAAAGCCATAGGAAAGGGGGTTTTAACTAGATGATCTTTAAGGTCCTTTCCAACCATAACCATTCTATGATTCTATGAAGGGTAGGCAGGGAAGTGTCTTTCTGCCAGACTTTCATTGAAAACCTTGTCATTTAAATAGAAAAAAAATAATCTTCAAAAACAGTTGGATTGTCTTCAGCTCTGTATGACAGAAGGCTAAAAAGTCAAGTGTGCATGAGAAACCACATGCTGAAGAAATCATCAGCTGTTAGGAGACAAACACAGTTTAATCTTTCTTAAAGGAATAATAATGTGATGTAGCCATGAAGGACAACTCAGGGAAGTTAAATGCCTTGGTACTAGACGCTATGTCAGGCAGAGATATCAAAAAGATGTTAACTTAAAAATAAGCAGAGTGCAATACATGTCTTTTGCCACAGAGCATCGTACATTATCACAATAACCAAACCACCACCAACACGTTTCAGTTGTGTTTATCTGTATGGGAACCAACAGCCCAACACAACCGTACCACGGTCCAAAAATTCCTGGAAGATGCTTTACTTGGGACCTAAACCCCCACCAAGCTGGGGTGTCCTGGCAGAAGGGGGACGTGGTGTGGGCAACAGGGGACTGAAGAGAGCTGAACCTCCATGGGGGTGAGATGGAAGAGCACAGGTATTGCAAGGAGCCCCTGCCAGGCCTTCTGCACCAGCTCCCTTCAGGGACAACAAGCATTAAACATGTGCAGCAAGGAGGTACTGCCACCTTCTCGCTGATCAGCATGCCCTCTGATGAACTGTTGCTGTCTTTGGCAGGTTATTCAGGAATTCCATGTTCATTTTCTGCATAACTTCATGAACACCATGAAGCAAAATACCCAGTATATAATTAAAAGAACAACAGTTTCCATCCTCTTGAACTGTAAGATAAAGTATATTTTTCTGCTAATACAATTCTGCATCACTTTCCCCTTATTTTTTTTGTCTAGGTCTGTTGTTTTCCTATTTGGCCAAAGCAAGAGCTTTCTAATTTCCCACACAAAATTATTAAAACATATTTTCCTCTATTAATGCTTGCAACTTTATTCATATACAATAAAGGCTTTATATACAAAATAAAATGGCTTTTCACAGAAAGCCATTGCACCCTTAGCATTGCAAAAATAAAATGGCCAGCCTTAATTGTAAAGGTGCTGGATCTCAAACACACGCATCGCATTTCAGCTTCCCATCCCAGGGCAGGTGACATTCCCAACAAGCAGCCACTCTGTGCTGAACAGCTGGCAGCCCCACTCTCTGACGATCCCGATGGAGAGCAGCTTTCCGGGCTGTGCTTGTGCCCGAAGCAGGAGGCAGGTGCTGACTGGGCTGCCGAAGCACCATCACTTCCTAATTTTCCACCTTGCACTGCTTCCCCACAGTCCTTTTGCAGCCCGTACTCCATGCCAACCCCTGTCGCAGTATTTTTCCTCCCCTGCCCTTTTTCCCGCATGAAGTTTGTCTCACAGCCCATCACCAAAAGCTCATTTTCTCCATCAGTGAGTTGTCATCCTTCTCGCGTTGCATGAGGAGCGACTGACCTTCTGCATGGAGGGACGAAAGGACAAAACAAAGCAAGCAAACCTAGGTAGAGGTGGAAGGCTATAGCTCCAGGGCTCCTGTGTGGCTCGCACTACTTGGGTGCCCAAGGATGAATTACCAAGTGCTCAGTGCCCAGTTGTCCACCTCCCCAAAGGGAGGGCATTGCATTGCTGGGCTGTCCTGTGGTGGGGGCACAGTGGGGTGATGGCTCATCCCTGGGCAGAGGTTTTCCCAGTGTGTTGCTGCAGAGTGACCACGCAGGCAGCACATGCATGTGGTGCGGGCGTGGGGGTGATGCCCCATACTGGCTGGGCAGCAGCTATGTCAGCCCTCTGCCATGCACAAAAAATCAGCTGAATTGATTAAAAAGCTTGGTGGAAGATGACGCCTTCCTCTTTGGACTCATCTTCCAGTAGTTTCCAGAGCACAACCCAATTAAGTGTTTCTGTGCTCACATGCTTCTTTGATCCAACCACCTTTGCTGCATGCTTCATTGCCTCCGGAGCTGCTGTCAGGGTCAGGGTTGGCTTGTGTAGATGTGGCTGCTCACTGCCTGGCCAGAGGCCCACAGGCAGCTCACCCCATGGGCAGGAGAAGGGCTTTGGTGGCCTGGTGGGATTCCCATCTCCCTCGGCTCATCCCCATCCATTGAGGGTGCTGCTGTGTTTCCCTGTATTTTCCTTCCCTTCAACAGGGTACACAGCACTACATTATTTATAAATAACCTTTCTTGTCCATGCTTTAGGACAGACACAGTGAAAAATTCAACTTAAAAAATTTATTTTCTTCAGGAAAAAATAGCAAGTGAATATGAAAAGAGATCGTCTCCTGCATTAGCTGTTATGTGTTCCCAACCCATCACGGGGGATGCACTTTGCACGTAGCCTAGCTGAGGTGGGGGAGTACGTGGCCAGGGAGTACAAAGAGTGTGAAGCCTCATTTTTCATCTCCTTTTACATTTATACAGTCCTTTTTACACAGTTTCATCTTGGGGTACTGCAACCTCTGTAAGCAAGGGACCGAATCCTCCAGCGCTCCAGAAAAGCTCTCCACATCCTGCCTTGGGAAGGAGGGAGGCTCAAGCCTGGTCGCTTGGGGTGATGCCTCCATTGTGAGTGTAAAACTGTTTTCAGGAGGGTTGATGATCTGTGCTTACCTGCAGTGCTTCCCCAAGACTCAGGTGCACAGAGAAGGCCCTGATGGCCCACAGCACATCCAAACACCAGGCTCTGGGTACACCCACCCCTTGGGACACACAGGTGATTTCTGAAGACCAAGCTTCTGCCAGGAGGTTGCAGGTGTAAAGCTGCCTACACCTGCAGCTGATTTTGTGATTGCTGCCAACAGTTTTTAGTTGAACCACAGTTTTCCATCTCCTTCCTGCCTGTCAGCTTCTCCCGTGCTCTCCTGTACTCCCACTCCATCAGCTGGGCTGCTGTGTAGAGCAGAACTTCACCAGTAGTGAAGGTTCCCACTCTAGGCATGACAGGTAGCTCCACTGCAGGGCAGTGCTGAGTGCTGCAGGTAGTCATCACTTCTGCAGCTTTCCCAAACACTACTGCATTTCATGAGGCAAACAAGCACGAGCTTGAACCTGCAGGGCAGGCAGCTGCTGTGAGCATTGTACTGTATTTTGGACCCTTGAGATCATGGATTTTCAGTGGGGAACTGCTGGTGCAGTCAGACACATGTCTTGCCTGGAGGATGTTAGTGTCTCCACGGGCCGTTGCAAGCAGATGTAAGATCCCCTGTCACCTGCAGGTGAGGAGCCACAAGTCCTGTTACTGCAATGTGTCGTGTTGAGCAGCCCTTCGCTGTCCTCTTCTCAGTGGAGGTGGGAGAGGTGGCAGCTCTTGGGTGCTCCTGGAAACACCCCCATGTGCAATCTCTTCCCCTCAGGTGGGGCAAACATTAAAAGGCTGTTTGGAGACACATATCTCTAGACCTTCTCCTGATTACACTGGCTTTAGTGATCGTGTTTCTGGTCAGCCTTGACAAGAGAAATATCATCTGTAGCTCCAGAACCATTCCTGGCTGTCTCCCAGTTCAGTATTTTCCCTCTTGATTTTTGACACAAAACACTTGTTCTTCATCTCCAAATGATCAAGGTGGTCTCTCTCCCTCCCTGCCCACACAGGACAGCCCAGGAGGTTCCCTGTTAGCAATCTGAGCTTTCTTACACAAGGGGTAACCTAAAATCCTACCGCTGTTGATAGAGCAAAATAATGCAACCAGCACATACATAAGGCAGTAACTCTAGCATCTCAGAATATTTTACTTGTAGCCCAGTTTCACATCCATGAGCAACTCTGAAAGAGCCCTGGTAACTCTCCTCCCCTCCTAGCTGTTTGCCCGATGTTCCTCTGCATGGCTTTGGCCAGGCTGGGATGACAACTGGGATGGATTAAAACTCATGGCAGAAGGCAGCCAGGTCCCCCAAAAGAGACACCCATAGCTGCACAGTGAAAGGATGACTCCACGAGACCCCCTCCAAGCAAGGGTTCTCCGCAGTGAAGTTCTGGAGATGTACAGTGGATGTGCTGTGAACACACAGTGTGGAGCTAGAGAAGGTGCTCACAGCTGTCCATGGCAGCATGGGCAGTGCTTGGGTCTGGCACAAGCAGTAGGAAGGAGAACCACTCACAAAAATGTCTAAGAAAAATATATTGCTCTTGGATCTGTCCCTTACTTTGAGTACAAGCCCAGGGAAAGGAAGAAGTCATGCACACTCACTGCTTTTGTATGCATACAATCTATGATCCTACTCCTATGACTTTTTGAGGTCTTATGTACGGTCAGTGAGCTGCAAGGTTTTGGCTAGAACTAGGCTAGATCTCCCAGAATGAACTTATGAATAGGACATCACCGATCCTACATTTTCATCACATCAAAGCAGCATCCCCACACATCTGCAGGAGAAAGAGCCTCCCGAAAAGCCGCAACAGGACTGCACCATGGGAAGAGGGCAATTACATTCTCATCTAATGCATGCTGTGATAACTTTGGCTGAGCTAGATGGGAGCAACTAGCAAGGGATCTTGCTGTATTAAGTCTTATTTTTTCCTTCTATATATTGTTTCCAGTATCTGGAAAGTGAAACTTAATATACTACTTCAGTCCTCTGGTAAAATACTAAGGGCTTCACTTTTATAATAAAGCATAAGGTAACCCCAGAGAAAGCAGTCAGGCTCTGAACACAGCACTCACGGGAAGGTGGTTGTGGAAAGCAGGGCATGCCAGCGGTCGGGGAGCTGAGGGTGGGTGGTGTGTGTGCTCAAGGGGCTGTGAGACCTGGGGACCTCCCTGGGTCTCCAGGTGCCTGTGCCAGCACTCACCCTGCCAACTCACAGAGCATAAGGACCACACAGTCAACTATTTCCAGCTTACATTTGCTTTTGCATTACATAAACACTTGGAGGGAAGATCCCATACCAGGTTTCAGAGCAGTCAAACTCTCAACTCCACAGCCCCAGGGAGCACCCAGGAGCAGGCAGGCTCCTTTTCTCCTCCTCTTTCTTTTCCCAGAGAACAGCTTTTAATGACCTGGCAAGGGTATTTTCATATTTACCATAATCTTTGCAACGTCAGTGAGTTAACCATGCATCTTCTGATGCTCAGACTTGGAGCAGCAAATGAAAAAGCTTTGCTAAGTTCCTGCAAAGGCAAATGGTGTCAAGAGAGCGGATGAGATCCCCTTGGAGAGGGGGAATGCTATAGGGGCCAGCACTCAAAACAACCAGGACAGAAACCTAAGCCTAGAAGGCCAGACTAAGAGAAGCACCACCCATTAACATACAGTGTTGGTTCTCCTCTCACATCAGCTGTGCAGGATTTTCTGGACTCAAGTGGAGTTATCCCTAGTTTGTACAATGCCACTAGACATCAGCATCACCTCTCTGTAGCCTGTTTGTACAAATAATGTGAAGCCACTGTAGCCTCTGAAATCGTAAACTGCCTGTTCTGTAGCAGGGCAAAAGCATTAAAATCAGAATGTGAAAAATAAAATTAAAAATGTAATAATTAGCAGCAAAATCATACGGGATCACATTGGACTGCACTTATGGTATTTGCTAGTTACTGTATTTAATATTGCAAAATAACCATGTTGTCAGTAGCACATGACCAGCAGCAAAATAACGGCCATGAAGGCACTAAGAGCACTAAGGTTCCAGCAGCAGAGCCAGGCAAGCACCAGCCCACTCAGTAACTGTTTGTTCACATCTGAAATGAACTGTTTGCAAGCTGTAGGAGGGGGAAGTTAGTGATGGAAACAGGTACAGAGCCGAGCTGGAGCACACCCGTGCTGGCCAGCCCCACACTTCCCAGGAGGTTGCACAGCTTCTGGACCTCGGACAGCCAGAGGTCTGCGAAAGGAGTTGCACTCCTTAAAATCAAAAGCATGCAAGTAATTAAAAAATGCAAAGTACTGTCAGAGCACTAGGATAGCAATGCTAGAGTCTTGTTTCACAGTGAAACAGCCTGAAGGCACTTCCATGCACACACAACCAGAGTTACGCTCCTCTCTCCACTGAGAAGCTCAAGGACTTCTCTCACTTACTAACAACAAGTTTCCTGAAGCACCTTGTGTAATCATTTGGGTTTTTTTTTCAAGCTGGGCTCACACCAACTTCGTATATTTCTGATCAAGGAAGGAAGATATTGAAAATACTCTGCTTAGACATATCAGGGACCTCAATCTGTTTGCTCCTGGCTTCGCATTAGGGTCTCTGGAGACCTGTATGCTTTCGCAAGCTCTAAGTGTTTAATTGAAAAGTAAAACAAAGCCCGATTTCAAGGGGAGCAGATGCAATGCCTCTCTCCCTACCTCCGCAGCTCAGTGTGCGGCGTTACTGACATGCCAACCTTCAAGGTTCTCAAAGAACAAAAAATACTGATATTTCTAGGCTTCCTGGGCAGATCCCAACAGCTTCAGATCACATGAAAATTGAAGTGCCGCAACAAAATAAGGCAACCCCAAAACCCAGACCCAAAATCTTGCACAGCAAAACCCCTGCATAGGTTTCTGCCTCTTACAACCCACATGTGAGGGCTGGTCCCATCAGCAGAACATCACGGCACAGCATTTGCAGACAAAGCTCCTGCCAGCATCCCTCATCACTTGCTGGCCCCTTTGGGACCATTTTGGGGGGACAGAAAGGACCCAGCCCCTACCACCCTGCTCCTGCACCTGCAGTACCAAACCAGGGTAAGGAGCTGCTCCCTTGCTCCTTACCCCAGGGTTGGTGTCCACCGATTTCACCTCCATCCCCTTGCACACCCTGGCAAGAGCTGCAGCAAAACTAGGGCTCCCCAAACCTCTTGCATTCTTCAAGGCACCCCAGACCCTGTGGCATCTGGCTTACCGCTGGCAGAAAATGCATCTCTTCACTCCCAAGGAGAAGCCCTATCCACCTCCTCTCTTAACGGCAGCTGCTTGATGCCAGGCAGTGCAGCATCCTTCAGGTAGCAGCTCCGCCAGCGCAGGGTCCAGTAACAGTGAGCCGTCACAGCCCCATTTCGTCGTGTAGCCTGGCTTTTGGGGAGCAGGGTTTGCAAAGAGCGATAAGCAAACTCCTCCAGCTGTCCAGAAGCAAGAGCGGCTTGAAAAGCTGCCTGGAAATGATTGTGGTACACGAAATGTTTCAATAAGGGCTGTGAAAGCCTGGCGCCGTATCTCCTGCCCTCCACTGGGAATGCATGACAAATTTTAACATAAGCCAGCATACAAAAATAAGCAGACGACAACACTCCAGAGATCTCTAGTCTCCCTTAATTACAGTTATAAAAGTAAAATCAAGTAGACATTGAGCTCATGCTTGATTTAAACATAACATCAGAAGTGGAGAACAAAGGAAAATGCTCTCTTAGTTTACTGCATTTAGTCAGTTATCGACAGTTTTAACGCATTCCTGCATTTGCTTTGCCTTTGTGCCAACGGTGACACATTTCCTCTCCTCCAGGATTGCTTTTGCTCTATGTACATAACCACAAGGGTTTTGAAGAGTGTTTTGACCCTCTCATGAGTGCCCCATGCTGGGATGTTCATCATTTGGGCTTACATCAAGGCACCCTGTGGGGATGCATTCACAAGGGCCCGAGAAGGCATGTCCCAGGGGCCGGAGCTGCCGTGTCCCAGCAGGATGGGGGGGGTGGATGGAGTGGGGGGGCAGATGTACTGCCTTGCACTGTCCCCGTTGCTCTGGGGAATGCAGTAGTCATGGGAACATGGCAGGTTTAGATACAGGCTGGACTTTATTATCGCCCTACTCCTCCGCTGCTGCTCGAGGAACTGCTCCGCCCTGCTTCAAGCAGCTTATCATGCTCTCAGTGAAATGTCAGGTGGGAGGATGGTGTAACCCTGTGCAGCAGGGTGGACACACAGATACAACAGGATGGACAGGCAGACATGGTGGGACGGACACGTAAAGACCAAATGCTCTGTCTGTGCACCCATTGCACACACTGCCTGTAGCTGCCTTCACCAACACTTGGTCCCCTACAACCTCCCAGCCTTTGGCTGGCAGAGAGGCATTGTCCTGAGGTCCCTCAGATCTGGCCAAAGGAGGGTCCCCAAGGGAACGGGAAGGGCTGGCAGAGAGGAAAGCAGACGGACACACGCAAACCAAGGCTGAAAATGTAGCACTCATCAGCATCTCCTAGCAGAGCCTGAACTGCCAGGATGTGCTGCTTGACGCATGCTTGGCACTTTAATGGGGTCCAACAGCAGAAGTGTTAGCATAAAGATAGGGTAAGAGAAGGAAAAATCCAGAGGAAGGGAAAGGGAAAGGACAGGGAAATTAAAAAAGAGAAGCAGCTATGGAGATGTTGTGCAGCTGAAATGCCTGAGTGAACACAGGAGTTGATAACTAAGGTCTATATAGAAACTCTTGAGGGAGCTGGTTTATGATTTCTGGACATTATCCTTCACCATGAGATGTCCTTTATCACTCCTAACCTCAGCCAAGCACAGATGACCTCTGCAAAGGGACCAGTTCTGAGCAGCACCCAGTGCTGCACAGGCTGTTGCCCTGAAGGAACAGGGCTTTGGTCTTCCTAGGGACTCAGAAAAGCTCTTCTATAGGATAAGTCCCTGTTAAGTTAAACAAACCTTTACATCTCCTAATGAAAGGGCCTTTGAAGCCACCACCCCAACTCTACAAGGGGGTGGGAGTAGGATGGGATCGGGTAGGCAGCTCTCCCCAACCCTGGAGGTCACTGCCCTCGGGTGGTTATCACTGCAAAAAAGCTCCCTGCAAAACAAAGAATATTTTCTTAACCTCTGCCTAAATTTGGCTGCAAGTTTTAAAGCACTAAGTGGCCCCTACAGAGCCCTGATTTGTCATGCTGATGAGCAAGCTTGGTGCAGTTTCCCCCAAGTCTGTCTACCAGATAAATGCTTGTTGGTAAATGCTTGTTCTTGAGATTCATAGAATCATAGAATGGTTTGGTTGGAAGGAACCTTAAAGATCATCTAGTTTCAACCCTGCTGCCATGGGCAGGGACACCTTCCACAATTCAGAAAGCTCAGGGTGTGGAATTCATGTCCTATGGAGAGAAGTCTACTTATTCACCACAAATGTGGGTACTGCCTCAAAACCTAGCTTTTCATCTCGCATTGCTGAAAAATGGAGAGATGTGAGCTCAGATACAAGGTGTAACAAACATATTTCTTAGAACCCCCACAGCTGGAGAGATGACAGTGTCCTTCAAAATTTGCTCCCTACCACGCTGCTGCCTTGGGAAACAGTGGGGGCTGACATCTAATTGCATTTGAAGCCCTCTGGGTTTTTTTCTTTAAATCTTGTTTCCATCTTAGGTTGCCAAATGACAGCCACGGCCTTCCTGGAGTAGAGTCAGACCTTCAAGGTTCTGAAAGAACAAAAAAGCCCCAAAGCAAAGGATTCCAGGATGCATTTGGATGGAAGGGGGAGTGTTTCCAAACACATGAAAGTGCAAAAGATGCCTCTTTGACATTTTACACATTCTCTCTTTTTTTACATTGAGAGAGCAAGAGTTGTCCACACTTGATTGACCCGCAGATGATCTCTGTTGATATCTGAAGACCAGGAGGTCCACAACGGTAGCAGCATCTTCTTCACAAGACATGACTACGTGCAGCAGGGTGTGATTTGTGTTCAGGCTGTTTCAAACTCTCCATTTATTTTTGCCACTGATACTGAAAGAGCTGGCAGGAAAGCAGGTTTGTTAAAATTCAGCTCAGACTATCCTCCCTGACAACTGAGGGAGAAAAGTTAGGCTGGAAAACCTCCACACCACTGAATCATTCACCGCCCTGCGTCGCAGAAGGGGCTCTCCTGCAGGAGAAATGTCTTTCCCTTAAATAAGCAGAGAACAAGCAGAAAAAACCCACAGACATCCTTCATAATAAATATCATAACAACAGGAGAAAGGCATGAACTGCTTGCTTTTCCCTTTATAGGTCCCATTAAAGGCGTGCAACTGGATGGGTTTGCTCCCATTTCAGAAGGAGCTTGGTGCTAGGAGAGACCACGTGCACAGGCTTAGCTCCAAACCCCACAGAATTAATTGCCACACTGATTTCCTTCAACAGACAATGATGTGCATGGGATGGTCAATGGTGGAAAGGACATAATGCACACAGAAACAGGGATAAAAATGTATCCCTGCCCTTGGTTATGTGGGTCTGCTCCTGTGCAGGGGCCTCTGACTCCATATCCCACCAGTGCAAGCTCCCCACCGGTGGGGACCAGCTCCCCTTGGATGTCCTCCTGCTTCCTCTCCTTGCATTCTGCACTAGTCACCTTGCAGGCTCTGTCTGCCCTCACTAGGCTGCTCTTCTTGCTTAGACTTTTGTAATAATAATAATAATAATTATTATTATTACACTTTCACTCTAAGCCCTTTTTTCAGTTTCTTACAGCTTCCAAAGGTAATTAGTTTGGGGGCTGGAATGTTTCACACTTTCAGAGTTGAGTATGTGAAGGGTTTTTTAATTTCAACTGGTTTTGTTTGTGTGTGAACATTTAAAGAAAAGCCATGGATTAGCAAACAAACACCCATAAAGAAGGTTTTGGAGAGGTTTTTCATGTTAAATTATATTTACTAGCTTTCCAGCCTATCTGGTTTCATTACAAATTCAAAAGGATGCTGATGAAGCAGAAAGCCTTGAGAAAGGAGCAGTGGAAAGTATACAAGCTCTTGTGGTTTCTTCCTATAATGAAGGAAGGATGAAGCCCCAGGGAGCGTGGTCCAGGGACCCATCGGTGACAATGTGCACCAGGGCTGCTTTGCAACCTGAAGCCATTAAGCGCCAGGAATAGGATTAAGTACCTGGCCCTTGGCTCCCTCACAATGTTAAGGGCTTGGTGTAAATCAATTATCTCATGCTGGCCTAAAAATAAGCGTTCAAAATTATTCGGAGAGCTAAACAGGATTTTGCTTCCTCCTCACACTTAGTCATAAAATTCTTTAATCAATATTAATGTTATAAACCCAGGCACGTTTCTGCCTTGTGCAAAGAAGCAAAGCATGGAACTGTTCTATAGGGGAAACGTGGCTCCTGGTGGGTACCTGCTGCGGGGTGGAGGACATGCAGTGCTGCACGTTGGGTTAGTTGCCATGGTAAGAGCTCTTTTTTTTCTTCAGTTGCAGAGTAAATTGTTTTTAAACCCCACATTAATTGCTGCCACGCACTGCAAGGCACTGAGCCGTCCTCTCGATGTGGAGCTGCTCTGGCTGCCAGCCCCTGAACTGGCGAGAGAGGGAGAGAGAAGCTAGTGCGTTTGCTTCCAGATTAGACCAAGCTGTGTAGAGTTTGTTTAGATCTCTGGCAAAGTTCAGGGCTCCTTTCTGCAAAGCGCAATGTGGCAGCTGTATCTTGCCGTGTAGGTGTTACAGATTTTCAATGCATGCATGATATGTGCGGTAATCAGCTAATATATATATATTCATTCTTAATTTTCATTGTTTCCCAACTATAAATAAAAATACCGATACACCGATACACTAGTCCTAGTTGAATACCACTATAAATCATTCTTAATTATTCATTGAGTGGTTGTGCACTTAAAAAAAATAATGGCCTGGGACTGTCTGAGTGGCCGTGTTGGATTTACAGTGCATTATCTGCCAATTAATTGGAAGATGCTTCCATTGCAGAAAAGCAAAGACTGTATCACATTAAATTTTGATGGGGAAAAATTCCACAGATCAATTTAACATTAATATTAAACTTGCTGTGAATAAACATTTCATTAAAATTAAACTTGATTTTTCATGTTAGCACATCTATTTACTTTTCTGCCAGTCCGTTATAATAAAAACATGGAAATCCATTCATTAGTGAACAGCACTTTTCGAAGGACTTGCTATAGAGTTGTCTTCTCTCATGCCGGTCCCGCTCCTTTAAATCCCTGCTTGAGTGGGACGGAGCACAGTGTATTCTGCAGAAATCCATGATGGACAAGTAATAAAAACATGAAACAAATATGTTTCTGGTCACACTCAGGCTTCATGTGTGCTTGGCAATCCTCAGCATCCAACAGGTTTGTCACAACAGAAAATACTGCTAGAATTTTTCATTGCTGGATGGCGTGAGAACATCTGGGGACATACACAGGGACTGCATGCCATCACCTAGTGCTCAGCAGGCCTGAGGTTATAGCAAAGGCTTGCTGCCCATCTATTCATCACCAAAGGGGAAACCACTGCTGTCCTTTGGTTGCAGAGAAGTGAGGTTATTTGTGACATGAGCAGCACCTATGTGCAATTCCAGAAGTGTCACACTGCTTCCCACTGTGCTTCCCTTGCTAACGCCAAAATCCAGCCTGGCCATCCTATGTTTTGACTTTCTGAAGGCTCAAGCCAGTACAAGACACGTTTGCTCAGCTGCAAAGGTCTGCTGAGCCAGCTTCAGATAGTGCTTATCCATGCAGATGCAGGGATATGTTCTCAAATCTTACCCATTATCCATCACCCCTCACGGCCCAGAGAAGCAAAAGAAAAGCGGGCAGAAGAAAGGATGGAGGACCCAGCCTGGGGCAGTGAGGCTGCTGGCTGTGCATGGCTCCCTGCCACACTCCAAAATCCTTCGGGTTTCCAAAGGCAGCATCCACATGGCACTAACTTCTGCTGGGCAGGGCCCAGAGGCATTGAGTGCTTGCTCCAGGGCTTCAGCTCACACAATTTTTTATGGGAAATATTAATGGGAGAAAAGAAACCAACAAAAGATGGCACATTTAGAAACGCAGGCTCAGCATCAGCCGGTTTCAGCTCAGAAATGCAAATAGAATCAAAAATCCAACTTATTTATATGAGTGTAGCTTTGAGCTGGAGGAAAATGAGGACATTGAAAGCGTGTATGTACACAGAAAATTTTCAGACATACATGCACCGAATTCCCTACATCTGTGTGTACACGGAGTGCCGTCCGACCCTGCCTGTGCTGCCCTGGGCTGTTGGCACCAGCTTGCTGGAGCTGGGAGTTTTGCCCCCTCCAGTGCTCACAGAGATGCTTTTAGGCATAAGCCATGTACAGGAAATACTCCCGCGGAAACCCACTGGACTATTCATAAAATTAGAAATATATTCTCAGTTTTACATCAAAGCTTCAGCCTTGTGTTTTCACCTCTACTTTCTGTATAAATATAGAAGCTGTTTTCCTCCAAACTTTTCAGCTTAATTTAACTTTTATTGACTTGAGTAAGGAACTAGCCTCATTCCCTCTAATAGGGAATGTAGAACATGAAATGAGTTCCAAGGGGCTTTCCAGATGGAGAGGGGAAAAAATATACATAATATAAAAAATGCAAGTTATGTGATTTCCACAGTCGTAAAAATAAAGCCCAACAAATATATTTAGTGTAAAAAAAAGGGGGGAAATCAGAATATGTCAGTAAAAATTATCTCAAGAAGTGGGGACTAAAGGGTGAGATTTTGTATTTTAGCAGTAACTGCATCCAAGGCACTGGGGAACACTGCTCAGTTTCCACACGCTGGGGGAAGGCAGGGAAAACCCAGCTGTGGGCAGAGGAGGGGCTGCCAGACCTTTTGCAGGCGCAGGTCAGGGTCTTTCCCTTTGGGGGTCCCCTAGCACCACACTAACCTCCCAGGGGTCAGTTAGTCTCCCTTGAGCTACCCAGACAGACACTTCATCTTCCTAGTTCATGTTTTCAAATGATCCTGTGTAAGGACCTCCCTGCCTTGCCAGTGGTATCTTCATTATTTCCAGCTCATCTTCCACTGGAAATCTTGAAATCTTGCTATTACAGTCAATTTTGTGGGCGTAGAAAGAGCCTGCAAGGCGCTCTGAAAGCTATGCAATTCCAGAGTAACATATTCCTTATGTCTAATAAAAAACTAGATAACTATGTCTTATGCAGCTTTCTGCATTTTGGCTGATTTTAGACAACTGAATTTTCTTACTTTTTTCCTGTTTTACTTCAGAAGCAGGCGGGTCCAGGGAGGCCGGGGGCCGTGGCTTTGCAGGTGGCTCACGCCTGCTTGGCTGGGTGTTTTATTATTTGATGTCTTAACCTATTTTCAAAAACATCAAAAGTTGAGGCAAAGCACCTGAAATATCCTGCAATCTCTCCATCCCTATGGCCCCCTTTGCTAGTGCCTTGCTCACAGCGGAGACTGCAGAAACGCCCTGAACTCAGCTTCAGGGGGTCAGTGATGCTGTGGCCTTTGCTCGCTTGCCTCATTCACGTTTCTATACTTATCCATGGTTCTATAAAGGTATTTTTTAGCTCTACAGTCTTCCGCAGCAGTTTCTGTATTTCTGTCTGTAACATCATGTTTTGATCCAGGTCCCCACTTTCTATTTAATACCTTTCATATTTCTTTTTTGACCCCTGCCATTACTGCTGCTCTTTCAAAGGACAGATTTTTTTCACCAGGTCATCTTGCACATTGCGAATAAACACAAATTTGCTTATTTTGAATGCTTGACATTATGTTAATTTTGCTCATTTATTCAAAGCAGTATACTGTAGCACAGTATGAAAGATGAGTGGTGGTTTCCCAGCTTCACGCCATGCCCCAGCCCCAAGCACTCCAGTTGGGATGCAGAGGGAAGGGTGCTGTGGACGCGACTTCCCCGCTTAGTGCCCGGCCTCGGTGCCTCTGGCAGCACGGGGCTGTCTGGGGGGCACCAGTAACCCCCACTTTTGACAGGCTTCTGACTGCCAGCCCATGGCCTGCCGCTTCCCTTGCTTTTAAGATTCTATTTGTTTGTTATTGGGTGTGTATGTTACACATTAGTCCAATCCTCCCTGCCTGCTAAAGCCAGTATTTTAGGCTGTTCCTGGCTTCACATGTAATATTATTCCTCATCCGTATTGTACCAATTCCTCCCACCTCATGCACTGTCTCCTTTACGGGCTTCAGGCCAGCGCTTCAGTGTCTCACTCATCATCATGATTTAGACAAATTTCAGCTGCTCAATGATCCATCTCTGCGCTCCTGACACCCTGCTGCTTATCTGCCCTGCCTTGGCAAAGGAGGGCAAGCAGGAGCTTCACTATCTTATTATTTAGTTTTTTCTATGCTAACAGTATTTCCCCTTCATTCCCCTCCTCCCTCTGCCTTCCCATTTATCATTGCTGGTCAGCCTTCACCTGCTGCAACTTTCTGATTATCTATCAGTGTCTCCTGCACCCTCCTGTGCTACTCTTTATTGCTTAATTATTTTGAAGACGTTTAATGGTGGTAGCTCTTGTCTCTAATTTTCTTATTAGTATGCAGAACACCATATAAAGTTCATCTGAGAAATGCCAAAGGAACAGACTGGACACTAATTGCATCCTTTTTGCTTGTGCTCCTGATTGCACTGGTTTTCAGCAAATCGCTCACATCATCCACCCCCAAAAAGTCATGGGGGATGTTCAGCCATGGAAGAAGAGAACTGAGGCTGGGACTGAGTGGTGGCACTGACACCCATCTGCACCCCAGGTCACACATGAGAGCCCACTCCTGGTGTCCCCGTCCCTGCCTGCCCCAACCTTCCCACACACCTCCTTCAGGTTCCTGCCTGGCCGCAAGGCAGTGGTGGTGATCGCAAGGCCAGGTGACTTATCAGAGGAACTATTCTGCTAAACAGGAAAGAAAAATGACCAAAAAATAATAAAACTCAAGTGGCAGCACTGATTAGTGTCACACAGGTGCACTTTGTCCCTGCTTGCAGGGTGAGGTGACCTCCTCTCGATGACGGCAGTGCATCATCATCTCCTCATCATCTCCAAAAGCAGTTCCTACACCACATTTCTACACCACCACCACTGAAACATCTCTTGCTCAAAGAGGAGCTGGGTGGCTCTGGGCAGGGGCCTCCTCAGGCCAGGTTACCAAGCTGCTTGAAAATCTTTTGGGAGAACGTTTTTAGAAGGTAAAGTTTCCTTTATCATAGCGTCCCACATTGAACTGTATCAACAGCTCTTTTTCCATAATTGCAATCCACAGCATGGCACCTGGAGACCTATATGTCACCAGATTTCTCCTGCTTCTCCCTCTGATATTGAAATTGTTGTAGCTGCAGCTGTTTGGGTCCCGCTGGTGGGTCTGCTCTGCTCAGGGCCAGCACGGCTCTGCCTGTCCCGTGTGCCAGCACAGGGAGGACACACTAGTCTCTGCCTGCCTCCTCCTGCCTGCTCTGCCTTCACCAGGGCTGATACGCCCTCCTGCCCACGTACCTTCGGAGATGCCCCTTGGTGCCTTCAGCCCCTCCGCTCCCCAATGGCCAAACTCTGCAAAGAGGGAGTTTCACCCAGCCTCACTCACCCTGCAGCAGCAAGAGCGGAGCAGGGAGAAGGGGGAGGAGACAACACGCTGTGAAAAGCATCCGTGGAGAAAACAAGCACATTTGCTTATCTGAAAGATAAGGAGGCTTTTTGCCATTGAAATTTCTTATCAGAACATGTCTTGTTTTGCAGAAGCACACAACTGCCTCTCACACCAAGGATAAATATGGTGTTAAATGGGATGCTATGACCTACATTTTATGTATATTATGTCTCTTATGCTGATAATGAGCAGAGAAACCTTGATATATTATCACTTACTAGGCAATATTTTTCCCTGCTTCCCTCCTTAAGATATTATAAAGCATTTCTGGAACAAGATGTATTTTCTTTAATTTATGTGAAATATTGAACCTTCTGCAAACATTACCATTTAAAAAACTACCAAGGAACACTCTTTGATAAGAATCTTTCTCTTTTTTAGTTCAAAGGTGCTCATAAATTTGCAGAGAAAAATACAGATTGCAAAAATAACAATGGCAGACACGTTGTCCTTCACGTTATTTCTGTTCCAGTCCCGGGGAGCCCCAGGACCAAATGGTGCTGGGCCCTGTACAAGCCCTGAGCTGCAGCAGGGACAGCTGTGGAAAGCTGGAGAAATCCCAGACATCTGCTCTGAAACCCTTGTGCTTTCTCCTGGATTGCCTATTGTTTTTCACCTGACAGCCAGCTCTGATGTCCCACTCCATGGGGAGCACTGAGCTGGGGGGTTGAGTAGCAAAAAACTCATTTGAAAGTTGAGATTGAGCACAGTGTGCCCAATCCCTCTGCCTGTCTCCACTCACCAGGACAAAGCTCACAACATGGCTGTGCCACCAGGTGAATGCACGTGCTGCCTGTGCATGCCATACAGGGACCTGGGTGAGAAGCTGCAGGAGAGAAATGGGAGCAGATGTGTGAGCATCTCTGCCATGTTGACACAGCAGCAGCGAGGACTGGCGTCCTCCCTGCACATGCTAGCCTCCAGGCAGGGCTCCCTGGCTGGCACTGGCCAGGGCACCTGGTTTCCATTGCAAGGCTCCCCAGTCCCCACACAGCCAACACAGCACACGTAGCAGCCACTCCCTAGTCTTACCCCTGAATAACTTCAGTTGGGACTTAGCCAAGATTATTGGCATGTTTGGATTTATATCATACTTCTGGTCTCTTTCCAGCACTTGAATAGCTGTCCTTGGTACACAGATGAATGTGCTTGATGCTGAGATCCGAGCAGTGCCCCAGGTGTCCATCTGCTTTCTGCCGGGTGACAGCAGGATGAAGCACAAACACACACAACTCTTGAAGGGTGCAGGAGACCCACCTGAAGACCAGCCCAGTTTCTCCAGGCAAGCAGAATCCAGGAGCAAGAGCAGACCCTTGGTGAGGTCTCCATAGCTGGTACCCCCCTGTCCTATGTGTCCCCAGACATGATCTTGGTCAGCCCAGCTGGTCATGCACATTTCGATGCTTGTGAGCATAAAGAAAGGGTGAGTGAGAATGAGGGAAATCAGCTTTCCCTGCTCTGAGGTCTCATGCTGTGTGTTGTTAGTCTAGGTGCAATTTTAATCAGGCTCTTGCTGAGTTGCAGTTCGTTAGCTGCAGGCGCCTGCACTCCAGCTCCTCCCAAAACTGGAAAGAAGGTTCTGTCTGCTCAGCTGCTCTGATTCCCAGGCCAAACCGTCATCTGTGTAGAGCTCAATACCTTCTACAGCATCAAATATATCATGATTTTTTCTTGGAAGCATGAAAGATGGATGAACTGGCACATGTGATGAATACATTCAAGCATTGGAAAAAGCTCCCAGCAACTGCAGCCCATGGAGAAATCATGTACACTTCAAGCTGTTGGCGCTTTATGAAGGAAGCCATGGTCAGTCCTCAAAAGCAGCTATCACTTATGGTCCTACATACACATGACTGTACACATGTGGGAGATCCTGGCAACAGCCAGTCATGGTCAGAGACCAGGTTTGGGAAGAGAGGCTAGCTGGTGCCTCAGCACCCATCCTGCCTGTGGGAAAGGAGAGGAGGGGTGAGTCCTTCTGCAAGAGGCAGCTGCAGCCAGCAAAGGGGGGCATCATCACATCCCTCATCACGTGCAAAATGAGCTGTGTTAAAAGGAGCCTCTTCAGCGTGACATTCCCCCACAGACAGCATTCATTTTGTCAAGATGGAGAAAGAAAACACCTGTGGAGCATTTTATAAAGTTTGCTTTGTCTAAGAAACATCTCTGATGAATAAACTGTTTCCTATTGCACTCTCGCTACTACACCTCAGTTCCTTCCCCCAAACTTGCCAAGCATACTCTTCATGGAGATTATTATAGACTCTGCCCACTATTTTATTTTCTCTCTCTTTTGTTAGTACAGAGAAGTCACCATGACTGGCATTGAGTTTTCCCAGTTTGCCACCCATGGATCCACCTTGCTTTCCTCTTGTGGCCAATGGAGCACTGCGGCACCTCCTGCACAGGTTCTCACACTGGCACCACACTGGGCTTAATAAATGACCATGCACTTCCCAGCTGATGGTCTATTACCCCATGAAATTATGCCCAGCTTTCCCTGAATAATTGACCTGGACACTTGGTGCTATCGTCATGTTATTCCAGCTTAGTATATATACTCTGATTTCATGTGACATAATCCATCACAGTTCTTGTGTTTTCTTCCAAACCCTGGGCATTTCTCTGATTTGACTGGCATGTGGTTCCTTTTGATGTAACTCCCCATCCTTTTCTGCCTGTCTCGTTTCAACATTTTTTATTGTAAGTCACGTCCAAGGCACCATGTGCCTCCCAAAACTCCATAGCTTCCGTTGCCTGGCGCATGGTACTTGCCATCAAGATTGTTCTTCTGGATCCCCCCAGGGTCTGTCCCCACTGTGGCTGTCACAACGTGTCCTCCTACCTGAGGTTCCATCAGCCCTTCAGGATGGCAGAGATGCTCTTAGCTGGGATTGCCACAGGTTCATTTTCCTTTCAGTTCCTCAGGTCTCATACTCATACTCTCAATTTCCCCCAGTACCCTTGCACAATTTGGCATATCTGCAGGAATGAACAGAAAAATGTTGAATCCAGGACCTGCAGAGGGGCTGGCAGAGGCACCAGCCTGCCCCTGCCCTTGGCTCTGTGCCAAAGGAGAGGCCCCACTCCAGCTCCCACCAGGCTTTTTCCTCCTCTTCCTGCTCATGCACTTAGCTTCTGCTTCCTTCCACCGGAGGCTTTTACTTCATCGCCTGTTATTCCTTACACAGTAGCCAGCTGGGACTCAGGGGCTGCAGGGAGGGTCCCAGCAGCCCAATCTGCAGTTCTGATTCTTTCATGGTTGCACAATGTCCTCTCCAAACTGCCTTTACCCAAGACATAAGGCATTTACAGGACAAGTTCCAGCATCAGAGGATTGAGCGCAACAGAAGTGGGTTTGTACAGTGCACATGTCTATTCCTGGCCATTCTCACTCCTGTGTAATTTTGAGTTGTGTATAATGAATATCAGCAGTGCCCCAAACATCAACTCTTTATTCATTTCTACATAAACCAAAACTGATAACTCGGCATAAAAATGTGAATGTCCTAATGAAACGCTCCTTTTACTGTTAATGACTTGTCAGAGTCCCACAGATGTTGTCAGTGGAGAATTTTTAAATCTGACGTGTTACTGAAACACCAGCTATGCTAAACCAAAGGAATATATTCCTTGGAGATAAGTTCCTACGTCTGGTGAAGCCCAGTGCTGCAGGCACTTTCTGTTCAAAATATTCAGAGCCGTGAAGACTCTTTGCATTTGAATTAGAAACAACTGTAATCTGACCAACCTTCTTCTTTCTCTTTTTCATTCCGCTCTTGATGAGGGACCAGGGGAATATTTTTCAATGGATAAAACAGTATTCACATGCTGGAATTATGATATCTTTTTCCCAGAAGGCTGATTATAAGAACTCTATTATTCTCCCCACCACACCTATGCCTGCTCAGATGAATGTTAATTAATGTGATCAGTTACGTAAAATGAGCAGTACATTTTAGAACAGCACCTTGGTGATTACATTTATTTCCCTGACAAAAGGAAAAGAGAAAATACTTTGAAGAGTCAGAGCGGAGCATTAGTAGGAAATTCACAGGAGCAGAATTTGGAAGTCCCTCCTGAAACGCCAGTGATTGCTATCACATCTCTAGCTCTCAGCATAAACAACCCCACTGAGATATTACATCATCTTCCACACTAAAAATAAAGGTCTATGAACACTAAGTCCCTTAAGTGCCTGGAAAGGCCCAACAAGCCCAGAGAAGAGAACGGACAGACTGTGACATGTAACCAAGCTCTGTAGTCACCAGTATTTACCTGGGGGGTACCGGCTCAGTGCAGGGCTGGTAGGGTGGACATGGACTTCGAGGACAAAAGAAGCAGCATCGCAGAAGAGGGGTGGTTGGCTACAGAGAGATCACTGATGAAGCTCCTCAAAGAGCTCAGGTCTTGGCTTCCATTTAACTCAGCATTGCAATTTATGGCCCTGGCACAGAAAGAAGAGTGTGCGGATGGCTGAACACTGGCAGGCTGCATCTAATGCAAAGATGGAAGAATTGGGATGCCCTTAAGGACTGGGTAGAGCATGCACTTCAGGATTTAAAAAACCCGCCAAAAACAAAAAAAAATGAAGTAATTCTGCTGTAAGCACTGAATTTTGCATTTGGAAAGGCAGAAGGGATGCCTCCCCACTGCACCGTACTCTGTGCCCTGAGACCAGGAACAGCTGCTTCCAGCCAGCATTCACCAGAGCCAGGCAGTAAGGATACAGGTTACCTGTACTGGTACATGCAATACCAGGAACAACCTTTTAAATTCATCATTTAAAACTGGCAGCAACTCAGATCTTTCAGGACGGGAAGATGAAAACCAGCCGCAATTGCTGGCTCCCTGCTCTGGCCAGAGCAAGCTGCTGCCAACAGTTTAAAGCAGTAAGTGTTCCCTGTTTAGGGCGAGCTATCACCACTAGCAATTGAAGCTGCTTCCTTCTCCCCCTGTTCTTATGCAACAAGGCTGCTCTCTAAATATGCAAACACTTTTTTAAGTACAAGTAAGTTCTCTCTTTTTTTAATAAATAATTTATTAAAATTTATAAAGAATAATTATAATTTCTTTAAAGTCTTTTCAAGTCTCACATCTCTAATTATTCCTGGCCTTCTTAAACCAATTCATCATTCCTTTGGGGTGTATTTACCTGGGGAGCACAGTGTGCCCTGGTTTGAGGACACTGAGCTGTCTCAACAGAACTAGACCCTTTGCTTATTACCTTCCCAAATTTAATAAGACTGTAGCATAGGTGCAAGGCTGACTTAAATGTATGGAGTTTGTTGTTGGATTTTTATTTTCCTTTAAGAAAGGATGCTTGAGTCAAGGTGGGCTGGGCATCCTCTGCAGCCCCTCTGCCCTGCAGCTCACCAGGCAGACCCACTTCCTCATTTTACAGCAAGGCAGGACCTGTTGCAAAAGGCTTATTCTCAAGAAACCTGAGATGCTTCAAATGACTCTGAACTGATGTAAAAAATGTTCCATGTTTACTGAAATTTCCCAGTTCTTCTTGTCTCTTCCTTTTCTTGAACGTCTTAAGCATCTATGACAAGTATTTCTTCAAGCCTCTTCTCAATCATGGGCTTAATCCAAGAGCAAGAGATGAAAAAGAGATTTGGGTCAAGCCCTGCAAGTATGTATTATGCTTATTCAATCACAGCACAAAAATCAGTATTGTGACACAGTTCAGCTAATTTTTCCCTAACCAAAGCAGGCGAGGTTTTCTGAAAATTAAGTATCAGATATACAAACTATACACAATCAATCCATAAAATAAACCTGAGGTTCAAAGCCTCACTCAGCTTAATTAAACAAATTCAAACAACAAACACAGCTGAAGTAATCTTTTCCATTTTACAGACAAGCCTCGAGTAGGAAAAGAAACTACATTTTCTGCATAAATTATTGGTTGTGAATTATTCACTCACTTTCATCTTGGATCCTTTCCAGGGATTCGATTTAATTCTCAGTGACGTCAAAAAGAGCCTTTCCTTCGCCTTCAATGAGAGCTGGCTCTGGCTCCCCCTCATTAAAAAGAGTTGCGAAGAGCAGCGCTCACAGTTCAGTCATTGAAGCCAAATCTGGAGCCTGGTAGGGGCAGCAGGTTTGGTGTGAGGGGAGCCCTATGCACTGTTGCTGTTTGTCTTGAGGCTTCCTGAAAAGAAAATCCATTTGGACTATACTAACCCCATCTGGAGAGATTTTTACTGGCTTCGAGGAAAATTGTAGGATTTAGGTAAAAGCGTTGCTTTTTTAATCACTCACTGTTGTATTACCTATGCTGCCTATATACTCTGCAACTTAGAAAAGAGATTTGTTCCCTGTCTCACCCTTTGCTTAGGGAGTCTTGAAGAAATGCAGTGCGTGCCCTTTCTGAACTCTTCATGCCAGCTATTCCCTCCCAGCAGGGATGATGCTCTCTGCATTAGTTAACAGCATTGAAGTCGGACTCAAGGATTTATTTAGCATCCCTGCTAAATATTTATTTAGACCACACCTTGGTCTGTGCTGCTTGGCTCTGCTTTTGGAAAACTCTCAGACACTCTGAGCAAAGGTGCTGGCAAAGCTTGAAGGAGTGACAGCATCAGCCCAGCGGAGGGGCTCGCTCCTGCCCGGCTCCTGCGTGCAACCCGAACGCTCCTACATGATTTTCCTGTATCCAGCAAAAACAACTACACAAAATCCAGCAGCTGTTAGTCATTTTTACTTATCTCTTGCTCTGACATAGCTCTTCCTTTTCCCTGGGATATCAGAGATATTGGACCCTGCCTTGTAGAAACAAAACAAGGGAGCTCCAGCATGTAACTGGGGTTTATGAAACACACCTGAGATTCTCACCCTGGCACGACTCAGGGCGAGATCTTCTGGCCTCCAGAGCCCCAACTCAGCCTCAGCTTCTTATACACAATTTCAGAATATAATCCTCCACAGACACTTACAACCCTTGGATGGGGAAATACATGCATACACACACACATACACGCACACACTTGTGCATCTGGACACAGAAAAGGTCGGAGAACTCTAAACCTTGGCGTTTCCTGCCTGCAACCTCCCACCTCATCTCCACTCTGTGATATGCCTTCATTAGCATTATGCCTTTTTCATTCACCTCTCTCCCCAGTGAATCCAAATCTAGGCACCTGCATCTGTACATACACATCATGTTACCTTATTCTGACATAAGAAAATACCTGGCGGCACTGGTTCCAGTTATCCACCGTGCCTGGAGCCAAATCCACACCATAAAATATCTCGCCACCTTTGGGAGCACGTTACTTATTTCATGGGCTTAGGAGCCAGGTTTGGGTCCACAAGCCTGGGGTGGTGGGCTGCTGCACTCTGCCCACCTCGTAAAGCAGTCAGCAGTCATTGCCACCTGGTAGTCCCTCTCCATGATTTAGGTCTGCTCATTAAGGGCTTTTTCACCTGCAAACACAGGAATTGATCCGTGTCTTGGGGCTAAAGCAATGAACTAATTTCAGTGGAAGGGAATCCACTTGTTGCAGCACTGTTTGTGATTGGCTCTTAGTGTCCCTAAATTGCCTCTGGGCAAGAAAAAGATCCTGATAGTCCAATCAGATAAATTAAAAGCAACACCTTAGAGGCTTGTGGACAGACTCTGAGCAGTCTACATGTAATTAATCCTAAACTGAACTGTGGGACATACTGAACCCAACTGAGCCCAAGTGCTTCAGCTGTTACACCGTTAGCATCTTCAGCAGCCACATCAACACCCTGCATTGCTGCCAGGCTTCACTTCAAGTTCTCATCTCTCCTCTGTATTTCATGAGACTGAGCGTTCCAGCTGGAATTGTCTCCTATTTGTTTCTTCCTCCAGCTTGGTCCCACCACTGCAGCACCCCTCCAGAGCCTCGACACCCAAGGCCACGTGCCCTAGCAGTGGGAGGTAAAATACTGATTCACTCTGGTGCTTTCTTCTTTGCAGCTGTATTTTTGGCTATTTCTTTTTCTGCTTTTATCAGCTCCTGCTCTCATAGCTCTATGAGTGCTCTTCTGCACTGTTATTTGCTGTCATGAGGAGAAGCAGAAGTAGAAGAAGCAATTTTCGCTTACTAATAACCTTTCCCTGTCATGGACGTAAGTCTTGACTCCTTTTTGAAGACTAGGGGCCAAATTATCAGTTGACATAGGATCACAAACCTCCACAGACTTCAGAGAAGTTGCAGCAATTCACACCATCTGAAAATCCACCTGGAAATCTTTGTAACTAATTTGGTGAAAAGCAGAGGTTTCAGCAAGTGAGAAATGGCAGACATTACAGACCAAAATTGTTATTGCCCTTTAATACTGTTCATTACCAACTTGTGGCTTTCTGCTGTAAGAAACTATCTGAAATCAGTGTCTTTTTTAACTCCCCCGGGTGCATGCTTGGTGCAGGTGGTGCTTTCTGCCCAGTGCGCACAACCACTTTGGTAGCCCCACCATGGCAGCAGTGCTAGGGATGTATCTGGTGTCACACAAAGGCTGAAGCCATCTGGGTGCTCCGAGTGTTTTGGACTGGCACCAGCACCCCCCGCCCCGAGCCCAGCTCAGCCGCACGCCCCGTGAAAGACAAGTGGGATTTTTGGGGTAGCTATCTCTTTCATTTATGATGCTATAGCTGCTGGAGGATGCTGTTATCAAAATGCTGGGTGGACTGTCAAGGCTGCAGCCAGCACATGCAGTCTGTGATGTTCAAGTGCTCAGATAATTTAAACCTGAAATTAAGAAGTTTCTAACTTTGTTCACTAAGACTGCCACGTCAACAGCCAATGTTTCTTTCTAATTACATTACATATCTGGAAAAAACAAGAAGTGAAAGGCTTATATCCTTTCTTCCATAGACTTAAAATGTTTAATGGGTGACACCTCTCTGGTGAGGTCCACAACTCTTGCTCCCTGCCAAAACCTGCTCCCTCTGCACCACCTTCCTCTATTTGTTACTACCAAGGGAAGTCACTGAGCTTTTGGCAGTCAGCTCTCCTCAGGCATCATCTGAGTCCTCTGGGGCTGGAATCACAGTTCTCAAACAGTACATTAGCTCTAGGAAAATCTTCTATGGATTTGTATTGTGAACATGTTATAAGGAAAGTATTTGTTAAATTCCTACCTACACCAATCCATAGCTTTATCAGGGTCCCCAAAACACCTTGCAAGATATTCCAGTTAATTTTGAAGTTTCACTACATTTTGCTGGGCACCTGGGATCTGGAAGAGGTTTCTCTTCCAGGTTCCTCTTCCAGGTGCACCATTTCCATTCCCATGGGTGGCTCAGAAAAGCCCGGGGTGAGCAGGGACCCCAGGCTGGCAGATGATGCATGACCCAACATGCTGCATGCTGCTGGGCAACTCACTTCACAGTCATATACTTCTTCAGGGAATTTTCTAGCAAGCACAAAGCATACCCTCTTTCCCAATTTCATAAACAAACTAAACCAAACAAAGCCATACTTTGCTCATTATATCTGGCTTGCGAGTTATGTCTAAGACAACTTAGAAAACAACCCATTATCAGGGGACTTGCTTACATGTAACAGAGGATCTGATCTCCTTGCTTCAAACACATACCTATACATGAGCACCTAGAAAAGCTCAAAGTGATAGTTTTGATCTCAGTAGTAGGAACACAACGAAAAGAGGATAAAGCAGCACAAGTTTCTTTCCCTCTTTCTGCTCTTGACCCAAGGAGCAGAAGCAGCAAAGAAGGTGCTGGCACTTCAAGAAGTGTTGGGGTCACCAGGAGCTTTGAGGGCTCCTCAGCTCTCCCTTGAGCACCTCTGCAGTGGGCAGCTTCTCACCATCTAGCTCCACTTGCTAACGTCACTAATACCTGACTGTGTAGCCTTGGTATCTTTACAGCACAAGTGAAAAAAGACAATGCATGAGTGACAGCTTCATTTCCTGGTGCACATTGGGCCTCATGACTGTGAGTACACAACACTTAGCACTAACTTTTAGGGCTGATGAAAAGCAGATCACACTCTGTTGTGGTTCACACCTTGCCAAGGGGTTACACATCACAGTCTGCAAAGTCCCATCCCAGGCTGGGGGTGGGAAGATGGGAAGGCAGGAAAGACACAGCCCCTATGCCTCTGCACTTGTCATGGTGTGTGAGTCCCATCAGCCTCTTCTAGGAAGCAAGCTGAGTTTCCATGGTTGGCAGCTAGAAATAAATGCCTTTTTAATTGATGAACTAAACAAATGTGTGCAGCAGTCATTTGGGACAAACATGGACCTGCAGTATTGGCCTGCAAAGCCCACTCTGGTACTCAAAATACATTGAGAAATGACTCCAGAAACCAAAATTCTGAGTTTCTGTCATCATTTCTTATTACAAAGAATTCAAACCACTTTAAAACTACTACCAGGGAACTACTAAGACTGATGACTCACCAGTAGCCGCTCAGTGGTCAAGCTGTTTATCTGGGAGTTGAGAGGCTGTGCAAGTCCTTCCTGGACTGAGAGCTTCGGCATCCAGCCTGGAGAAGCACTGTGCTCATCA
Organism: Ibycter americanus; assembly: GCA_035590275.1. NCBI lineage: Eukaryota > Metazoa > Chordata > Aves > Falconiformes > Falconidae > Ibycter > Ibycter americanus. Next base: position 34,357,354 of record JAVJGI010000032.1, on the reverse strand, counting down.
GCTACCGGCTCAGTTCATCCATCGGATGTCAGCCTCACACACACCATGACTGCCATTCCAAGACAGGCTGACTTGCAAGCACAGATGCGACTGACCTTCGGAGTGATGGGGCTGAAGCAGCCGCTTGCCTTGAGTGGGTCCCAAAGACACCCGCAAGCCCTTTGTTCCTGGGCCGCGGCAGAGTGAGAACAGCCAGGTTATATGGTCCCAAATGACAGTCCAGCTTGCACCGTGGTTTATTTTAAATGATGGTTTCAATGTGAACACTGCTGTAAAACAGAGCAGCTGGATTTGCACAGAGCAGAACATTAAAATATCAACATCTTGCTATGGAGGCCTGAAATAATTAAATAGATCTTAATGCCTAACGTGTATTAGCTAAGAGAGGGAGCACAGAGTCTTCCCCTCATGACCCACCAGGTCAAATGCCGGCTTTCCGTGGAAAGACAAAGTTCTTTTACTCCATTTTTCAGAGTAACAATCAATAAGTCTATTATTATCTGGTCAAGAGGAAGGCTGACAAGCCAGGCTTAGAAACATTGATATTCTTGCTTCAAAATAAGGGAACTGCCAATTTAACCCCATGGAAATATTGATGCTTGCAAAAAAAGCACATATTTATTTGGTCTCATTTTGTGAAAATGTAATTACTGTGAGTTGATAATACTAGGCTGAACAGGGGAAAGCAGGCAGACACTTTGTACCAACCTACACAGCAATCTCAAAAACATCATCAAATGGCCAGAAGTCAGGCATTCAGTCTGCCTCAGGGAAGAAAATTAAGTGCTGTCATGTAGTCACTGTGGCTTTTGCCTTAGTCTAATACCTTAATCTTCTTTTCTGAAGTCCAGCTCCTAATTTTTAATTATGTCCCCATTCTTTGCTCTGATTTTCTCTGTCCCATGGTCTTGCCAAAGAGCTTCTTCATTGGGAGTGTCTGAGGAGTGGTTTCAGCAGTGGTGAGGCTCAGCAGGAGGGTTGCAGAGGGCAGCAGCTCTCCTCCCATGACTGCTGTCATGCCAGGGAAAGCACCGTCAGACCCTGCAGGTATGCCATTTCTTGGCATCTCTGGCTCAAACTCTAGTCTTCCCTGTCTGTACAAATAAAAGCTGCTTCTCATGTAAAACATCAGCAGGTCTCTCACACCTGCTGCTTTCCACAGTTGTTCATGGCACCTTGACCACCTCAGCTCAATGTCCATGCATGCCTCAATGTTGTCAGTCCCTCCGTTCTTTAGAATTGAATCTGCAATAAGAAAGAGCAACCTTAGCATTAAAGCATTACATTGACGCCAGTCCATTCACAGAATCACAGAACCGTCAGGGTTGGAAGGAACCTCTAGAGATCATCTAGTCCAACCCCCTGCTACAGAAGATTCATCTAGGTTCACAATACTGCTGTTTACAAGAGTAAAAATCCAAATCCAAATAACCAAATAAAAGAAGAAACCCAAACAAGCAGTTCTCTGGGCAGACGCAATGATGCCTGGTTTCCCCTGGGCTGGTCCCACGCAAACCAAGATGGAACTGCAGCTCCACTGGAGCCTGGGGGGATGAGGAACCCCTCCGCAGCTGCTTCTTCAGAGCCCCTGAAATGGCCTTTCTTTCAAGAAACTCATAAAACCAAAATAATCTGTTTCTTCCTTGACATGTTTGTCCAGGCAAGAAAGAAAAAATCAGACAGGTCCACAGGCAGCATGGCAAGAGGGAACTGCATCATATATAACAACCAGTATCATATATAGCCCCACATGCTCATGGCAGAACGCTTGCAGCGCTGTGCGACACAGACTCACTGCCTCTGGGTAGCTGTTAGAGGACTGCTAACAGCAAGGTCACTTCTGTCCCTGCATGGCACTGGCAAAGAAGCAGCCACAGGCATCCTGTCCCTGCCCTGGGACTGGCCACAGGGACCAGTGCTGCCAGCAGCAGCTCTGTGCACAGCCCTCAGCACCAGCATCTCACAGGGTGTGGGTCTTCCAGCCTCCATCAGAACCAAACTTGCTGTTTAGCACAACAGGTGGGCTCAGTTCTCCATGCTCTGACACCAGCTTTGTACGCTAACATGAAAATTCATATTGGCACCAGCTGTTGCAGCAAAGTCAGGTGGGTGCACAGGCAGCACCCAACCATGTCCCTCTGCCTGGGAGACAAGCAAAACCAGGCCGCTTGTGACTACATGGCCCTGAACCCGCTCTTGGTTCCCACAGAAACTGGTGGGTGGCTGGGGATCTGCAAGGCTTCTCACGGTGGGACCAGAGAATCTGGCACAACACAGGTGGTAGAACACCTTTTTCACCAATTAATTCATATTAACTACCTTCACGATGGGCTTTTCGAGCTGCACATGATTCCTTTTTCAAGTTTTATTAATGATGAAAGACCAACACATAAACTATTTTTAGTGTACAGAATATATAGTACGTTTCCATCCCTCTATCGAGCCAATTCAGAATTTGATGACAAATTCACCAATTAAGTGGGAGCAACTCAATTGACTTCACTGGAGTTCCACTGACTTACTCCTGCTAATTCCATTAAGCAGGCTTTAGCTGACATTTATATAGACAGACTTTAGCCTCCCTCCCGTAATCTGAATATGTAAGTAGTCCCAAGAAGCCAGTGGATCATTTTGGGTGGAAAATACTGCCAGATTTCTCTCCTGAGCAAACCTGACACCTTACAAAGGCCACTGCCATGTTGCAGGGTTGAAGTGTAGCAGTCAGGTCTACCACTTATTTTAAACAGATTTTAACAGTAGAATATATGAACTTTGAGCTAACAATCTTAACAATCTTTTTCTTAAAAAAAAAGAAAAGATGGGAACACAGCTACTGCACTTTAAAGTAGACCTTTCAAGATATAAGGCTGAGACAATAGATTTCACAAGTTATTTTCATATTCAACTAATTACCTCCACTAGTGAGGGCGGCAGTGTCCTGATGTAGGGTGCCCTGCATACGTGGAGCATGTTGGAGAAAATACCAAACCTGGTCTGACCTTGCACCTGACAGCAAAGATAAACCACTGCACTGCATTCTTCTGTTTTTCTGCACTGTTTTTTTCACTGTGGCACAGAAGCTCAATAGCTTTTTTAGTTAAATCCCCAAGGCTTTGCAGGTTGATTTTCCCTGCCAGGGATGTGGATAGGAGAGCTGTCCCCCCAGTCTGCCACCCCACACAGGGCTCTCTCTGCCCACCTGCAACCCTCCTCAGCCCTTTAGCTGCAAGGTGCTGAAACGGGGATTAGATAAATAGTGAATATTCATGGTGAAATGGTGAAATGGTGCAAAGGGAGGGTTCACCAGAGCTGCACATGCCAGGTCCCTGTGGCTATCAGGGACCCCAAAGTGCATGAGAAAAAAATGTGACTGCACAGGCACCCGTGGCTGCGCTGCTGCTGAGCGTTTCAAGGAGTTTTTGATACTAGGGAATATAGGTGGAGCATCGCAGACAATTTATCACTCGACCCATTTATTTATGCACATGAGTTTTCAAACATTAATGCCCTCTGGGCAGTTCCCAGGGCACAGGAAGCATTGCGGGTACTCCCTGGGGTTGGCACATAAGGCAGATGGACTCACTGCATTTCTGTGTATTTCTCATATATATATATTGTATATAATCTTTATATCTGTGTTTATAAGCATATCTCAGGATGGGGTTTGCCTTACTTTATGCCAGGACAGCAAAGTCCCAGCACCTCTGGAGCTGCTGGTTCCCAGCACAATGCACAACTGAAATGTGGTTTTCCCCCTTCTTCACTCCCACACTGATGCTGCCTGTGCTAGAGCTCACAGCCCTGCCACCGCAGCCCAGCCAAACACCCTGCCGCGGGCTAGCCAGGCCCTCGCCATTTCTGATGTACACCCCTGGAGCTGGCAACAGGTCAAATTCCACTTTCTCCATTTCAGGAGGAACAGGTGAGCAGGTACAATGGCTGCAGCCCATGTCCCCAGCAGCCACAGCTGGGCTGCAGAAAGACAAAAGCCAAGAACAGGGTCTGTCCCCACAGCCCGCTGGGCCCCCTCCCCTGGTACCTCCGTTACCTTCCCATTGATGCCCTATGAGTTCTGCTTTATAACCTGAAGTCTGCTCTGCTGCACCCTGTGACTGAAGCTGCCTTTCTTCTAGTAAACTCCAAAATAGAATAAATGGATCTTTTACTAATTTGCCGTAAGACTTTATAATTTCATTAAGCAGAAACCAAATTATGTGGGTTTCACTTGAAATCAATTGGAACAATGAGGCTGCAGTATAAACCATTATAGATTCATGCTAAAAATTACTTTACTCCTAATAATTATATTGAGATTTCTCTAAATTCAGTGATGATCTAAACTAAACAAATACACTGAATACCTCATCCTGCTGTCTCATGGTCTCAGAAGGCAAAACCAGCATGATCTCTAAAATCAGACACTCTAGCTGGAAGCTGAGCATCCCATCGCCAAGACAGTCCAACCTGAACCCATCTGACATACAGGGCAAGTTCAAGATCAGTTTAATCTCTTATCAGTTTTGCATCCCTGAGACCAAGAGTAAAGAAGCAAACCCATGGCCAGGCAGAGCGGCTGCTGGCAGCCCAGCAAACAAACCAGCTGGCCGTGCTGCTGGCTGGGGGACACTGGCACCAGCTGCTCGCGCCTCCTGAAGTTTGCTTCCACCTGTTTGAAATCCCAGTGTGGGCTCCTGCTGTCCCTGCTCTGAAAATCCACAAAGGCTTTAGTGCTCACATACAGGGTTTGCAAGGTGTTACTGCTGCAGTATTTCTCATAAACCTTCAAGGAATTATTGCTCTAGGAAAAAAAAAAAATCTAACTTCTTCCCCCCATAAGCTTAATTTAACACATTTCACAGTTGGATAGTGTCAGTTCATGGTTGTGCTCACACTGGCATCTCAATCTATCTTCTGCCAAGCCTCCTCTGCCCATGCACCAAACACCCCTCTTTAACAACACACATCATCCCACTTGAGCAGCAAAGCTTTTCAGAATTTGCTCCTCAAAGACTAATAAAATATCTTCACTGTTCATGGAATGACTGGCCATGCATGCAGAGCTGGGTGGGATGCTTCAGTTGAGCTGCTTGGCGCAGCCACCTCTGAACTCAAGTGCAATGGATGTGTTTCCATGAAGGCCCTTTTCAGCTGGCTGGCTGCCTGCAGGAGTTCCTCACTCCTGAGACCAGTTTTCTCCTTAAACTGAGAAAAGTGGAAGAGAAGCTGAGATAGCTGAGAAGAAGAGAGCTGAATAGTAAGTGTGTACTGAAATCTGTAAAGAAAACTTTCAGCCTCACATGATGGGAAAAGCAAAGTTGTCCATTACCAATTATAAAACACTTACAGCAGAAATAAAACCAGATCACAGAAAAATCAGACCACAGAAGAAAAATTCAGCTTTTCTAGCTCTATCCAGCCAACACAATAAAGGGGGTAATAGGATGAATGAACAAATTTTATTGCTTTTCTGTAACACCGGTTCAAACAACAGACTGTGGAGAGCAGAATCCGATGCCCAGTGCAGCCAGCGCCAGGCTCTGCAGTCAGCCACAGCAATTTGTAAGAATCCAGTAGAGCCCCAAAACCTACAAATATTTCCACGAAGAGCAACAAACCCCGTGCTGACCAGCCTGCAGGCATTGCGATCCACCAGTGTGCAAATACCAGGAATCAGAACAATTACAAGTAACAGCAAACAAAGGTTTCCATGGCCTCCCTGCAGATGCGGGCAGAGCCTGGGAACTGCCCCCGGCCGTGGCAGGTCCCAGCGGCACAGCTCCTAATTACTGGCAACTTCATCTGCCATTAACACCAGCTTGAATTTAGGGCAAGCAAAATACTTGGCTAATTTAACTCTAAACCTGGCATAAATCAAATGAAAAATCGTATGAAAGAAATTCCACTGTTATTAATAACTTTTTTAGCATATTGAAGTGGAAACTGTGGAGACGTGCTGTTACCACAGAAACTGGAGGCACTGGCAGGGGCTGGAGGTGGGATTCTCCAGAGCACAGGCATGACCTCAGGCAGCTTTGCTGAGAGACCTGAGATGAAGAGCTGGCCTAAAAGCAACGTACCTTTACCTTTTATATTAATAAACAAAAATACATTATTATCAGTCAAAACAAGGAGGTGAAGAAAGCGGAATTAAACACTACCTACATTGAAAAAAGCTTTAAACGTTCTGTGTCTTTAAATACAGAGATTACAGCTTCCAGCATCTCTAGTCTGAAAAAGGCTGATACCTGTGAGCTGCAGCTGGTGTCAGCATCTTACTAATTTCATTTTTAACGCTTTAGCTATTCTGTGCTTCATGCTTATTTCTACACACATGTATAAAACCCATGAAGATCAGCACCAGCGGTTCCTGGGGCTGGGACTGGGTAGATGGAGATCTGCAACTCTAAGGCGATGCCTGGCTGCTTTCCCTCCTGATGCCCTCCTCGCAAACTGCATGGGAGGTGCAGCATAACAGGATGCTGAAGAGTTTGGGGAAACTGCAGGTACCTGCATGAAGAAGCTCTTCTCCCCAGAACAGGCTGCTGTGGTCACCAAAGTGAGGGGACAAATTCCCTGCAGGAGCCTGGCACTGCTGGCCTGGCATCTGCACTCTCCACAGCAGTGAGACAGGGATGGCCACTGCAGGGGAGATATGGGTGTGAAACCATTACAAATGACAGGAAAATTAGCCCTCGGGCGTTAATTTACTCAGGAAATGCACTTCTGGAACTGTCTGGTATATTGAAATACAGCACAGTAAATTATTAGCAATATTGTTAATCATTTCCACCAGGAATTTAATTTTGTACAGAGCAGGGACAATCTCATTTTCAACGCTCAGCTCTGGCCACGCTTGTTAACATTTTTTGTTTTTAAATGGTTCTCATCTCCATTATTTCCAGACTGTATAAGGAAAGATGGACAGTGGTGATCTGCTGCTCTGCTGCCCCAGGGGAGGCAGGGGTCTTCCCAAAAGCTAGTGAGGGAGCTCTGCTGCTGGGGTGGGAACACAGCAGAGGGAAAGGCAGGAGCAGAACCAGGCTGCTGCCCCTCATTCCCTCCCAAACAACATCACTTGGCACATGTATACTGAAGAAAGAACATGAAATATTGATTTCCATCCACAGATCTTCCACGTTCCTGGAATACTAAGTTGTACAAACAATTTTGGAAGCTACAAGCCTCTGCTTTATAACCTACAGCACAAGGGGCTTATTCTATTTTAACTGCATGCAAAAAGACAACAGAAGACTAATTTAAAAAAAAAAACACATGCCTTGAAGCACTTCAGGACAAAGGTCCATTACATTTCTCTAGGGCAAGTAGCTGTTTGAATCCTGCAGGACCTGGGAAGCAATGGCTTCCAAGGGAAGATGCTGATGCATTCCCAATGCATTCCTGGAAAAGCTGCAAAGGTGTCACCTGTGCACCCATCACCGTCCTCACACCAGACTAACCAGGACTGGTACTGCCACAGCCACAGCACAGCCCGCCTGCCAAACACACGATGTGGGACCGCCCTCTGACAGTGCCAACAATGTTTAATGAACTACTGTCCACCCAGGAGGCATTAGGGCTGACCCTGTTCATGCCAGGAGCCTCATCCTGCACCACCACCTCCCGCAGTACCCACACTAGCACCGAGCTCAGGCACCACGTGAGCCATCCATAGCTCCTAACACGTTAACTGCTTCTCAGCAATGTAATTACACAAATTAAGAGTTTCATCAGGGCACTGAAATGAGAACAACATTTTTACAGATGTATAGATTTTTATAATAGGGCCTGCCGAGGTTAACCAAAACATCAAATCCTGGCCAGCCCCATCGTTACACTGATTACACACATGTTCAGCTCCAACACTTGGCTTTTTGTGCTACCAAACAGAAACAAACCCACTCTGCAACCCACAGGGAGAACAGCCGTACTGGAGCCAAGGGATGAGGGAGCTCATCCTTACCACTTTGTTAGCACGACGTCTCTCTCCAGAGGTGCCAAGGAAGATCAGTGCCTGATGGATTTAATGAAACATGGGGGAAAAGCAACATCTGCTAGCACCCAGGAGCCAGGCTGATACTCCCAGAGGAAGAGTCCCAGGTTTGAGCACAGCCAGGCTCCAAGGGTTTGGTACCCCACACTGACGGGAGGGGATTTGACTTCCCTCACATTGCTCTGCCTTGGGAGAGCTTCACTGGGGGGCAGGAAGGGGGTGCCATGTGCCGGAGGGATGCACTGGGGCGAGCACATCCCTTCCCAGCCATGGGATGGTGCAGAGGTTACAAGGAGAAGCAAGGAGCTGCTCAAAGTGGCTCCAGAAAAATCCTACAGATAAACATAGAGAAGGGTTCATTTTACTAATGCTGTTCGTGTTTGGAGGGAACTTTCTCCACGGACAGACTGGCTGGTACCACAGGGACAACGAAGCTGCAACCTGCATGGAGACCCTCAAGCCTGGGGAGGGGACCAAGGACTCTGCACCACCGCAACTGGGAACATCACCAGGAACTGGAGGGATGTATTCACCATGGTTGCATGGGTTATATGAAGGGCACAGGAAGATATAACGATTCCCAGGATTCAGGGTGATATTCCACATAAAGCTGTGCCTCTTTATTCAATAATAGTGAAAAACAACCCACTTAGGATATTACATCTCCTGAAGTATGGTTCCTGATGGATGGGAGAATCCTACATAAAAGGCAGATGGCTTTCTGCAGAGGGAGTCCTATCTTTCCACAGCACATCTCTTTTTGAGGGAACCCATGAAAGGGAGATGTTGAATCAAGGGAGCAAAGAGACCGTTGTGCAGCAGAAGCTTGACAGTCCTTTCTTAATTTGTTGGTGAAATGTCTGGAATCTCACATTTTCCTGTTTTGCTTCACATTAATTTAACCACTCATGCAAAGAGGCTGAGAAAAGGTAAAGCAGCTCAGAAGCTGACTGATCTAATAGCAGGAGATGTGAAAACTATAGCTAGTAAAGCCCAAGCAATGATAATTCAGTTTTTAAAATGGACTCCAGTCATCACTCTTGTTGGGAAGAGGACAAATAGACCTGACCCACATTTATGGAGCATAACTATTCCCACAGGCTGCTGCACCAGTACCTGGGTGTAAACGAGCATCTTCCTGGCCTGACCCTGCAAACCCCCTCCCACATTTCCCACTGCATGCCAGAGCCAGGCTCTCAATGCTTTCTGTTAAAGTAATGACTTCTTTATCAGAAGGGTGTCATTTCTATGACTGTTGAAGCAAATACCAAGAAGAATTTATTCAATGGAGAAGGAGGGCTTCTGCAATGTGGGTAAGGCATGCCAAAGCACGTGGCACTCTGCAGCACCTACGGGCAGCCCTCTGGGATGCACCTTGTTTTGCAGCAACATATGCTCTTCTGTGTTGTATTATATTAGTAAAATTAACAAAGTCAAATTCATTTAAGAGAAATATTCAAAATACTGGTGCTTTGAAGTGAGGTTTTGGCTGCACAACAGCTTTTCTCATTAAAGCAGTATCACAGAAAACCTTGCTGCTCACAGAGCGGCTGTAGTTGGGCATCTGTTCAGCAAAACTTCCCCCAAACTCCAGAGAAAATATTTTTGGGAAAAAAGATATCGGTAAATCCATTTTGGGTCCCGCAGGGTGGCTGCAAGGAACAGGGCAGGACTGCAAGGGGGCCAGCCTCTGCTTCCCCATCTCCTACTGGAAAACCTGATTTTGCTGCTGTCACTGACTGATCGTGCCGGGCAGCCCCCCACCCAGCAGCTTTGAAATCTTTTATTTCAAATCCAGCTGGAAATACTTAGCAGCTCCTATATGCCAGATGTAAAGGATGTTTGTCGTACATTTAATTTCTCCATCTCTATGTTGTCCAGAACCTTCATGACATTTTTATGAGTAGAGAACATGCCACTTCTGGGGAGGAAAGGGTTCAAAACTTAAATCACTGCAAATTCTCCAGGTGGCTGAATTGAAGAGGAAAGCTCCCATGATCAGGACACAGATGGAGGCAAGCGCGTTTGCATTTCACGCTCAACTCCAACATAGACCAACACAGAGCAGGACCAGATCACATCACCTCTCCATGTCTGTCAAATGGGTGGATCATGCCCTTGTTTGATCAGTGGCACAAGGACAGCCCTCTCTCCACATAGATATTTATGTTTCAAACTCATTCTCATTTGTATTTTCAGTGCCAGTGACCAAGCCAACACAGTATGATGCTTCGCTCATACTCAAGCAACTTAGCTGGGCTGGTCTGCATGTCTGGGGCGGCACGAGCACCCCCAAACCTGGGCTGCTGCCCTGGCTGACCATTGGCGATGTGAAGGGAAAAGCTAGTGCAAAACCAGCTCTTGGACCTACTGGGTAGTGTACCCAAAAGCTGTTTGCCAGCCCAGGCCTCTACAGAGTATAGACAAATTTCGTCTAAACTTTTATTACAGCAGGATGAATCCTTCTTCACAAAATTGGCACCAATATACGAAGAGTTCATTAGGTAAATGGTAATTGCAATAACATGCTTTAAAGAAATGATGAAATACAAAACCTGCTTTCAGGAAAATCACTTATCCCTTTTCCAGAAAACCTTCAAACAGCTGTGTCAAGATTAATAAGAGAAAACAGCATTTCCGAGATGCTAGCTTTCCAGTCCAACCGCTAACTAATACATTGAGGCTTGCTTTCCCAATTTGTATGGTTTACCTTTGCACTCTCTTTGACTGACCGGCTATTCTCTTCACTGTTGCAGGTCACTCCCTGCTGTGTACTGCAGCACCAGGGTCTGGGGATGCAGCAGTTGCACTTATCCATGCTGACTAGTACCTGCTAGCAGTCATCACCTGTAACAAGCAAACACTGACCCAGCAATACTGAGTCCCAACCTTCCTAATAGCAGCACCACCATTGTACTGACACCAGCCAGCTTTGGTTTTATTTTGCTTTTTAAGAAAAAGCAGTACATTGACAGCAAAAAAGGATGCCTGTTCCAGATACCATTGTAGCAGGAATCACCTGCCAATGCACAAGCTCTCCCATGTTTTACTTAGGAGACAAGCGCAGTTTTTTCTTGTAAGCCCCACAGCTGTGGTGAAGATGTTTATTTGTACTGCAGCGGCACTACAAACTTCAGCTATGTACTGGGATCCAATTATGTCAAGTACTTGCTGATTTAATGATGCGTTATGGAGTGCGGGGAGAGCAGACGTCTGCAGAAAGCTGCTGTGTTCTTCACAGCTCACGTTCTTGGGGGATTCGTGCTGGGTTGAACTGGGGAACAGAAAGGATTGCAACTCCTCCTGCAAGTCAGGCAGGTGCCTCGCTCCCACCTCCTCTGGGGAAAGGCCTGGAAAGCCTTCTGGGTGCTGGCTGTCAGTCTGCAAAGGGGGATGTATCCAGCAGCTAACAGCATTTCTTCTTTCCTTCCAGCAATGTCACAGCATTTGGGAACAGAGGAACAGAGGCTGGAAAGGTCCACAAATATTTAACGAGAATTGACTCCAGAGGGTGTGTTTCAGGAAAGAACCTTTAAAAATAATTGAGCAAAACTCGAACTTGCAACTGCTTTTAAACTTTTGTTTGCTTTTTCAATAAGAAAGCGGTGCTCTGTGCAGCTCTCCTGGCATGTTCTGCATTTCCTGCCCTAGCAAACATCAACAGGTTCAGCTGTTAAAGAGCAGGCTGCAGAAATGCATTTTCAATGCAAAATGTTGATAGCGACTCTCAGGAAGCTGAACTAGGGACAACAGCCACTGGCATCCCCACACCTGCTGCTGCTGCTCCTGAGGGTTAATGACAAGGTATCTCTGGGCCCAGCAGCTGAGTGTGCAGAACAATGTGGTTTTCAGATGCACACAAAAAGTGATGCTCGGGTGTGTAGGATATGGCCTCCTGCCCTCCCCACTGTGGGGACCCCTGCTACGTACAGGCAAATGCTCATAAAACTTTTTGCAATGTTCACCTCCAGAAGATGCCAGTGATCTGCAAAGAGCAAAGGTGTTCCTTGGTGCTATCTCTGTTACACATAGATTGGGTTTTATCCAGGGTTGTCTTTTCACCCAAAAGATGAAGCTATCATTAGATTGTGGTCAAATAAGAGCTGCAGCATTTCCTGCTCCCACGCTCCTATCATTGCTGATACTTTTCATCAAGCCCCCTCTAACTGTTGCCAGCACAGGTATGAAAACTACATTAACTGAAATTATTTAGAGTTAGCACAAGGGCAAAAAAAATGCCAGGATGTGCGGTATGTTTTGGTGCATCTCAGCATGTATGCTGGGTAGGCAGAAGACTGCAGGCATCAGTAGCATAGGCAGCCAGAAGCAGAAGACAGATATCCAAAGGTATAAAACCAATTTTTCAAATGTAAAGACTTGAAACAAAAACTGATATTCAAAAAAAGACCAAAACCCTGAGACAGGACAAGTTACAATAAAAACAGCTCAGGGGAAAAGATGTCTTTGAAACAAAGTCCCGCATATTAAGACCTTAGGAAGCATTAAGAATATTCACCTTGCTTCTAGCAATTATTTGCAAGTTTAGAGCCGAGGTTTTCCACCGTGAGCTCATCTCTCCTTCAGCACTTAATGAGATAATTCTAAGCTCTAAAAGCTGGCAGAAAATAAGTATTAATGACTTTTCTCCTCTTTGGTTCACAAATACTCACAAAGGCATAAAACTGGTTTTATAGCTGCTGCTATATATTGTTTCCCATTGTAAATGGCTGTGCACTCAGGGTTAATTAATTTACAAATGGTGGCATCCCATAACTGGTGCTCTGCTATAAAGTGCAGGTATGGCTGTACACACTCAGCACTGAGCAGCTCAGGTTATTGTCCATGAAGACGACATCTTTGTAAGTTCAGTGAAAATATAGTTGTGGGAGAAAACCTATTAGATTATTTTAACCTGTCTTGCGTAAGTTGTCATTTGCTGCCACCACACTTATGCAAAACTGTTTCATCTAATCAATATAATAGTTGTGTCAAGAATGAGTTGAATTTCCTGTAATGAAATTGCTGCTTTTCCAATCTATCTAAAATGTGTGGGGTGGAAACACTCATGATTGCGGTGAAGTCCTCATGAGGAGCTATGACGAGGAGCCCGCTCCTCACCCTATTGCAGTAAATGCTAATTTCTTCGCATAGCTAAGGGTTGAATACAAATAAAAGAATAAATAAAAGCAATTTTCTGATCAAGTTAGTCTGGTGTTATCTGGCCCTGTGATAATTGTGATAGTGAGCAACTCGCTGGATTCAAAACCCCTTTACAAGCTGCAGCACAGCAATTCCTGGTCAGAGGTACCACCCAGACCTCACCAGTGTGGAGACAGCTTCCCAACAGAGCTGGTGAACACAGTCCTGTTTGAAAAGGGACTCAGAGGAACTGGGTAAGACAGAATTTACTGCATGTTATACATACCACTGTATGCATAAAATGTCTGTATTGTCTCTCAATAAATAATATCACCATGTTAGCACCATTGGCTTGCCATCAGCTCTGAGCAGTTATGGCAAATGTACAGAAGCAGATGAACCCAACTGAAGCCCCTTGCTCTGCACGCCCACGCTTACCACCTGTGTCAGCTAAACACGGTGGTGCCTTGACTGCTCCTGCTAAAAGCCAACATGGAAGTGGGGGACCCAGAGGTGGCCAAGGTGGTTTGCTTGGTCGGGGCACTTCACTGGGGATGTCAGGAGTCAGCAGGACTTGGCTCTCAGCCAGGGCAAGGTGTGGATGCAATCTCCATGGCTGGGACACATTGTGGCACAATGCACAGATGAGGACATCTGTGTCCCTCCATGTCGCTGCTTTCCCTGCCATCAGCTATGGACTTTGCTGTGAATCTGTGACTATTCCTCCATAAAACTTCTTCATACAGTGTTGGAGCCTGCAGCACCAGGGCTCGCCTGCAGTCAGCCCCAGCCCCACAGGGAAGGGCGTCTCACCTGGGGACAGCGATGTGCCTTTACCTGCCCTGCAGCCCCCAGGGAGTCTGCACGGAAGAAGGAAAACCAAGGAAAAACTCCTCTGGGAGCAGCCCATATCAACTCCTGTATTAAAAGTCAGCCAGATTGATACAACAGACCTCTGCACCAGCTACAGAAAGCTTTGGATTTATCTAGCTTTAATTCATCCCTTAACTGCAGCTAAAGTCCACAGCTATTTTATGCAGCAGAAAGGGTAGCACACAAGAAAAACAGTCATGGCAGTAAAGACAACTTGCTGGAGGTGTTTTTCCCCTTCACGCGCTCCTGCAAAGTTGACTTTTCTTATGAAGTTCCAGGAAGCACATGTCTGAGCCTGCTCCTGGGAGACTTTCAGCTATTCTTAGCTAAGCGGAAGGAACAGCACTGTCACAACACGGAACGAGGAATAAAAGAGCTAAAAAAGGAACTGTGGCTGACTTCACTTGCATTTCGCCTAACAAGTTCATATTAATCTTACAAAAATATTTGTTTTCCTTCTCTGATGATGGTTGTTTGACTTTCAAGAATCAAATCAATAATAAAAAGAGCCAAATCAAATTAAACTTAATCAAATATCTGGAATCCAGGAATGTGGTATTTCAGTGAAGATGGAGGAAATCTATAGTTACTGGATTTTGCAGACTTGACATCCTACTGCATACAGAAGTTCACAAATCTGGACACACGGACTTTTCTGTGTGTTTTCCCCAGAGAAGCAGCATCAAGTAATGTGAGGAGAGGGGACCACTGGGGACACCAGCTCCATCCCTCTGCCTTCAGACAGGACACCCACCTCTGCTCTGCCTCACCAGCGCTGGCCTAAATGAGACTGTAGCTTTTTGTTTATACGTCCCAGGCTGATGTTTGCAACAAAACACAGAGCAAAGACTTTCCTTGGTGTTCCCAAGAGCTGCGTCCTGTACGCTCAGCTGACCCCGCATGTCAGCACCAGCACTCCCTGCCCTGGGCTTGTACCAAAGCTGGAGATAAAACTCCTTGAAGCTCTGCTTGAGGCAGGATGTCACCCACCATGGCCAGATGCTTGCAGCCAGCTCAGGATAGTAGATGTGTAAGAAGCCACGAGTAAACATGCATTGTTCCCATGACCAATAGCTGTTATGTCCCACCGGCATCTCCAAGCAGAACTGCAGAAGGTACATGAGGTGCCAATTCTCATTCATTTATTAGTGCTACAGCCTGGTCAATAGTTGCTATAGCTCAAGCCGACCTTCAACAGGAGATCATTAAACATGTCTATTGATTTCCTCAAGATTTTCAACAATATTTAAATCTTTTGCTAACTAGGGGATGGATGTCTTTGGCTGCCAACACCTCCACACAACAGATTTCAGAAGCGTAGTGCACTGTGCACATCAACTGTCGTATTTCCAGGGCTGGGGAGCAGAAGCAGGGCTGCGGAAAAGGCAGTGCTAATTTGGACAGCTGCTTGCCTCTTCCAGAGGCAAAGCAAGCAGGGTGAGCAGGTCACCCACTGCAAAAAGGCTTTGAGGGGCATGGGGGCCACCATGCAAACCCTCTCCTGCTGCAGGCTGCTCAAGGCTCTTTGCCTTGTAAAAGAAAAAATGGAAATTAAAATAGTGCAATCAATATCTGGAGCACTTGAGCCTCACTGACCTGAGCACCATTACCACAGACAAGCCAGAGGACCCTGGTCTCGAGATGACAGCAAGCAATGACCCCACCAACACCAAAACATAGGCATCCCCCAGCCCTCCCTGAGACAGCCTTGGCAAAACCCTGCCCAAGGCGCAAGCCCCAGCTCTGCTGCAGGTTTCCAAATTGCCCCGCATTTTCATTTTCCAGTCCCAAGTGACGGTGCTGATATGTGCATTTATCCTCCTGGCTACACCGTTGGTGCATAAAGTTCCCAAAATTGCAGCACCCATCACTCTGCATCAACCAAAGCCATTAGCCAGTTCTCAGAAAGGGGCACTTAATTCTGCAGTGTGGGGCTTTCCATAGTCTATTGGTCACAGATCAGGCCCAGGTGGTCCACCATGTTGTTTGGAAGGGGTGGGTGAAGGAAATCTTTAAGGTTTACAAGGAGAATTTTGAGTCATATTCTGCTTAGCTATATGGATGAAGAGTAACAGCTCTTTATTTCTCAGTGATATATTTGATACGTGCAAAGTCAAATACATCCTATACCTGTCAGCTGCATGGGTAATTTGCCTTTAATAAACACACCATTGCAACTCAGTTGCCGCAGTCCTGAAAAATGATCTCAGCTGTGGCAGATGCATGCCTCTTTGGGAA
The DNA here is from genome assembly GCA_035590275.1 of Ibycter americanus. NCBI lineage: Eukaryota > Metazoa > Chordata > Aves > Falconiformes > Falconidae > Ibycter > Ibycter americanus. The sequence goes on along the minus strand of JAVJGI010000032.1, from coordinate 34,341,114 downwards.
AGTATGCAATGGCAACACAGGGATGGACGTGGTCCTACCAGCAATGGCTCGCGGGGATGTGGCAGTGCACACAGCACGCACGGCAGAGCTTGCAGCAGCGCAGCTCAAGAGTGCTGTGCATGCCGGTCTCAAACACACCCATGCCACAGGGAGATGCTGGCAAGTTCAGTCACTAAACCTTCCTGCCTGCCTGCGCACTGGATACCCTGCGCTGGAGGATCATTTATGGGTGCACATGGGAGGAACCCTCTCTGGCAATCTGCATTGCTGAGACTCCCACCAGCAGCCCAGGCCTGCCCAAGCACATCACAGCCAGCCCTGAAATGCAAACATGCCTTTGCACCAAACCCTGCCTGGTCTGACAAGCCTTCCCCTGTGTTTTGAAGCACAAGGCATCCAGTGGTAGGACAGCTGTTCTTTCTTTGACACCCCACTGAGCCTTGCTCCCCGCCAACCAATGGCTCGCCTTGCAAGTCAGAGTCCTAATGCCGTGAAGAAAGGCAGCCAGTCTTCTACACAAATAACATTGTGTAAACTTTAAAACCGTTGAAATTCTGTAACTGGACTTGCATAACATCTCTGACCAGGGCTACTGCAATTGGAAAACCTGGCATAAATGCAACAGTGAGTGAGCGAGACCTGGTAAGCCTGTCTGCAGAGCTTTCATAGAGCCATGCCAAAGCACCAACAACAACCCCCTGGGACAGATGGTGCTACTGTTCCAGAAATTGTCAAGATTTACTGGGCGGACACAAGTGCAAGAAACCAAACCAAAAGAAATCCCTGAGACATACCCCTTAGCAGCAGATTTCCAGAAAGAACCTGAAACGGCCAGATGTAATACATCCAGAGCCAGTGACTCTGGTCATGCATGGCCTTTCACACCGCCTCTTTCTGTGGACTCACAGGCTGCCTGAACCAGCAGAGCTGCCAGGCTGGACAGCTCCGCAAGCCAAACAGCCGTTCTGCTCCCACCCCAAACCCCACCCGCTGGTGTCTATATTCAGCTCTCCAGTTTCACTTAGATGTTTGTGCGATGATGATGCTCAATACATCATTCCAAAAGCCTCACCTGAGCTATGTCCCTGATGCAGATGTGCCAATGCACTGGCCTCTTCCAGACCCTGTAGGGTTTGCACCAGGGAAATTTTCTGACTTACTGGCTTTCCTCTGCTTCCTTCCACAAAGCCTTCACCATTCGTACCTCAGCTGTAAGCAAACCACAGTCTTCATTAAAGTGCTTGAATATGTCAGCTGTCTCATCCCCTTAAACCACAAAATCCTCTTGGTTTTGTTTTTCTTTTCGTATCTGGTTACCTCCACAGGCTCTTGCCACTTTCTGGAGGGAAGATCACCTGAACCTTCCCCACAGCAGCCCGTTGCTCGTCCACCACCAGCAGTCTGCTCCTGAGCAGAGGAGCACAAAAATTCAGCCCAACTATTAATAAACTCACAAAACTATCACCATGAGCAACAGCTAAAAATACTTGCTGAACAGAACTGGATAGACCGAGATTAATTAATGCTCACATATCCATTCTTAACTAATTTTCACCCTGATTTTGCAACAGAGGAATTAAAAAAAGGGTTATTTAATGTGCGATGTCCCAAATGCAGCAGAGCCGAGATGCCCTGCGGTTTGCTTTGCAGGACATGTGCAGCACTGTGTGGCTGTGGAGCCCATGGATGGGACCAGGGCAGCTTTAGCCCCTTGATGAGATGAGTTTGCTCAGTTTATTTGAGCAATGGAGCAATGAGCGAGGCCTGCAATCCTTCATCCTCTGACAGGGCTCAAATCCTGTTCAGATACCTGAAAGGGGTTTTATCCTTTACCTGATGAGGTCAAACAGAGCTACTGAACTCCTCACTGCCGATTTAGGTCATTCTCTTCCCAGATGTCCCACCTCTAGTTTCCACAGCAAAATTAACCCCTTGGACAACTGCTGAGCACCATACGCACGTTGAAAGAAGAGACATGATGAGACACTGGAGAGAAAATCATGTCTGTGGCAGCACCAGGCTGATTCCCTGGGACATACCTGCCAGGAGCTGGGGCAGTGCTGCCTGCTCTTCCCATACTTTCCACTCTGTGCAGAGAATGACCTTTACGTGTGCCAGCATGTGTGACCAAGCTCTTGTCTGGAGGCTCTTTGCCCTCTGATTTCTGACCTGGGAGCTCCTCGTTGGAGCTCACATTCCCTCAGCAGGTTGTGCATAATCTGCTCCGAGGGCAGCGACTGCACATGGAACCATGATGCCAGGAGCATGCTGCAGTGGGCTCTGCCCTTGAACCTCACTAACAGACTTAGTCATAGAAATTATTTGTTAGCCTAATGCGAGTAATTAACAGAAAAGTAATGAGTGAAAAAGTAATTCTCATGGACAACAACAGAAAAAAGGTAAAATAATAAAGTATCAGTCTATACATCAAATAGTTATTTAAAATCTCACTAGCAAAACATACTGCTGTGTCAGCTGAGATGTCTGTGCTCTTTTCACAGAGCAGGTAAGCTGTAAATTTAACATGTATCAGGTGGTAAAACCAGGGGCTGAATTCAGTTTGTGAACACCTGACCCTAGTCAAGGCAGGGTTTATGCAGCACGCTGTTCTCAGCTAACACCACAGAGTCTGTCTTGACCCAATGCCATGAGGCAGGGAGTGCCCCAGCAGCTGGCAGCTTCCCAGCTCCCAAACCCTGACACTTCAGGGAGAAACACTTCCCAGGTTTGACCAGCAAAGACTTTTGGCTGGGTATATCACATTTCCACCCCATGCTGCATATGTTGGTGTAAGAGCCTTTGATTTCTTATAGGGCTTTTGACCCCTCAGTGGAGTCCATAAGAGCACTAAGGGAAACCCAGTGTGCCAGGATCTGGCCAGGGCAGCTCCCACTCACCCACAACAGGTCCCCTTGGAGCAGCTTCCAGCCCCAGCTGGGTGCAACAACAAGGCTGAACATCTGGAACACATTCAGACAATGGATGGACAGGAAAAGAAGTTTAGTAATTCCCACCTAGCAGATTTTTCAGCAAAACAATACAAAAGGCTTCTCATCAAAACAGAGGTGCAATGAAGGACAGAGAGATGCAATACTAGAGACTTCCTAGGCTCAACTGCTCGGTAAGATGTGTTAGCAATGCATTTAACAAGAAACCCATCTTCCCCAACCTACTTACTCCTTTCTTTAATGGAGGCACAAACTGGTTTCAGTAAATTGTGTTACAGGAATCTGCATCCAAAAGTTGAGATAAACCCAAACCAAACACTGGGGATAATAAAAAAGCCTTCTTTAACATTTCCTATCTCTTCGCATTTCATATATGCCCTCTCATGTTGGTGACAGCTCAGTTGATAACAGCCACTTCTAAATGAGAAAAAATAGGCCACACTTGAAAATGTGCTAGTTAATAGCAATTTAAACACGGTTTTGCTCCTAGTGCAAATGCAATTTAATACTTTCAAAAAGATGTTAACTGGTCATGAGTGACTCTGGAGAAGAGCTAACATTTTCAAATGTAACCTATGTTCCCAGTCTAGACGTGCCAGATGTGTCCTGCCTTTAGTTCTTTGTTGAGTTATTTTACGCTGTTCAGACATCCTAATGATGTATTACAGCATTTGCGACAAGCTACAACATATGAGATCAGTGAAATTTTTGGAGTCTTCACATGATTTATGGATATTAGCAAGGGCCTGCTCAGCGATTTACTCTCATCCAACCTGCTGCTACAGAGCTGGTCTCTGCAGCCCCAAAGATCTGTTTTTCAGGGAAAAGGCTGCTTTCCCCATCCCCAAGCTGTGGAGCAGCCCCACAGCATCCCCCAGTAAAAAAGGAAAAAAAACAAAAGTAATATTCAGGGCATGCAAGACCCCTGAACTTCTTTACCCATAAATGTAGGAGAGAAAGAGGAGATGTGCGTACCTTTATTAAACACAGAGGTGGTTTTGAATATTCCAAATGGTTTTCCCCAAAGACTCCAATTAGAGACTAGACAGCCATGAAACTGCACTGAGTTTGATAAAGTCCCAACTTAAAGATGTTTAGTTATCAAGATAGGTAGGAAAAACCTACACAAGGTTCTTTGGCTTTTGGGGTTTGGGGGACTCCGGTTTTTCACAGCCTGTACAGCACAGTCGTCCATCCCATGCAGTCTCTCCTGGCCCAAGCCCTAGCCCTGCATCACACAGGCACTGCCCTGAGAGGGCATTTGTGCTGCACTCAGCACAGAAATTTCTCCCTCTCTCAGACATATAAGATATCCAGAAATAGATTTGACCAAAAAAATAACTGTGTACAAGCTTGGAAATCAGTGACGATCCTTACACGGCTCCTAGCCCTGCACCACCAGCAGGCATTGGGCACCCTGAGGACTGCCAGCACCCACTGGCTCCTCTTCAGCCCTGCATCCACCTCAATTCCCGTTTTCAGGAAGTTTCCATCCATTCTCCCACAGGCACATGTTTCAGAGAGATCCAGAAAGACCAAACACAGCAAAGTAGTCAGACATCTCCTGAGGGCGGCAACAAAGCGAGGCCAGGGCTGTTACGCTCTGCCATTGCAACAAAAACAACCCAAACACTCCATAAAGTGTCAACTACAGAGCCCAGAGAAATGCGGCTGTAAACATGCAGACTCTCAGTTTCCTACCACCCATCACTGCTCTTCTTGCTGGTGGCATACGAAATGCCAGCCTCATTGCTGGTAGCTGAATCTGCACCCCAACACCGAGCATTTTGAGCCAACAAAGCCTTAAATCAGAATGTTCTGCTTCCAAGGGAAAAAAAAGTATCCAGGTCCATAAGCCACCTGACAGATATCAAAGGGTTTGGTTCTGATTACTGTCATTACTTCATCATAATTCCTTCAGAAATTGGGTTTTCATAACAACACAAGAAGGCAACAACTGAAGATGGGTTCAAAGGCATTTCACAGGCAAGAGGGTCGGGCAGTAACGCAGCCGGCTGCATCCAAACGGGCACTGCCTCTGCCCAGTCCCACTCCTGCAGCTGCAGGCCAGCACAAAGGCCAGCTGGAGCCACCTCTCATCCCCTACCAGACGTTACAAGGCAGAAAGCCAGACTCTTCATGCCCCTCTCCCTCTGATAACAATACAAGTTTCTATTTTCTTGGCAGTTGTAATAATTAGACATTACATACTTGACTGGTCTTCCAGGACTGCATTAGAAAAGTGATCTGTATTGTTAAGGAGAGGCAACACAAAAAGGAGGCAGGGAGCTAAATCACTGCCTGCAAATGGGACACAGCAAAAAGCACTGTGTCGCTGCGTGCTTTGCCCCAGCCTTGTCACGCCTGAAGATTCTCATCCAATACCCATAGATAAATTATTCTTAATGAGCAATTATTTAATAGACTGAAGAGAATTTATAAGCATGAAATGCTGGAGATAAAACCAGAACAAAGGCTGCATACTAGTAAATCTGAGCACAACCTGCTGATAGCTCCTTGATGACTCTCCTGCAGCCCTACGAACTCTTGCAGGTGGCTGTGGGTGCTTTGCAGAGCATCACACAAACAGCCCTTTGCTCCAACAGCACCCTTCAGGTCTTGGACAAGTGCCTGAGCTCAGGAAGGATTGCAAGAATTTGTTCATAATATGGGCACTACAGATAAACTTGTGTGCTATAATTACACCTGTTTACTTGATTCTTCTACCTATAAATCAATTGCAAGCAAAGGCCTCCAGCCCCCCTGCTGTGGGCAGCAGGGCAGGGCATGGGCTTGGGCTTCAGTTCGGACAATAACACACCCAGAAGAAAAAAATCATTCTGCCTTCATTTGCTTCAAAGACTTGTGAGAAAAACAGTAGATGTGTTACATGATTATTTCCTTTAGAAATTATTTTCCAAGCAAAACACCAAAAATAGAATAAAAAGGTGTTCCTCTTGTACAAAGGCAAGAAGGACAAACATGAGACAGCCTGAAAGTCATGGTACAGAAAGACAAGGGTATTTCCCAGTTCCTAATGCAAGGTTTCTATTCTTTTCTAATATTTTTATTAAGGCACGTCAAAATTATGATGGAAAATTATTTTTTAAAGAAAAACTAAGTCTTTTAATTTATTGCTGTTGTGTAGGGCTTATCCCAAAGCATGACCTTATTTAGGGAGCTCAGTGACTTCCCAGGGCCTGTCCCTGGTGTGCCTGGAGACCCCAGAGCAGCACTCAGGGATGTTCTTGCTGTGCCATGCTCCCGCAGCGCCTCACACAGTTATGAAGTTAAACAAACACGAGAAATAATAAAATACAGACACTTCAGTTTTGTTTGCTAAAAATGTAGTGTCATTATCTCAATGCAGTATAAGCAGGCAGAAACATTCTGCCCAGATAAAGTTATATTTAATTACAGATGGTGAAGATCATAAATGAACCAGGATATAGCTCAGGTCCTTAATATCACTCTCCCGCTTTGCAGTGCAGCAGGTTGGGACCTCATTTTCCTCTTTCTGGGATTACAAATAAATCCCCTTTTAAAAGACTGCCGGATCTGTTTTTGTTCTTATTTTTTAATCATCCTTTTAATCTCCCCAAGTACCTTGGAGCCTCTTTGGTGCAGAGCTGTGAGCCGTGAACAGAGGAGGAGACCACAAAAGCCATGGCAGCAGCATAGCACGTGATACGGCAGCTTAATGCACAAAGGAAAACCACAGCCCCATCTGCAATCTGAGTGCAGATTTGCATTATTGCGTCTGGATATTTGTGTAAAGGACAGATCCCCTCCGGATACAAATAATGCTTTCTCCACTTTTCCATTGAATTTCCACTTAGCAGCTTTAACTACACCTCCACAATTCAGCCGTGCAAGCCCAGCTGCCAAGGGTGATGATCAGAAAAGCACGGGGCTTGGTGTACGTTTTCCTGCGCTAAGCAATGCCCCATTGGTGGACACAAGGCTCCCGCGTGCCCTGCACTGCCCATGCATTTGGTATCCGAGTCAAAGGCTAAACACAGCTGAGCAGTGGGAAGGCATATTTCTACCTATATCTGCTGCACAGAAGCCTGGTACCAGGCCAGCATCACCATCTTTAAAGCCAAGCAAAGAACAAGGCGAGGGGTGAAGCAGATAAGCAAACAGCACCAGAGCCACAGAGTGTAAATAGAAACACTTCCTGTCCCCCCTCCGCAAAAAAGCCTTTTTAGAGCAAAGACAGAAATACTTCTGTTTGCTTTTTTTCCTGCCTGTTCTGTAACCAAGAGCACACGCAACAAGCGATGGCTTCCGGCAGGGAAGGTTATGAAAGGCATGATCAGATCCACCAGTTCTTCTTGCTGGGTGTCACGTAGGGAATCTCCTGAGGACAGTCCAAGAAGGAGAGCGGCCAGAGCCGATGCCAAGGTGCAAAACGCTACCAGGGGCAGTTGCTGAGAGACCTCGGTCCAATGGGACAAAAAACTTGTCCCACTGCAGTCACTCGCAGTGACACTCAGCCATACATGGCTCTGCAACCCACTGAGCCCGACTGCTGCAAGGCAAATGTTACAGGGTCCACTCAAGGAAGGCAATCATTTCCCAAATTAACCAGTAAAATCCATAACAGGAGTTACATGTCAGCTGAGATTCCCAGCACTGCCCATGGTACAATGCTGAGCCTGTCCTCGGTATTCATTTAGCATTAATATTTCAGGACTACATGGATTTGGTAAAATATTTCCCATGATGCTGTCAGATCCGCTCTACTTGGAGTTTCTGAGAATAAAATCCTATTTGCTTATAAATTTATGATGTGATGGAATTACAAAACAGGTCAGCTAGAAGGTTTGAAGATACTGCCTAACATCATCTCCCCTGGAAATGTAACTGAGTGTGTGAACTAACACCTTCCTGGTTCACGTTGCTTCTGACTCCACTGAGAAGAGACAGAGAATACAACACAGTGCTGCACCTTGATGGAGCAGTGAGTCTAAGCATAGCGTCCCAGGAAAGCTGTTGTCAGAAATGGTCATTCTCACTACTTGTGTTTTTATTTCCCTTAGTGGTGAAGTACAGATAGATTATATATATTTCTTATAAAACCGTATTACTGAACATTAAGAACACGTGAAAGTCAACAAATACAACAGCTTAAGCTAATCTAAGAGCTATGTTTTCTAAGAGGTTAGAGCTAAGTCCTACATTTGTGCTAGGAATTACTTCAACTTGCAGTACTAAAAGTAAACAGAGATGACAGAACTTTCACACTGAAGTGAAACCAGACTGTGCGTGCAAACATGCTTTGCATCCACCAGTGTGATCTATGGAAAGGAAAACAATACTTCCTGCACAGACCTACTGTAGAAAAAAGACCAGGCATGGATAATCACTGCCAGTGAGACAGAAGCCCACGTACTTTTATTTTTATAAACCTGTAGGGGAAATGAAAGCCTTTGTACAACTGGAAGAAATCTAAAATACGGGTGACACTTCTCTTCAGTCTAAAGCTACAATCAAAATGCTCTCCATTGGGATTAAAAGCCGCCGGCCAGTGTTTCCAGGGACTTCACGACGCAGGCAACTCAGAGATGCTTTGCAGACTGAGCATCATCTCTGAAGGGGGATAATCAAACAATTTCTGGACTTATTATGTGCCTCCTTTTCAATGCCCTTTGCAAAAAACAGATGTTAGAATTTAGTTATGACACAAGAACTATTATGCTGACCGTAGACAGAGAATAGGGAGCAATTTTGATATCCAAAAAGCATCTGAATGAAGCACATTGTCTGAGAGCCATCTTCTCCAGCTGTCATGTGCAGATGCCACACGTGGTTTATATCAGCTACTGAAAATGCTGGGGAGATGATATGCTTAACAGATTACAGGCAAAATTAATGTTTTTCACTGCGTAGATGTGCAATACTGTGAACATGAGCAAAGCTGAGGCTGATGACACCCACAGTGGGGCAGGGAGCAGGGCTGGCACAGCAGCAGAGCCGGATGAGCCCTCCAAGGAGCAGACCAGACAGCACAGAAGAAAGTGGGGAAGAGGAATAACTCATCCTCTTGTTGAGATCAGAGGCTGCGTGTGGAAAAACCAAGACAGTCGGCTCCAGAGCATTGTATTCTAAGGGAAGACACTGAAATGGCTGGGAAAGCACCTTGTGATTAGGAACCACATTTTATAGGCATCTTATTTGTAGTCTCTTGTTTCCAGGCTGCTAATAACAAAACACATGATGAAATCCAATGCAGGTAAGTAAAAAATAATACACATGGAAGAAAGCTCCTGAAAAGAAGCCTAAGTTGAAGATCGCTGCTACCACATATGGGAAGAACAGGACTAGGGATGGAAGGAGCAGTTCTGCAAAAGGGGAAACTACAAACACAAAATCAGGCGAGGATGCCACGTGCTCTGACTTAGATACTTATCACTGAGTTAGAGAAAATAAACATCATCTTTGGCTTCTTTTCTTACTGGCTCTTCAACTTGGCAAACACAAGGCCAGCTTTGCCAAGTGAGATGACAATTTTCACCATTATTTGTCTAGGCTGCTTCTTTCTTCCACATGACAAACTGCATCCCTGGGCTGGGCTGGGCTAACCACTACACGCGCTCTCTCGTAAGCCAGTAATGAGGTGTTTCAACAGAAATACATGCCAACCTTCTCCTATATCCTGAGCCTTACCAAGATGTAAAAGCTTCGTATCGTATAACACAAAGCCACAAATCATCCACAGAATCATGCCCCACAGCAGGGGCCAGATCTGCAGCACACTCAGAGGGGCATTCAGGAAAAAAAGCATTCAAATATTTAACACTTTCACATGGCATTCTACAATTCAAAACATTTTTCTAATCATAAAATAGAGTATTTCATCAAAAAGTCAAGAGTGTCCTCCCTTTCCTTGCCAGGAGATATCAACAATTTTTCCACAGAAAAATCATCTTGCTACAAAGACAGTAAAAATGCCCTTTTTTTTTCTTTTTTTTTTTTCTTTAAAATAATCATCAGCCCTGTACCTGCACAGCAGCCCTTTAGCTGCCATACCAAGAGAAAACATTAAGAGACAGTCAGAGAAAAACAGAATTTTATTTGAGCTAGAAGGGGAAAAAATAAATAAAAAAAAGAGACTGAAGATAAAAATTGGACTGTAATGGCCTGAGCTCCTGCTCTCACCAAAATGAGCTGAAGCCTCACACAAAAGTGGATATGTGAGCAAAATCATGGTCCAACAATTCACGACTTTGTCATAGCAAACCCTATTCTTTACAAAGGGAGGAAGACGCTTCCAATTTATCCTCCTTTCACTTAATAAATGGTCTCACGCATGACACATTTAACTTAGGAAAGATCTGCATCAGGCAGCAGGCACAGAGTGGGCAGAGCTGCAAAACAGGGGTGTGACATGAAGCAAGACCAGGCAAGAGCTGCCGGACTGAAGCATAAAGCATTTATCCACAAGGATTCAGTTTTCTGGGACAAATTCAGCATTTAATTGCTTTTAACACAGAGTAATTACACCTGAGGAGTTTTCTTTCCTCTTTTCTTTCTCCCTTCTCAAGGTTGCTATTAGCCTACTGCAGTTTATTCACAGGACTGTGAAACATGGGCAGGATTTTTAGGGAGGTTTTTAGGAAAGATGAGCTTACCAACCCAGCAGTGGGTCAGATGGGTACCTGCCTCAGAGACATGCCCAAAGGCACTGCCCATGGATGCTCTTTCCTCTCTTTTTTTCCCAGGACTCAAAGTCTGTTTTTAAAGGAAATAAATTTATTCTAAATACCTGATTGCCTTTGTGTGAAGACCTTAAATGTTTTTTAGCAGGCCCAAGCAAGATAAGGACTATTACCATGTCACAAGGCTCCATGAAGAGCTGAGAGGTTCTTCTGCCACGGATTCTCGTCCCACTCTTCTTGCTTAGATAAGTCTCTGAGGCATCAAAATGCTGGGACTGGTAATTAAATACTGGCTGAAGATGGGTCTGAAGGCAACCGATAGCTGTGAGATGATGGATCAAGAGGCAATGGCTCTTTTTTCCAGCTTCCAGAGGCTAATCCTATATGAAAAGGCATTTAATTACCCACAATACTTCTCTTCTTCAGGATTTCCTAGGCATCTGCTCTCTGTAGGTGGACATATGAGGACAGACAACTGTCCAAATAATCTCCACTTGGATTATTTTGGGAAGCTGGACCACACCGAAGGTAACAGTGCCCCGGCCACATCCCACAGCACATAGACTTGGAGCAGCAGCTGCCACTCACCCTTTCACATCGCATCCAGAGCACGGCATGTGATGTATAATATGCTGACAGAGTATAAAGACAGAGTTGCCTCATTGCTTCAGATTAACAAAGTCATCAGATCCATTTAGAAAGTAATCGGGAATGTCTAATTTTAATTAGATGCTGGTGTGCTACTGTTGAGCTAAACAAGATTACTTCTTTCTAGAGATATTTTTATTGAATTGAAACTCCAATTACAGTGTCCCCGTGCAGCCCAGTTTTACAGTATTGTAAACCAATACCCCTGCATCTGATACCCCACTGCAACGGATACACCACCAGTTGATTAAGTAGTAGTACAAACTGCATTTTATTATAGTGCTGAGCACTCTTCAAGCAGAGCAGGTCGTGTTTCATGCCAGATGAGCCATCTCCTGCCTGCTGTGCGCAAGTAGAGGGAGACCCACCACCCCCAGGGGCTCTCCCACCTCCTGGACACAAAGCTCTAGCAGGTGGTGGTGAGGAAAGGCTGTCGGCATCCTCACCTCCCCTGCGCAGGCAACGGGCAATGCCAAGCCCACCTGCCAGCATCACCAGGGCACCTTTTCTGCTATCTCAAAATATACCAAGCACTGAATTCAAATGTATGCGTTTGATTCTGTAAATACTTAAAACTGTCTGGTTTGTTACACATTTTATAAGTTAGTCACCTAGAGAAACCACAGGTGGAAATAAGGAAAATATAGTGGAATACATTGCACTGCATACAATTATACTGAGCACTGTATTGAGCAGCCTCGTGCCATTACTAAGTTATATTTAAAAGCTGCTGGAAGAAGACCTTTACTTAAAGCTCTCTATTACCTTCTGTTCACTGGCTTGTGACGTATGGGGGAGAGGAACCAAAACATCCTCAGCATCCTGAAAACACTCAGCCGAACATCACGAAAGAGAAGAGCCGGTGGGGCAATTCATCCTCTGAGAAGCAGGGAAGCAGCTGCCAAGGCTGCACCTGGAGCATGAGGAGCTGAGCATGCAGCAAGTGCAAGGAGGGCTCTCCTATCTGGGACACCAGCCTGCTCCTGAAGTGCTTGCTTTTCCATGCTCAGCTGAGCAGCACTGCATTGCAAGATGCTGTTGAAAGCTTTTATAAGTTGTGTACTTCAAAGCTAGATTACAGAGAAATAACATTCTTCTACAGCGGGAATGTTCTGCAGACCATACAGGGAACAGCCACAGCTTCCCAGTGTCATCCCTTGGGCTTCCTCGATGTCACCAGAGAAGCAGCTGGTTTGGGCTTGTTTGCAAAAGAAACCTCTCGTTTACCACAGGGGCAAACAAAAAGGAATCAAATATAATAAACACCCAGATTTCCAGGTGTGATGACACACCAGATGATGACATGTGTTAACAGCTTTTTATATTATTTTGAGTAGGACTAAAATCTGTGCCATGCTACCCAGGATGGCACAGGTTCACTTTGCAAAGCTGGAGCTCCTGATGCATTGGCTGCTTAACAAGACAGCACAGCCAGCCTAAAAAAATCCTCCTTGCCAGTGGAGGTTTCCTAGTTCATATCAGTGACTGCCAAAGTTCCCACAAATAAAGGAAATACAAGAAGAGGAGGTGATTTTGCTGCAATTTGCCCTGGAGCAAAGCCTGGGCAGAAACAAGCCACGTGCAGCTGCATTCCTGTATTTCATTCAGCATCACTTCCAGCGTTTGTGTGGATAACCAGCCTGATACAATGCTGGTGGGACCAGTGTGTGCCCACGCACAGTGCGCCCAGGCGAGAGCTGAAATGTGTCAGCCGGCTGTGTTCCCCGGACGGCACCAGCGCTGCTCACTGGCAGGGTTCACTCACTCACCCACAGCTTCAATCACAAACTAACTTCCAGGTTCATTTCCCTCTTGTTTCTCAAAGGAGAAAGGACCCTTCCTGACATGACAGAACATAACTTCAGCATGATTATTACGTTATTATCCACCCAAACTCTGGACTGCTACAAAGGCAGAACTTTGAGCTGTTCGTGCTAAGTAGTATTCATTAATATAAAACGCTACCATCTAGTATGCTGAGGAAGCCGGGTGATGTCTGCTTGATTAATTGAAATAATTGAATTTCTCCTCTCTGCAGAAGGTTGAGCACTATGCATTGCATCTGTGCCGGCCAGTCCTCTGCAAAAAATTCCCACAGCCATGGACCTTATCTCAGGGGATCCCTTCCTGTCCCCACTGCCCTAATTCAACCAAACCCTCTGAGCCCCTCAGGCTGCACCCCCCTCTGAGGCCTTCAGCTCCCTAAAGAAGGGTTTCCAAAGCATTGTATTCTTCCTATCACTAAACTGGTTTTACTACAGGGACATTCATACACTGCCTGAAAGGCCCACCTGCAGCTGCACAGAGATGAGTCAAAATGCTCTGAACCCTGTGGTAAAGGAAAGCCAAGGGAGGGGTGGAGGGGGAGTACTTAGGGTAACATTTTGGTAGAGCCAATTACCAAGATGGGGTTTTTCAGAAAATTCCAATCTATATTATATTTTTAAAAATATCAACTATAAAGACTTGCCTAGGAATTCAATATTCTTCTTCAGTATTTCTTTGCTTCAGATAGTCTTATTTATCTCCTTTTCCCCCATGACAGCACTGAAGGGTAAACATTACCCTTAAGCAATAAGCTGCTATAGATAGAGGAAACTATATTAGTTTTCTTCTCAAGGTCTCTGGAGAAAGGAGGAGGAAGAGGGAGGCAATGAACCGATGCACAGCCCCCCTCTGACGGCCAACAGGGAGCAAATGTTGCTGCCCAGGGCACGGGCATTGCCACAGGCACAGCAATACAGCCCTATGCAGAAAGCAGAGCAGAGCCTGGTAATACCTTGTGAGACAAAGCTGCCATATATGCTTTTCTCTAGCCTGGCTTCAAGATTGTTTTCTTACCTGTAACACAACAGACTGAAGAGCAAGTGGAAGCTTGGAACACAGTTTATTAAAAGTATAGTGCTAAATGTTATTATTCAAGAGAATATTTACAGAGCACCTGCAAGCCAACCCCCTTACAGAAATTCAAAACCCACGCCCCTCAGCAAAGGGACATCAAATAAAACCCAGCGGTACCAGGTCTCTGGCTGGCTCGTGATGAAAGGGATGGGCAGCTTTGGCATCGCTGTCCACAGTGCAGGGTGCTCACTGCCACCCAGTCAGGCTTATTTCCAGAATCAAAATCACCTCTATTAGGATAAGACACCTCCGGGGTGTGTGTGTGACTATCTACAGCAGGACAAATCCATCAAAGGGACTTCCAGCATACTCAGCCCTGCTTCGGAAGTGCTGCCGGTGCCTCTGCTTGAGATTGGAGCAGGCCTCGGACCGAGCCCCAGCACAGCGAATCACAAACCAAACTTGCAGTACCTGCATCCTGGAGCACGGAGGGAGCCCAGTGGGAATCACACAGCAGGGAAAACCGTTTTCCCCCATGCTGGATGGGGCATGGCAGGCTCAGCCAGCCCCTCCTGCCTCCCACGCAGGCAGGGAGGTGCCAGCAGCCAAGGAGTAAAAACTGAATATTAGGATTACAGTCAAAACAAATTGTCCAACAACAAGGGCAGCAATCCCTGCCTTCATGCTTCTAGAAGTCCAACATACCATCGAGCTTGTGCTCAGTTTTACAGCCATCTCAATAAACAAACACAACTAGCCACCTGGATGCACAAAAGCATGGTAGACATGGCTTCAAATCATGTGTGTGCCTGAGATGTCCACTTATTATAAAGAAACCCCCAAAGTCCAGATTTCATTTTATTTTTTAAGACCACCCTAGTGCCACAAAGCAGCACGCACAGCTCCCCTCTCCCCTGGTCCAGGGAATGGTACCCTGGGATCACTCATATTGCTGTATTCCTCCTCCCTGGGGCTGCAGAGAAGGAGGGACCATGGCAGGAGCAGGGGGACCCCTTACCTGCAGGTACTGCAGATGGATTATATAGGAAGAGTATACCAAAATACAGTTAGCATGCAATAACTGCACCTGCCCCATCCACAGTGCCCCGGGTACTGCGGAAATATTTAAACAGTTCACTAATGGCAAAGAAAAGAAAGCCAAGATGTTCCAGAGCAACTCTTTCTAACAGGTCATCTTCTCTGGGCCACACAAAATTAATTTTTAAAGGACTCTCTCCAAAATTGTACTAAGCTGTTTTATACGCTCTTTCTATTGCCCATAATATAGGACTATTTCTGGCCACCAGTACTGCGAGACAGCCAACAGAGCTAATCCAAATCACCACCATACCTTCCAAATGCAAAACCATCATAAATATTTTCTGTTTATTTACACAGAATTATTCACTCCTTTGATTTTGCAATTCAAAGCTCGGTAAAGCTCTTCCCACCTTCCAAACGATGGCTGCAGCATCCAGATATCAGCTAGAGAAAGATGGGGAGCATCACAACTGGGGGGACACCAGGACAAAGCACTACTGCAATGGGCACAAATACTGAGTTGCAGCTAAAATACTCAAGTTTGGACAGAGAATTAGGCATTTCCCTTTTTTTCTAGGAAAGTGGAGCTTTTCCCTATCTCCTATGACACCAGTGGAATTAATCTTAACAGCTCCTCGACAGCCTCAAGCAGATGCTGCTCTAAACAGACTCAGATCTCCCTGAGTTTCATCCATAAGCTGTCCTGCTCCTGGTTTTACCTAGACTCCCCTGAGGTCTGAGCAGCCCCAAAGTGCTACCACCATAAGCAGCCAGAGGAATCTTACACTGCTTGGTTAACCACACGCAGCAAGCACAGACCACAGACCTACTCCACGAGGCAGATACTCAGTGGGGTTTGGTGCGACACATGTAATTCAGTGCCAGTGTTACTGTGGTACTCCGAGCATGTCCCTGCCGAGTCCAGCTCCCAGATCTCACACACAAAAAATAAATGCCAGAAGCACAAGGCCGAACGGGCACCCAGTGTAAACATGAGGAGTTTGTCTCCTCTTCTTGCCCTCTGGCAGCACATCTAAATTTGGCTTGTTGACATTTCTGCTGAACGCCTCTGACGCAAAGAGTACACTCCTTCACAGTAGAAGATATGGATACTTCTTCCAGCACAGGACCGGGAGAGTTTCCAGCTGTCGCCAGTGCACACAGCTCCAGGGTCATTGCCACCTGCTGTCACTCACTGTCTGTGCAACATATACACAAGGTGCATTCAGGTGCAGCAAATGAAAAGTGGCCAGGCAGCTTAAAGCAAAGTTTGTAAGGCACCACACCTCCTCCTGGGAGGACACTGTCTGCTCCCTAACACATTAACAACAAAGCTTTCTAGTATTCCAAGCTATATATAAAGGCACAATGTAGACAGAAACATTAAAACTGTACAAGACATTAATGTGTAAAAACATCAATCCAAGATCTAAGTAGAGGAAGGCTAGGACTTGGGATACTTGGGGCAGGCTTAAAGAACATCAGCAGGACAGGCACACATCTCAGGCATTTGGAACAAAACTATTTCATGGGAAAGATGGTCAGCAGGATGTGTGGTGTAACACCCAGCAGGGCTCAGACCCCACTGCTCCTGGCTTGAGAATCAAAATCTGGGTTCAAGCCTCTGATCTCACTGGTGGTCCAGATGGGATCACGAATGTCTTTCCAAGCATTTCTAGTGCAACAGTATCATCCATCAAGCTGTCAATTATCACTTCAGCCTCTTAAAATCCAAAGGGCAGATCCTGAAACTAAAAGGGTTTTCTGCAATGGCTGCTAGCATAGGTAGGATGCCTTGCAGCGCACAGGCAGTGGGATGTCATGCACCTTGGCTAAGCCAAACTTTTTAAATCTTCACTTCTTGCTGAAAGTGATCAGCAGAGCAAAGCAGGAAAGGGATCATGTTTTCCTTCATCACTGGTCTCAAAATCAAAGCCAACACAGGGTTATAAGTTGTGGTCATTTTTGGCCATAGTCCTTGGTACCTCACCACATTTGCTCTCACCGTGTAACTTGCTTTGTGCTGGTGTTCTGGCAAAGGCTCTGCCCAAGAAGTATTAATCATCTCCAACATGGAGAGATCTCCCCAGACCCACACCCAAACACAGCTCCACATCACAGGACAAAGCATCATGCAGACAGCGGATGGGGTAGAAGCAGAGGCAGAAAACAACACGCTGGGAACAGCAGAAGAGAAATCATAACAATGGGTTAACCAGGAAACAGCACAGGATTTCACATGAATGTACTCATTAAAAGCTTTATTAAAAAAAAAAAAGGGGGGGATGAAATTGCAGATTTCATACAAAATGTCATAGGTTTGTCACTCTGTGGCAACTTGTCCTCCCCCAGACATCACAAGTATTTTCACTCTCTCTCCTGGGACACTGGCAGCAGAGCCAGAGCGGCCCTGAGCAGGCAGGGAGCAGGACTGAGGGCACAGGGACACTGTGCTCCAAGAGGCTGAAACCAGCAGCAGATCAAGAGACAACGTCAGGCAAGGCCAGAGCCTACACAGCATCACACCACCTCAGCTGGGGAAGGGCGAGCACTGGCCTCGTTTGGCATCACAGAAATAGCAAAGGAGGCTGTTAAAAACTTGGGGGGGGGGCGGGGCGGAGGGAAACAAGAGGTTAAGAAGAATTTTCTTTAAACACCACATACACATGTAGTTTCTGGAGCTGAACAATCCAAAAGGTTTTCCTCTGAGCAACCCAAAGCCCCCCCAGCACCCATGGGGCAACTGGGGCAGGGGCACACTGCAAGACTGAGGGGGCTATAGGTCTTTCCCTCTTTTTTATTTTGTCCTGATTAAAATGAGAAGTCTCCCCTATGGCAATGAATTGCAGCACATGCTCGTTAACATTAAAATTTTTAAGGAGGTCTTCAGGAGTAAATCTGGGTGATTACCTGCTAGAAAATGGGTCTCTAGCTATCCTTTTGCACACACACATTTAACTGCTTCCCAGGGATCTGAATCACTTCTTTTCACAAGGAAAAAAATCTGCCACTTTTAGCTTCACAGAGACAAATATGGGTTTAAGTTTTGACCTTGCTCATTGCTGAAAAAAATCTCTGGGGGCTGTGTTACACTGACTGAGGCTGTTATTCCTGATTGACACTGCTATGCAACCAGGAATAGATTCAGGACCTGTATGTGCAAAATGAACTCCATGCTGGGGCTTTCCTGCGTTTGCAACAGAATTGTCACTTATGCTGGCTCCTACCATGTATCTGGCTGGTGAAGAGGTGTAAGTGTGAATAAGATACCTTGATTTTTCATGGCCAGGTTAAATGCAGAAAATGAACTGCTAGAAAAATATGTTTTGCCTTGCAAAGCAGTCAGGCTGGATGTGGAAATCACCAGCTGAATAATTACAGGACCCTGAGATGTCACCTTTACCACCACTTCTTTGCTACAGCTTCAGTCAGGCTGCAGTTTGAATTTCATGGTATTTATGGATCTGAACTGGCTTTCTTACATTTGCTAGTCAGAGACAGGGACTCCATTTGTTCTGTGTGCCTCCCCACCCACGCAGAGGCAGCCACGGGGGTCCAGGACCCTGCGGGGATCACCTCTCTGCTTCATCCCTCCCATATCATGGAGGGTGCTGGGTTGCTGGAGCCACTTCTGTGCATGAAGCAGTTAAGGGAGTTCAAACACCTTCAGATCTGAATCTGCTGCCAGTTTGGTACCTGCTGCAGCTCAGGCTTTGAGCCCTGGGGACAAGCTAACAGATCTATGGATCCAGCACATCCCTCCAGTGCCCTCCATATTGATCCACAAGCCAGCAGCTGCAGCCTCCTCCACACAGCAGACCACAGAATCCAAGCATCCCTTACAGCAGTCAGGTCCATCATCACTCATTTCAAAGTCCTTTCAAAGTGCAAGCCAGATACACCTTGTGTCATTGATAACTTCCAAGAAATGACACCTTCTCATCCCCTGGGCCAGGGCCAGCCACCCCTCCCAGGCTTCTCCCCAGGACTCCGTGCACAGCCTCCGCCCCCACAAACCCTCCTGTGGATGCAGAGGATGAGGTTCACAGCTGTGCAGCAGACGGACCACCCAAAGGACCAGGCCCTACTGCCATGCAATGCATTACGATCAACCTATCAAAGAGAATAAAATACAGACCTTTAAAAGCAAAAGTCTGAAGTTCTCTACAGGGGAGTTTTCAAAGTGAAGCTGCTTTCTTTCAAATTTCTTTTACATGGAAGATTTTGCAAAGGTCTTTGCCATGTTCAAAACAAAACGTCTCAGATATTAGATCAATTTCCTTTTGGAAAGTGCTAGAAAAAAATTGAGATGCTCAAACCGCAGCCCCTGGCCAAAGGAGGTGCGATCTCTTCTGGCCAGGATGCCTACGGAAAGCTGCCAAGAGAGTAGACACAGACCCTTCAGTTCTGGGGCTGCAGCGCTGCCACCAAAAAAGAAAACACTTTTTCCCTGAGGAACCCCTCAATGCCTCACCTCAAGAAGCAGATTTGGGCCACCCTGCAACACCACACAGTGTATGCCCACAGCAGGGTCATGTGGGATATAACTGTGTCTTTGTGCAACTTTGTCCACTCCAAAACTGGTACTGGGGAAACACTACAGCCAGTTTTCTTAAAGACAACCTGATTAAACCACCTCCAGCTGACCCTAGGGCTGAGGCATCAGCACAGTGCAGACCTTTACATCCCAGCCCAGCAGCTGGAAAATAGGAAGTATTAGTTACTCTGAAGTAAAGGCAGCGCTGCCTGCAAAACCTGCACATCAGCTCCAGCACAGTAGGGGGATACAGGCAGCAAACACCCAAGTGCTGGAGCAAGACTGGAGGGCTGCAAGGGGTCCTCAGGAAACACAGCACTAGCCTGGCACTAATTATCATACTCCATGCTTAAATCATCAGCTTTTCTCATTTGGCTTCCAGTGCAAAATCATTATTTTAATAGGAATAGAAAGTACTCAGCACATTTCAGACATAAAATCCCAGCCCGTTCTGCACCAAAAGCAGCACCAAAGGAAGGATGAGTATTGGTCTAGAGGAGCTGAGGGAAGGCTCACTCAGCAGCCAGCACCGTTTTACAGCAGGCAATAAACATTTCTAATTGAAATAGTTTATAATTGTCTCTAAAAGGTTAAAAATACTAGAACACAAAATTTGGACTTTCATGAATAAACTACTTTTCTCCCCTGGCTCCTCAGTCCGTCTCCATAGCTACCGAGAGACTTGCTGGGCTGCCTCTGCCAGCTAATTGATTTTCAGAAAGAAATGATTAATAAAGAAAAACAGTCTCCCTCTTCGGCAGGGCATTTCCTCACAGTAGCCCTTCCCTCTGGGAGAGCTTGGTCTCCAGAGACAGATCAGAGATATGGCATAAATCCCCGCATATACACACACTGAAGTACACCACAGCCTGAAGTGACAAAATGGATGTGCATCCTTAACTCAGGATGGCCACTGCATTTTATAAGGGAATTATGGCTCATAAAAAAAACCCCTTGGATGAGTGCCATGCGCTTTTCCCATTAATCCGACACACTCGCCTTTCCACGGATTAAATTGCATTCCTGGAAAGCAGATATCTGGGTGTCAAAGCACCTCTGAGAGCGCCAGGAGAGAGAAAATAATTGCTCTCTCAAGTTCCCAGCAAGGAACTTGGAGACAGGCAGTCAGGTATAGAAGGATAGCTACACCTTCATCCTGTCATTGCTTTTTCACCACAGACTATTTGGTAGCACCTCCCACGTGCAGCAGCCCTGCTGCTGGAGCCACACTGCACCTCTTCCGCTTTTGGCGGAAGAGCCATTTTCTTCATTTGATGGTTATTCATGTGTGCACGTGTGTGTGCAACACCACCCAGCTCTGCTGTGCCCTTCCTGCTCTGGGAAGTGGCCACGGGGCAGCTGTGCACAGCATCTCAGCAGCTGCCCTCTCCAGCCACCTGTTACACAGGAAATATTTCAAGTTCTCAATATTTTGTGGCTCTTCCCCTTGATTGTGCACTCAGATCCTGGATGGCACTCCCCATGTACCCAGATTTTTTATGTGGCAGCTTTTTTGTTACTCCAGGTTATGAAGTTTGAGACAAAGTTTTACCTGCATTTCAGCATCCAGTCCCCATACATCTTACACAGAAATGCAAAGAAAAATTTTTATGAAGAGTCCATTGATGCCCAAGCACTTCATGCAAAATTTAAAACATTCATTAAAAGTTCTAAGAAAAAAAAATAATTTATGTCAGTGTAATTGCATGTGCTATTTCTTCACCTTTTTCCAGAGCTTCCAGCTGCAACTGTGTCTGTCTGGTCCCAAGCATTGCAAGCAGAAAGTTTAAAGTGAAAGAATTGAGCTTTTCTGTACCCAGAGCATCTTGGGCATAAGTAGAGGGTTTTGTCATCATGCCCCTTTGGGTTCAACACAGGCAGATCCAAACTCTTCTGCCCCATAACCAGTCAGCAGCAGAAGTGGCCCCATGGTAAGAGCGATGACACCCATAGTGAAGGGGCACTGCGGATGGCACAGGTCCCACACGCAGTCTTGGTCCCTGCAGGAGGATCCCGACAGCTTCCACAGGCCTTACTTTGCCTTTCCTGGTGCTCCCTACATATTTCAGTGATTTGGAGCTGTAATCCCTGCCTACGCATTGCAAGACAAGGGGTAGCTAGCTGTGCCACAGCCCTTCCCCACAGCTGACAACTGGGATCCTGGGAAGAGCTGGGTGGGAGCAGCAACGCACAAGTGCACAGCCAGATGCAGACAAGGAGGGGATGGAAAAAAAAACATTTCCATAAAGCAAATCGGAAGAAATCTTAAGAGCAGGTAATTATTATCCCTCAGCACCTTCAAAGGCATATTTTCAAAACACTGCGCAGGCACAATTTTTTTTCTTTTCCTTTTTTTCCTTCAAGCCCTGAGCAAACCCCAGCCTTGGGCCCCTGTGCTCAAGCTCTTGGCTTTTTCAGGACCACCTGCACCAAGCATGGGGTCCAGGCTCAGCCCTGGCCAGAGGAACACTGCAACGCAGGAAATCCCCCCCAAGATGCACTGGCAAACGGAGAGCCCCAGCAGCATGCATGGGCTCCCTGCTGCAGGTGGGGAATCCTGCGACATCCCACCCAGGGACCCGTTCAGGAGGGTTTTCAGTATCTCTCCAGGGATGTGGACACCGTTCTGCATTGTGAGTAGCAATCCAAATCAGAGTTGGAGAATGACTGACTTCAGCTCATTCTCCAGAACTGACCATATTTACCGTTCCCTTTCTAACCACGTTTTGCTAAACATGGAAGGGTCAGACACAAGGGCTCCTCCCTCTTCCAAGGGCAGCGGGAGGAATCAAGGCATTGAAAGCCCTGTGCAGACAGAAAGCACTGTAAGGAAGTGAGCGTCTTGCATGCACACACCCATGTGCTCTCTAAACAAACGGCAAATTTCCATCTCATATGTTACACCCTGGTGTAATTGTTTCACTTTATTGACAAATTCTTTTCTTAATTTATAACAGGAGTGCTACAGAGAACAGCCCATATTGAGGTGAGCAGTGCCACCACCAAAGGCACCGAGTGCATGTGTAAGCCTGTGTATATGCACACAAGGTGAAAAGCCCACATGTACATGACTTAATAAAATACTGTTTGTTAAAGCAAGTGAAAATATAAAGTTACCTTTGGTTTCCTTTCCAGATGGCTTTAGTGTTACTGGGTAATGTGAATTCAGATCAATCAGAATAAAAGATGAAGGAGCTCTGCCTCGCTGTATTACGCCTCGGCTGAGAAGAAAGCAGCTAGCTGGGGAAAACAGATAGAAATGTAGCATTATTTATGACACATCCTCAATGCTATTTCAGTGATTAAATAATTAGGGAGAGAGATTAAAAATTACTCTAAATGAGCTGAATTTTTAAACACTCCCTCCTCCCCTACCTATGCTGTCTGCAAGGATTTCGAAATCATGCATTTTTTAAAACAGCTGGCAAAATGAGATATGACAGCATGATAAATATATACATTTGCAATAGTATTAGAAACAAAACACATTCAGTATGTTTCTGGGTGAATAGGAGGGGTTATGTCTGCTGCTTGAAATGAGCTGGTACCTCAACACAACTGGAAAGTAGACTGTGTAACTACAGCAGAGGCAGATTTTAATTCCTGGTCAGCAGCCGCTGTAATGGGCTGCAGCCTAGCAGAGCAGAGCCCCGTCAGGGCTTTTGGTGGGATAGGCACGGCTCCCAGCCAGTCTGCTGGGTGAGCAGTGACAGGGTCCCTTTTCCTGAGCAGCTCTGGATGTCCCTGTGTGGGTGCATCACACGGGTGGCAAGCAGAGCTCTGCTTTTCTTCTGAATGCAAAAACACCCAGGCCTGCAGAAGTAAAAGGGAAATAAAAGGGTGCTCTTGATGAGCCCAAGCCATGGTCAAACTCCCACTGAGTTCCCACCTTTTCTGCACACAGAGTTTGTGAGGAAGGTGGAGATCGAGGCACTGGAAAAAGACACAGTATCCTGGAAGCAACTCAAGCAGCGAGGTCCTGCCTGGGGCTGGCTGGGCAGCTACACATCACTCACTCCACAGCACTGCCCCACCAGGACCTCCATTAAAATTCAGCTGCCAGAAAACACCCAGGGAAGCATGAGGAGCCGCTGCCTTCCAGAGCTCCTCCAGCAGCCTCATCCCTTGTGCAGGGACCATCAGCCTCCAAGGAAATGTGCTCCAGCAGATAATAGCAAAGGGGTCAGCTATTAAAAGGTTAGCGCAATGATACTCTTAAAAAGGGAAAAAATATCCCTTGTGCAAACCTTACTCTATCCATGAAAGAAAAAGGGGGGGAAAAAATAAATCAATCTCAGAAGGGATTACTGTGTTTTTCCTGCTCCTTTCCTTTCTATTTTAGCATTATATTTCATGCTTCTATATGGATGCTTATTGAGTCAAACAGGTAAATCATGGCAGGCTTGCCTTGATACAGCCTGTATTATTTACAAACAAATTATTTCTTCTGACTTAAAGGACGCTTAGTAGTCAAATCTCTTTGAAAGGCTAACATAAGATAGTAAAGGGAAATTGTGGAGGATGAAAATGAGGGAGCAGCTGTAAAAACAGAGATGTCAGCTGGGCTGAAGCTAAAGGGAGGTGAGAGTAATCGTTCATAAGTGGGACCATCATGCTCTGGTGAGCTACTTCATGGCACATTAGAGCACTTGGAATAGATGCTACTTTGAATTTGGGAAACAGACTTCAGCTTGCTTTTTTTTGTTTTGTTATATGTTACAGATCAACCTTGCTACAGGACAAACTTAGACATGACCAGGAAAATCCCAAACTGGCTGTCTTGCTGCTTCTTTTTCTGCCCATTTCTCCCCACTTGCCTCTATGCTTCCTCCCTTAGCTGCTTTCAGATGAAGCTCTTGCCCCCCGGGTGCTGTACAACAGCTGTAGCACAAGCTCCATTTAAAAAGTGATACCAAAGACTCCCTTTACCAAAGGAAAGCCTTTTTGCATGGCAATGGACAGGGTGAAGGCAGCAGACCAACTAAGAAGGCAGGTCCTGTTTGCCCCAGGGAGCAGCCCTGCAGACAGGAGCTCCCTTCAGCTGCAACATCCCCAGGCTCTCCAGCACACACCCAGGCACTAGGGAGCTGGGCTCACCTAGCCATGCTGCCGATGCTGGCCCAGGAGCCCTCGCACAGCTGCAGCATCCAGAGGAGACACAGGACCCCGAAGAGGCAAGCTATTCCTTGAGGATAACACAGAAAACATCCCCACCGAACGGACTGGGAGCCCAGACAGAGGCACCTGCGCAGCTCAGGGTGCCTCTGCACGCTGCGCCTGCTGAGGCTGTGCGCCACGTCCCCTTGGCCAGCCCCATGCTGACCTTCCCCAGGGTGGCCAGAAGTATTTGCATCCTCTGCACCGCAGCACAGGCTGGGGTTCGGCCCTTGGAGGTGCCCACCATTGTGTCCACGTGCACAACCCAGAGACAACAGCATAAGGCTGACAAAATCACACTCTCCCTCTTTGCCCCTACAAAACACCAAATAAGTTTTTTAGTAAACAAAAAGTATTAGTTAGACAAAGCATCGAGTGTTTAGGTAAAAGACTAGAAGTCACATGACCCAAAAAGCTATTTTAGCTTAGTGTCTGCTCCTAGCCCATAGCCCACCCCTCAAGCTGGACTCCCAAATACCTGTGCCCTGTGTGCTCCTTCCTTCCCCAGCGCCCAAAGGGAAGCTCTGTGAGAGCCCCTGGAAAGAATACTGGGGCAAAAGAGCACAAATACATTTACAGCAGAGCATGATAAATTTGCAAGCAGGCACTTGCAATAGAGATGCAGGTGGTCCCTCTTAGTTCTGCCTTCAATGTGCTGCCTCTGCACCGGTGTCCACGCTGCACCTCCTTGGCATGGCAGGAATGTAAATGACAATAAAATCCAGATAACATTATTTCCCTTCCCAACAAAGACAGTACGAGGTCCTGCCATGGAATATGAGAATAACTTCATGGATACAGTACAGATAGGCATAAACCAGAAGCTGATTTAAAAAAGCAAATACAGTTACATGTTTCTGGTCCTGTGAGAAAGCCAAGGTAGGCAGGCCAGAGCTGGGTCTTGCCAAAATAAGGAGTGCTTCTTTCATTGCATCTTCCTCTTTACCTTTTGTATGTGCACAGATTTTTCTCACTTCGGGTCGTGTTGATTTGTGTTTTTACTCATTTCAGCTGCCAAAAGTACTGAGCTGCTTTGGCACATGGACTCACACACTTCTGAGCAACATGGCTTTTTAAAAAATGAATGCCTTTTGTCCCTCTCTTTAAACACATATACCAAGCTCTGAAGCTTGTAAAGATGGCAGCAATTTTCTGCTAAGTGGCTAATTCAGGACAAACCATAATGATTCATCAAAGGAATGAGTGGCAGCGGCTGGCAAAGGAGCTGCTCTCCATGTCCAACCCAGCATTTTAAAAAAGCAAACTTGCCTTTTCTTAATAACTTTTGTAGTTTAATAGTCCATATAATTTTTAAAAATACAGCTTCTAAATACCAGCAACTCCCAAAATTTGGAACATTTCACAGTGAGGGACAAACTTCCTGACAAAACAGCACGTTTCTGGCTAAAATAGCTGATTTCCAACACACGCCAGTGAGAAAGGGCCTATGGTGAGGGTTCTGGATTTTCAGGGTGTATATAGTTTGCAGATCATTAATAAATTATTAACTACTAATAGAGAACTTCTGAAGAGGGTTGGATTGTGACAGCATTCTCAGAGCACAGCCACACCACAATCCCCCGTCCCCCACCAACCCATACTGCTGCTCACACACTGCGTATGGTACAAATTGACTCTTTCATTAGTTTTTCCTAAATAAGACCTTTTAGACCTCCTTCAGACACTATTTTTTGCAGTTGGGCAATGTTTCTCCACAATATTTTTACGCATGACTCCATCTGTGGACCGCAAAAGCAACCCAAAGAAGAATACCATATTTATATGGGGGCATAACAACAGCTTGTTAACATTCATACAGACCAACTAGGCTGGTATACATGAGAACATTTGGGTATCAACTCAAACTAAAATCAGAAAAGGGAATTTAGGAACTTATTTTCAGCCAACTGGAGTCGTTGATACTCATGTACTCCTCACACATGCACAAAAGGAAAATAAAGAGGAAAAATAATTAAATGCTTTACAGTATTTACTAATTCAGTTAAACTTACTTTCCATGAACAATCCTCCCATTGAATTCACTTGCAGAAAAATTCATAAACACAGGGTTTAGTACATTGTTCCTGCAAAAGGATTTGGCTTCTTTTTTCCCTCAAGTATCCCTGTGACAATCACATTTAGGAAGTTGTTTATGGTCCTGCAATTAATGCCTTCAATGCTTTTCACATGCCCTATGCAAAGCATAGGTATCTTAAACTCTGACAAGTGGCCCAACAGCACAACACTATGGAGGCAAGGGCAGCAGGATTTACTCTCAGTGACCATGGCACCACTGCTGGGGAAGAAACACAGGCAAAATACCAGCATGTGCTATACGGCCTGAATTTTAGGCTGAAGCCTGTATTCATTTCTCACTTGACAACACATTGCATGAGCACTTGTTCTACTACAAGCACACAGAAGCTGAAAAACATTTTCCTCATTATGTTTGGAATGAAGGTGAAAACAGTGCTTTGAGCAAGATATATCCACCCTTCAGACTGTTTCAGACACAGCAAGCATTTATTCACTCCAGAGCACCTTCTGTATATACACTTTCCCCAAATACACACATACCACAATTTTCTATACCAGTTCCAGTTATGACTTGTACCAGTTAACACCCAATGCACTCGGCAACTCTGTACCCATTGCCCACACTCCAGAAATCAGAAGCACCAATTTGCTTCTGGGGCTTGAAGTTTCTGTGCATCTCTGCTTTGTCTTCCTCAGAAAAATAAATGCTACAGCTGACCTCTTCTCGCTAAGTTTAAGACAACATGTACAAAGAGATTCTCATGTGACACCTGGTAAGAACCACAACACCCCTATTCCTGATGGATGCAGCTGCCTGCAGTGGAAAGCCCTCTGCCCGAGAGTTGTGCATTGCTTAGCAGCTCACTTCACTGCAAGATAGAAAAAGCACATTAGCAGAAATGCAAGGCATTGATTGCAACGAGAACCCACATAGCATTCTAAATCTTTGGACAAAACAGTAAAAAGAGTCATTATTATCTAAGAAAACTGATGTAAAACTGGAAAACATAACTAGTTTCTGTGAGCTAGATAAATTGAACTGTAGTAGCAAAGACATGGTACAAATCCATACACCTATACACCTCCTAGAAGGAGCTGAAAAACTGCTGCACCAAAGGCAGAGATACAGCAATGGAGCTGCTGCTGTGACTGATGTCTTTTCACAACGAAGCATTGAGCATGCAATCAGAAAGTGCAAAGCAGAGAAGTTCATGGCAGCTTTGATTAAATGGAGGAGAGACCCAGCTGGCCATTTCATGGCCCTGGAGAACATGGTGACCAGGCCAGTGCTACCGGGGATAAGGAAGGAGGAAGGAAAACCTGTACAGCTTGCTTAATCATAGAATCATAGCATGGTTTGGGTTGGAAGGGACCTTAAAGGTCATCTAGTTCCAACACCCTTGCCACAGGCAGGGACACCTTCCACTAGACCAGGCTGCTCCAAGCCCCGTCCAGCCTGGCCTTGAGCACTGCCAGGGATGGGGCACCCACAGCTGCTCTGGGCAGCCTGTGCCAGTGCCTTGCCACCCTCACACTATAGAATTTCTTCCTAACATCTAATCTAAATATGCCCTCTTTCAGTTTAAAACTATTACCCCATGTCCTATTGATATGGGCCCTACTAAAAAGTCTGTCCCCATCTTTCTTATAAATCCCCTTTAGGTACTGAAAGGCCACTATAAGATCTCCTCGGAGCCTTCTCTTCTCCAGGCTGAACAACCCCAGCTCGCTCAGCCTGTCTCCATAGGAAGGGTGCTCCAGCGCTCTGGTCATCTTCATGGCCTCCTACAGACTTGGCCCAACAGGTCCAAGTCCTTGGGGGCCCCAGAGCTGAACACAGTACTGCAGGTGGGGTCCCACAAGAGCCAAGCAGAGGGAGAGAATCACCTCCCGCGACCTACTGGCCACACTTCTTTTGGTGCAGCCCATCTAACAAGCTTCCAACTGCTGTTCTGTAACCCCTGTGATGGCCAGGTGCTGCGCTCTCATCAGAGCAGCTCCTCAGCAGGACTGACCTATGTATTGGAACTTCAGCTGCAGGTTCAACCTTTAATTAGCACCTGTCTTTCATAGACCTTCCAGTCACTGTCATTCCTCTCAAGACAGAGAATTTGATTATTTTTTTTTAAATCTAATATATGTCCCTCTGTCTTTTCACATCCAAGATGTATCTCAGGATGAGAAACAATAAAATTGAAGTCAGAATAATAAACACCAGTTTCCCAGAACTTGTCTGGAGCTACTGAAACCCCTGCCAGCAGGAGCTCTGAGCCTTTTCCCACACTCTACCTCTCACACTGTCAGGTTGTCTATTTGCAGCTCTAACTCGCAAATATACATCATACACAGGCTGTCAGCTTGACTTACAGAAAAATCTTTCAAACAAACAAACAAAAAAGCAATTGATGCTACCAAGGAGATGAGTGCCAGAGTGATGGGCAACAGAGACAGGTGGCACAGACCATGTCGCTGTGGGGATGGGATGCACCCAGGTAAGCAATGTGCAAAGGTGTGTTCTAGAAAAAAACAACCATGAAACTCACTATTTTTCATGCAAAGCAGTAACTTCAAGGAAGCCTTATTGTTATTTCATGAAAGATAAATACAGCTAATCACAGTACTTTGATTTATTCTGCATACTTCAGGTCCCAAGCATTCCTACACACGAGCAAACTTAATGTCTAGAACAGCATCGTTACTACAAGGTAAACCTATATTTATGATGCGATAGCATCTGCTCTGCAATAGCTTTAAATGAAGAGGTTGGCATGGCAACAGATGCTCCCACACTGCTGTGTCTGCCTCGTGCTGCCATTTTGCTCAGGATCCCTGGTGGGTTCAGGATTAACCGCCTACAGTATTGCATTTTGACTAACAAAGCCGGTTTTGGCTGAAGCATCAAACAAACACTGAAGCCTAGTATGGACTGTGTACTTTTTGTTGCCTAGCTGCTCTGTAATTTTAAAACATGTCTTTCTGAATTCATGCTATTTTTGGTACTCCAAGCTCCTCCTCGATGCACTGCCAAGCAGCGGTGACAAAGTGTGCCGAGGACCGGATCCTGGAGAACACCTTGTTCAACAAGTGTCACGGTTTTTTGTTTCCACATTGTCACAGCACACAGAGCAGCTCTCACATGCCTGTGCTGTCTGCAGGCATTTGCTTAAGACTCGAGGAGTGATGCCATTGGGCAGATGACGTTTTGGACTATTTTGCTCCATCCAGCACCCTCACCAGTCCTTGTGGGGGGGCTGATTTCACCATGTCTGAACAACAGCATCGCAGTGTCTGCAAGTGGTTTGTTGTGTATTTGAAATTTAAATACAGAAACTATCACAGACTTCTCCAGATATACATCCATTCCTGCCTAAGAGAAAGTAAAAATCCAATTTCTTCTCAAAGAAGATGCCAAGGATCTGTCAATGAGGAGACAGAAAATGACCCCTTTATGCCATTAGACAGCCCAACCCACCACACATAACAGGGTAGCACTGTGTCACTCCACTGCCTGCTGCTTGGATACCGCCTGTGAAAGTACTAGGTCCAGAGGGGGAGGATACCCCCAAGTGCCCCCACAGCAAGCTACGGTGGGCAAAAGCTGTCCACAGTTGATTCCACCTGGTACTGACAGCGAGGACCCTGACCACCATGCTTCCTGGCTCCATTTTTCCAACATCCGACCATAAAACACTGTCCCAATTCTGTTCTTTTTACTGAAATATTATCAGTTAGGCTAATGCTTTTACTAACAACCAAAACTACTCTTTAGAGCATTTCCTCTGTCTATTATTACAGTACATTATATTACATTATAATACAAAATATACAGTGTCACTCTGCAACACCACCCAATGCACTAACTGGGCAAGAAAAACCTTCCCCAAACAGCTGCAAGTTACCCTGTGCAGTGTCAGCCGGGCTCACAGCAGCAGCAGCAGCCACTATACTTAATGAGATATTTTTCTCAGTAAAAAGTATGTGCATATAAATATATGTCTGAAGAAACAGATTGCATTCTGTATTCTCTGGGGGCTGCTGCACATGACCTGCAACAGCTCCCGCTTCTCAAGACTTTGGGTTCTGTTTCACCCAACACATCTTTTCCTGGGAAGGCACCAGACACTTCCAGTTATTTCTGGGTAGAACACACATATGGGGCACCTCTGATTCATTACCTTGCAAGTACAGGTGGAGTAAGCATCTCTTACCTGTTGCTACGTAACCAGGCTTTGCATAAGCTAGTTTGCTTTCTTTCAAGGCAATGCTGGTGGCTCAGCTGATGGAGGACCAGAGAGAGCCATGCTCCCCAGGGCATGAAAGATGACATGAATCAAAACGTACCCAGACAGAAGCATGCTTGCTCCAGCACACCTGGAGCAGGACACCTTAATGGCTACTGATTACCTAGAGAAAGGCAGGGTCACTGCCAATGAACCAGGTGGGTTGGGGGAAACACTCTTCCTGCAGGCAGTGGAGTAGGTACAATAGGCAGAACACCATTAAAAGCAGGGAGGGAAAACCAACCCATTTCATGCCTTCATACTTCTTTTTGTTAAAAAGGAGATTCTTTTATGGTTTGATTGATTCCCTAGACATTTCTCAGCAAGGTGCATCTCTCTGTTGGCAGCCTTCCCAAAGCCAGTCCTCGCTGCCTGGCTTGCCAGCGCCTGAGCCACGGCTCTGAGCTAAGCTCTGGAGCACTGCCTTAAATAACTCAGCAGATAGTGATACTATTACAAACATGGAATCAGGGATGCTCAGACAAGTGATAATTTCAGTTCAGAAAAAAAATACTGCTCACAGCAAAGTTATGAAGTTTATTCATAAACTTCATTCTTATTTTAACAGGTTTTGTCACATACATTATTCACCAATAGCAGCACAATAAAGCAGCAGAAAGGATAGGTCAAGAACGCAGCCAAATTTTTCAAAACAATTTTTGCAAAGCACTCTACAGTTGTTAGGTGTTAATACCAAACCCCAGTACAAAGGGATCTATTAATAGCCTTCCTAAGTTTTCCCAAAGGAAGATGGGTTCTCCCTATCACAAACCCCTTAACAGGCAAAATCTCCTTTTCCTCACAGCACCCTCCAAACACCCATGTAAGATCTCTCCATCAATGGCACAAGGCACACCAGCTTGTAATCAACTTTCTCTTGCCGTTCCTAACCTCTGTTTTTCCAGCATCCTTCTGTTCTGACATCTTTACCTTCCTTTTAGTCACCCAAAGTCCATGCACCTACACAACACTTCTGGGGCTTTAAGGATATTGGTATGTCCTCATTTCTTTGGGGATCTCCATTTTTCGCATTCTAACCCGTTGCTCTGCTGAGCAGCTTCATTGCAGCAGCTCTGGGCACCGCTTGCTATGAATTATCCACAACACTCTGCACAGCTGGAAATGAGTGAAAATACACAGGAGCACTAAACCCACGGGCTGAGGTCCTTCTGAACAACAACAACAAAATTAAAAAAAAAATAAAAAAATCAGTGAAGAGTTGAGGGCTACTTGTTGTGAGTAGTGTTTAGTATAAAAAGGCATGGACTAATTAGGATGGTCTTGTGAGCAATACTGTTGTTGAGATTTTGCCTGAATCACTAGGTGGTTGGGATAACTCCTGAGAAAACAAAAACAGAAAGTCAAGAGATGAGCTGCTGCTTGTTGTCTACAGCAAACACATAGCTGATACAGAAAGGTCTCTGGATGGCTTCCAGACCAGCAGAAAGAGAGGATGAGAATTAAGCAAAAACAAACACACACACAAAAGAAAAAAAAAACAACCCACCCAACTCACTTTATCCTAAGGATAATATTCCTGCTGATCAACCAAACTGGGAGCTGCTCTGAAGCTATGAGACATGCTGACTGCCTCCCATACAAATGCTGCACAGGTAAATTTTAACTGACTGACTTTCAAGGAGAAGTCTTCAGCAGTGAAACTTTATCTTGACTGTGAAACATTGGCTGTAATTCTGGAAGCTGTAGGAAAGCCAGGGCAGAAACAAAACTTGAATGAGACTCCTTCAAACGTATCAACAAAACTGAGAAACAGAAAAGCAATGATTACATGGTTAATTAGGAAAATAAAAGCCTCATTCAAAAATAGTGCCATCTTGTAAGGAAAGACATTAGGGGAAGATATGTACTGTACAGCAGAAATCTGAATTGCAGAGAGCATTCTACTCAGAATGGAAAATACAGAAAGGAAATAACAAAATCCATTTTCCAGAGGCATAGTACTACTCAAGGCTTAACATATCTTCAAAGCACCACACAAGCAGAAGTTTAGCTTCACACTTCATTCTTAAATTTAGCCCATTTTAAAACCCTGTGTGTGGCAGAGCTCTTCCCAGAGTCAACCTCACTCTGGCTCTTTGTTTCCCTGTAATTACCCATTGCACATGTTCTACTCGCACTGAGAGCCAAAGTGAGTCTGAAGCGCCTGAGCTGATGCCAGGGAGAGTGTGGCCATGTTCCCAGCCCCAGGGGACAGGATGGCAGAGTGCGGGCTCTCCTGAACTGCTGCCTAGAAGGAAGCATGCAGCAGAGCATCCTAAAATGAGATATGAACTCTTCAACCTATACAGTGCTCTTCGACTAGTATAGATACAGATAGGTATGCTCTAGAGATCAGAAGATGTCCCAAGCCATAATCTATAGTTCTCAGACCTGCAACAGCCATCAAGCCAGGCTGGTAACTAATAGGCTTTCCAACAAGGCATCTCGAGTTCTCTCTGCAGGCACTTCACAACAAGTCACAGGTTAAAGACAAGCATTCGCTATGACTTAAATTCTTCTGAACATTTTGCAGCTGAATCAGGTCATGGTGTGAGAAAATACTGCAGTCCCATGGGGTTGCTCTGTGGCACCATGGACTTTAAAATCAGCTCGGCTGAGCTGTAGTTATTAAGTACGTTGCAGTATCAGCCTCATTTACACAAACAAACATACTAGTCCTCTTCCTCAATCCATGGTTATGCGTCTATGCTGTTCATTTATCAATAATAATAGTCCTAATTAGCTATGAAATCCGGCTCTTGCAGTTTAAACCACAAGTTCAAATTAATAGATTTTTTTTTTTTTTTTTTAACTACCCTGAATCAAGGGAAAATTTCATGGACATTTTCATGTAAAAAAGATCAAAATTTAACACCTCATTCAGCTAGTAACACAAAACAGCATCCAATTTTCAGGGAATACAGACCAATCTACACAATGAAGTCTATACAAGCCATTTAATTTTTCAATTAGGGATCCATCCTTCTACCTCCTCCCTGAGTGCCAAGAGATACAGATGTGCTAGAGAGACAGCCCAAAACAGTGCACTTGCTCATGCTCTGCATCTGCATGAATATATTCTTTTCATTGTTTCACCTAAAACTGTTTCACAGGATTTTGGCAATAAAGAACAAAGTTCATTTGTGGTACATCAGTTAAAGGAAACCCAGAAAATGAATCCCTGCACACAGCAAATGAATGTTACTGATCAGAAAACAGCTACAACAAAGAAATATCTAGACATGGCAATCTTTCTTCCAAAAAAGAAGGGAAAAAAAAAAAAGAAAAAAACCGGCAAATTGCCCAGCAAGCTGTTTACAGAACTCAAGAACAGAAAATTGCCTGACCCTAGGAAATCTCCACCAGGCAGAATATATGCACAAAATAAAGCAGCAGAACTACAAACACCCTGAGAGCTGATACGCCACTTCTGAAGGTGCAGAAGGTGCTCTCCCAGCAAAGATTTATTTGGGCATGGACTCATGTCAAACACATCCAAGTTTGCCTCAGATAGCACGGCTTCTCCATTCTGCAAGTCTCAGACTTCAGAGACACTCCTGACCATCATCATAAGAGAACCAAGAGCCCTCATGCATGCTGAGCAAGTAAAATACTAAATTCAAATTCCACCACTCTGAATTTTTAATTATTTAAATTTCAAAGATATGTTCAGACCAATATGAACTAATAAACAACAGTTTAAAAACACCTTAAAAATATCGTATCTGTAAATATAAGCATATATTCTATACCTTTATGTTTCTGCCTTACTAAGTTTCCACATTTTAAGGACTTACATTTATAATAATGATAATTCTATTAAAAATAGACTACAAAAGCAATTGCTCCACCTATTCTACCCTGCTCAGGAATCCTGCCTTTCATCAGGACAGACACAAGCCACAGGGTTTTCTGCTGTTTCTGGACAACAGCAACCTCACAAGCTGGACATGGAAGGGGAGTCCAGAAACCTCCAGCAAAGCTGGCACTCGTCCAGCTCCACAGGCATTTTCATGGCTAGCAAAGATTTTTGTTACTGCTAATTGGTACAGGACAAAATAATCCCAACAAAATCTATTGCAAGGTTGGGCAAACCACATGCCATGAAGGGTGCTGGCAGTCAGCAGCCCCAGCTGCAGGGATGAGCCTTTTTCCTCCATCAGTGCAATACTAACACCTGCATGGACAGCAGGTCTTTGTTAATTACATCCCAGCAGTGGCCAGCAAATGCCACACTCCAGACACCCCAACATAAAGAGGTAGATTTGGGCTAGAAAGGCCCTGACAGTGGTGTGGAAGAGGCATATTACTTCAGTGAAGCAATAACACCTCTACACCTTGGAAAGAGGCAGCTGATGGCTACCACCCACATTTAAGCTTTCCTCATCAGGAGTGGTAAATGTTCAGTTGTCCTCATCCACCTCTTCCCACCAACACAGATAATGTTTCTTGGACACCACCTGTACCAGACCTCTTCCTAAGACTAGCTAGCTCTTTTACTTGGAAATGGAAGCCACAGGCTTTGCACAGGTGCCTGTGTCCCTGCAGAAGATTTGGCCCTTCTACCAGACACCTGAGAGGAAGACATTCTGGGCATGTTGCACAACCTGCGGACAAGCCAACAATACGTTCAGGGTACGGTGAGTGTATCTGATATGTATTCAATATCTTCGGTAGAGACACTGATTATACCTGAACAATGTACTCAGGGTAGATTTATACACCAAAAACCGTTTGCCTCATGTTTGCTCCTTGCCACAAACCAGCAAGGTTCTGGTCTGGCCAGGGAGGGTCACTGGGCAGAGGCAACTTGGATGGTCTCTTCCATTCACAACTTAT
Organism: Ibycter americanus; assembly: GCA_035590275.1. Lineage (NCBI taxonomy): Eukaryota > Metazoa > Chordata > Aves > Falconiformes > Falconidae > Ibycter > Ibycter americanus. Next base: position 34,305,122 of record JAVJGI010000032.1, on the reverse strand, counting down.
TTCCCCCAAATGCATCATTACTCAAAGGCTCAGCCCACATTCAGCCAAAAAGTCTTCCCTTGGCATGTTCTCAGCCCCTGCTCCAATGTTTCTGGGTTTTCCTTATTACTTACTCATAGCCTCCCCATTTGGAGGGTTTAAATAATATTTTTTCCCCCCTCTCTTCCAGACCTACAGAGACTTACAACAGAATTACCAGCTAAATCCTCCTGCCCCTGACCATTTTGCCATTAGCTGTTTATCCTATGGGACAGCACTGAGGTGAAGTCTGTCAGCAGCTGAGGCCAAGTGATTAAGCCATCACATGAGTGAGTTCCCCCTCTGAGTCCAGGGCAGCCTCAGATAACACCCTATCGCCCCAATCATCTCCAGGAGAAGGCAGCACTGTGGATAATACGCTTTGATTTAAGCACATCATCAGCTGAGATGGTTTTTTAATTACATCTTTCTAAATATTACGCTGCAGCACACTAACAAAGAAACACTCCTGAGGAAGTTAATCGGGATTAGGTATGGAAACTGCAGTGGCTCTTTGCTCAGAGGCTCTCTCCCTTGCAGACCACCCTGAGCAGAGGAGGCAGCAGCCCTGCCTTGCCTGCACCCCTGACCCCTAGAAGGCACAGGCTCTGCCAAGTATCAGGAAAGAAAAAGGCAAGTGCCAAAGACATTAAGCAGTTCTGCTGTGAATCTTGTACGCATGCAGCAAAGTATTTTTCCTTTAATTAGATTTTCTACAGCTCCAAGGACGCTGGGGGACCGTTACAATCTCTGCTCCGATGCAAGAAAACAAAGCTTGCAGTTCCACACTTACATCTGAATAATATAAACAGAGCAGCTTACAAAACATCAACTTACCTAAACACAATTCATACAGCCTCTGTCGTGATACATTGGATAAATGGGCTGTTAAGCCAGAAGGGATATTCGTATTCCTAAATTGCCCTGATTTCAGATGCTCCACAGCTCCACGGAAATGCCATAGCGTATGAGCATCTAGGCAATGGCTTTTCATCATACAAATATTTAAAGGGCACTTCAAACAGGTGCTGCTGATGTCTGAAATGCATTCAGTGAAAAAAGCAGACAGCAAGCTGAAGCCATCAGAGAAGCAGAAACACCAAAAACCTGGAAGATACAGAAATGGGCCCTTTCAGGGGAGCTTGGGTGCCCACCGGCACCTCAAAAGAAGTTCAGTTTGAGAGAAGCTTCCCCCTGAAGGCAGCCCTATGACGGGTGCAAGCCCCTGGGCTTGGGGGAGTGAGTACAGGAATGTCTGAAAACGCACTGCAGGCGGGGTGCCCCCCCGTTGGCACTCTGCCAGAGGGCTGCACCAGCTGAGTTCTGCCACATCGAACAGTACCTTCAGGATGGCCCTCAAATTTCAAAAGCAATGTGCTACCTTCAGATGAAGCAAAAGCATCTGAAAGAAGGGAAGTTTTTTAAGGTTGTCACTATGAGAACGTTATTTATTCTGCTTCTCTATGCAGGCCTCATCTCATTGCTAAGCAACCCTGCCTCACCACACAGCCGCGCTGATGCTGCAAGCACTGGCACCTACTTTCATTCTCCATTCCCTGTGCTGCATCTCTGGGATGCTGCAGTTTCACCTCGGTGCCTCGAGCTCCCTGTTTTTCTCCTCACTGCAGCAGACCTCCATGGCCTCTCCTTCCACCACCTTCTGACCCACCACCTCACTGGGGGACCCCCCTGGAGCTGGCCTCCTAACATTTTTGGTTTCTTTGAGGGATAAGGGGGGTCATTTGGTTGTTGTTAAGCTGAATCCATCTGCTGCCCCACAGCATAGCTGCACAAGCAGTTGTGCCAGCTGGTTCAAGGCCAGGGGAGCATGGGAACAAGCAGGGAAGGGCCAGGAGTGCCCCAAGCCAGGACTGCCAAGTACTCTGCAGTACACAACCCCAGGCTCAAGGAAACCCCCAAGTATGAGGCACAGCAGTTACCTGCCATATCAAACACCAGCCAGGCCCTATCAACTGCTCCGTGCTCCTTCCAGAGAGCTAAAATGTTACTGCAATACTCTTAACATATTGGGTATTGGGAGCCCTTTGATGCCGCTCCCCTTTGCCTTCTTTTATCTGAATCTGTTCTGAAATTCTCTTTTCATACTGAACCTATAACCAGCCCATTTCAGCCCAGATGACCCTGTAGTCCACTCACCCAAATGCTTTACAGCTTCGTTTCACCATGCTGGCACAAGTGTCTGAAGTGGCTTATGGCTGCAGCTTCCAACACTTCATATTCCCTTATCAGCATCTCACTCCTCACTCATTACACTCTAAATTCAGCTATAGAAAAAAGGATAATGCTAATACTTCCAGTAGCCTGCACCTCCTCACATCACATACAAGAGGGGCTTTTCCCAATGAACATAGCAGTTTGTATGGTAGCAGGTCTCCCCTGCATGCAGAAACAGCTTCCAAGATCACTCTGGCTCTTGCTTTTTTGCCTCTAGTCATGCTGGGAGTCCCATTACATGTCATATCAACTTTTTACTGCATGTTTTCTTCTGGTTGAATCACACACTGAAGTTTGGATCTTCATGGAACTCTTACATCTTCTCAAAACACACTTTTTCCTCTGAAAAGCGATTTTGTAAAAATGCCGTACCTGACTCAGCAGGTCTGATCCCTGCACACATTTGAAGCACTATCTGCTGACATCAGTGACAAAAATCAGTTTTTACTGAGTTTTATTCCCACAAACTCTGTGGTTTTCACATAACTGAGACTGAAAGGAGGTCTGCTTTACCCCAGAGGTCACCACTAAGCCACCGCTACTGAAATTAAGAGGTGTCACAGGTTTTATTAATGGCTTGAGCTAGAAGCTTGCTCAGAGTTCAAGCTGCATTTCCAGGGATGGCAGTTCAAAAACATCTATGCTGAAAGCCACTGATACATGCCACCTCGAACCTCACTCCATCGCTATCACAAGGCAATTTTTCAGACCGGAATTGCACTTCACAGCTGTCCGCCTTATCAGCCATTGCTCGCACTCACTGTTGTCCAACACCACAGCCAAATGTCATCTTTTTTTTCTCTTGGGCTCTTATTCTTCCAGTGCATTGATAAGTTTAATATTGTTCCCATTTCCTTTCTTAAATTCCGTCTAATAGAAGTGTCACATCATTCTGGCACCTGGTACCTGTTTTCTTCAGGAGTTGTGGTATTTGTATCGATCAGGCTTTCATACCTGGCCCTTCTACACAGGCTTCAGAGACCATTTCGGTTCACACTGTCCACAGGTTTATGCATTTACAGCAATATGGTAATGGACTTCATCATGCAAAACACAGGGTGAAGCACGGGACAGGTGACCATGCAGGCTGTGTCTGTGCAGCCTTTCTGCACAAACACTAGAGGAAATATTTCACTGCAGCACTGGGCAGGGAAGGCATCAGCCTTTGTGGTGAGCTTCAAGACACTGAGAACCAGGTGAAAATGCTTGAAATCCAAGTCTTCAGGCTCCAGACACCCAAATCTTTCCAGAGAGATACTTAAGTAAATTACTCAGAGCTGCGAGGAACTTGCACCTTTAAAAATGCAGAGAAATCTGAAATGCTACAGAAAAGCCTCATGTTCCTCCATGACCAGCAAGAAAACATTCCCTGCACAGGACATTTTAACAAAGACTGTTACTCTAGGGATTCCTCAGGCAAGAGATGTCAGTGAATGCATATACTGAAAGTTATAGAAAGCTCTAGAGAAACAAGAAAGATTTCCTGATCTGGTTACAGGCAGTGGGAAGACAACAGCACTTTGCTACACCTGCTTTTGGCCTCCTGGGCTGTTGGAGCCCATGAAGCCCAGGGCTGCCCTTGCTCTCCAAAGCAAGGACTGCCATGGCCATCCCCTGACCAGCAGGTACAAACTGCCCAAAACCTCTTGCAAAGCCTGCCTGGGTAGTAGGCTGCTTCTCACATCACAATGGCATCACATCTACAGCAGCGCCCACCTGTACGAGAGGAAAGCAAACCCAGGAAGAGCAAGAAGTCGCAGGGAAGGAAATGGCAACAACCTGCCCTACTTTAATGCTATTTTTGAGAACTCTTTCTAAAATCTGGGACTGTGACATGATGTATCAGTCATCCCCACATCCAGCATGCTACCACATCCAGCATGCTACCACATCCAGCATGCTACCACATCCAGCATACCACTACCGATATTACTGACCCTGAACAGTGCTAGTATTATCTTTCTTTAAAATTACCAAAAATATCTTCTATCTAGTTCTGACATATTTCATGAGACACAACTAAATTCTCAGAGTTCCCACATACAAGTATGTCCATTCAAGTTTTGCGATTCAGTAAGCATTTCTTCCCAAAATTCACTCTGGGTACATGAAGTATTAACTATAAAACACAATGGCCCTATCTATGCAACATTACATAGTTTTAGTGGATAATCATAGTCCATTTTGCATTAAATAAGTTACACATAATAAGTCTTCATATTTTATTAACACATCAACTTAAATGCAGCATCAAAATTAAACAACAAATTTTGTTCAGAATCATTATGAGCAAACTCAAAATATGGTGGGGTTTTGATTTCTTTTTGGAGGTGGCAGATACAATTTCTCAGTACCTGAATGGCAAATGAAGAGCATAACCTTGTTTCAGGAGGCTCCCTCTCTTGCAGGTTTTAAATAGACTGTCACAAATGCAGACCTGCAGCTCCTTGCCGCATACCAATGTAAAGCTCTATGTGCATTACTTCATGGGCTGAAAAAAGGAAACAAACAACCAACATCTCAGGACTCCGCAATTTCCCACTAAAACCAGTTTTAAAGGAAATATCACAGCCAACTCAAATTTACCCATATTAATAAAATTTTTTGTCTATTTTCTATTCTGTTTTGAAATTAATCTCTGGTTGCCCGTAATAATCCTAGGAAAAGGCAGCTGTATAGCACAGCAACAGCCTGTTAGTAGCACTCTCTGCTTTCACAGTTTTACCATTTTCCTTGGTACAACTTTTTGGAACAAAGAAGCCCCTTTCATTTATGCTTGAGTTTCATTGATGGTGAACAAGACAACCCTCTTCCTAATTACAATTCAGTCTCTCTCATTTTCTTTCTTTCTTTCTTCCTCCCTCTTTCCTTACTTCCTTTTTTTTTTTTTAAAAAGGTATCCTTTTACTTCATGATTTTTCTCTGAAAAATAAGTAAATAAAAACACACCTGCATTATAGCCCATGCCTAACCCAGATGCCCCGGTCAATGCAGCCTCAAAGAGCACACCCTGGGGACATGCCCCCTGCTAGGGGGGGTGCAGGGAGTGGGGGCCCAGCACCCAAAGCACTGCTTCCAGGGGCCCTGAGTCACAACTGCAGCACTTCGGCAAGGAAAAAAACTAAACATTTTGAAACCCATGTGGAAAGCAGAGAGGCATTCCTCCCAGGACGTGGATTCCTCTGGTTCAGGCACCACCCACCCATCACACCCAAGCCAGGCTTTCAGATGCACACCACGCTCCTGAATCAAGGCCAAGGATGTTGTTACCACCTCTCTTTTGGTGTTAATAACAGCTTGATATATTTTGCATGAATTAAGGTATGCTTAATACCTGCTTCTTAAATAAATTAAGCCCAACTTTCAGTTCTAAGAAAATACTACAGCACTGCAAATCTCCATTCAAACACATCTCTGAAAATACAGCCTGTGGAAAAATAAATATTGCTCATTTTAGCAGTGTCATAGGAAGTTAAAAAAAAAAAAATACAATTTCTCATCTCCCTAAAAACCCACCAGCTCTAAGGATACACTAACCGACAGATACCATGCTGCACTATGCTGATCAAATCAGAAAAAACAATTTTACCAGTCAGTGAAAAAATGGCAGTACTTCGCCTGCTAGTTCTCACCCAGACAGCCAGCTAAGCCCTTGAGATCTATTCCTTGGGAGATAAGCAAAAGCAAACGCATAATCCAAAGCAACAGTTCCGTTCTTTGCATTTAATCTACTCAGTCTCGCTCTCTGCAAGCTAGCCCTCATGTCTTGTCAGCTCATCCCGTTTCTAAAGTGCAAGGCACAGTGCCTCTCCAGACAAAGGATGGTGCTTTTAATGGTGCTTAATATGTCAAAAGCATGTATTTTTCATTAACAACACAGAGTTTGACATAATGGGTAATTCACTACCCACACATCTGACTAATACACTGTCTCCAGACCAGCTGAAGAGATAAAACTCACAAAAATAATAAAAGCAGCTTTTTTTTTCTTTTTAAATCCAAGCACAAAAGAGCTTTAGCTACAAAGCTGGGCAGTAAGCACACATTATTGTTGTTTCCTGCTGTGGCTTTTCTCATCAGCAAGGTGGCCTTTTCCAATTACATATTATAGAACAAAGAGATTTACAAAATCAAGAACATCAGAAAGCTGGTAGGCAGGGAAATCACAGAGTTTTTGCTTATCTCCATACATTAGCAGGGTGTACACTGTATAAAATACAATGTTGACATTCTGCCAGTAAAACTGTGGGAACTCAAGCGTGTTTTCTCACAGTTTCTGGGCTTTTCAAACAAGAATGTACAGATTAGGTAGGGGTGTTTCCCACTGAAACCACCAAGCCACTTACCCAACCCTTCTTACTCAGAAGATGTGACAGCCACACTCAGAACAGAGTTTGTGTAAGTTTTGCTCCTGTCTCAGGGTTACAGTTTGGAGTCTGAAGTCCAAGGAGCTCAAATTCAGGAAAAATATAATTTGGTCCATAGATTTCCTCTATACATGCACAGTAAGAAACCAGGACTGCTGCTTTCCTTCAACACATGCACAAGCTACAGAAGAAGTACAGAAGAGGTGAGCAGAGAGCACTGAGGCTGCGGTGGGACTCTGCCCACAGAAGATCACCTGGCTGTGCCATTGTGCCAAGTTCCCACTGAAAGTCACCACAGAAGTAAGGTCAAGTAGGCTGGAAGGGTTGGGTTTTGTTGAAGTAAATTATTAAAGAGTTTATTTTTGTGGGTCTGGAGACAGGCATGTATTTCGGGGCTGGTTTGCCAGAAGGCTGGAGGTTTGGATGCAGGGATTTGGGGCAGGAGCACTCCAAACAAGCACTCACTGAGGATGGAGGTCTAACCCCAGAGAGACAAAAGGCACAACAGATTTAGATGCAAATCAGGAGGGCTGAGAGGAGAAGAGGAAGGAAGGGAGGCAGAGACATCAGAGAATTTCCATTGAAAGTGCAATTAAAAAAACATCTTGATAATCCACTTTCCTCAATTAAATCAATGAGGTGGGCTGGGCCCCTAAGCCAGCAGGTCTTCATGTGGCCAGTCTCTTCTCCATTTAATCTGTAAAACACCACCTGTGTCATGTTTACACTATAATATATGGCCCTAATATATGATATTTCAGATTGCAACACAACACTGAATAGAACATAAGAGGTCAGAGAAACAGTGGCCTCTACGTGCAAGCAAAAAAAAAAAAACCACAAAAAAACCACAACCTAGACCAGCAGGAGAAAGAAATAAATGGTCCTTAAATACATATTCTTTAATCAAATTCTGTTAAGTATTATGAAGTGATCTTAAACATTCAAGTAAGACTCAAATGACCTATAAATACAGAATTAATACACCTAATTAAGAGCCAGGATGGTATGTTTATGGATAAGCTTGGGCACAACGGAAGCAGTAAAGGTAAAACCAGAGAAATACAAGATGCAAAAGGTCGAGAGGGTCTGGAAAAGGACACAGGATCCGGCTGCTTGCCCCCTCCCCCCCCACCTCCCCAGCACCGCAGAAACCCAGCGAAAGAACCTGTGGGCTGGAAAGACTCTCACAAATCATGATTGTCAGTGAGCAGCATTAACGAGCATGCAGGAGATTTTACATTAGTTGCTTCAACATATTGCAAAGATCTCCAGGGAGACCTTATAGCACCTTCCAGTACCTAAAGGGGCTGACAAGAAAACTGGAGAGGGACTTTTTACAAAGGGCATGTAGCAATAGGACAAAGGAGAATGGCTTTCAGCTGAACAAGGGCAGATTTAGATTAGATATTAGGAAAAAAACTCTTTACTGTGAGGGTGGCAAGACACTGGCAGAGGGCGGCAAGACACTGGCAGAGGCTGCCCAGAGAAGCAGTGGATGCCCCATCCTTGGCAGGGTTCAAGGCCAGGCTGGACGGCGCCTGAAGCAGCCTGGGCTAGCGGAAGGTGTCCCTGCCCATGGCAGGGGGTTGGAACTGGGTGGTCTTTAAGGTCCCTTCCAACCCAAACCATTCCACCATTCTGTGACCTTTAAAGATGCATCAGCTTACTTCAAGATTGTCTTTAAAACTATCCCAAAAATCTTATGATGAATAAGAGCTGGAAGCCTTCAAAACCAGCAGATACAGCCCCACACCATGCTTTACAAGCAGCACAAAGGGAAGGAAAACCACTGCTACCCATGCAAGAAGCCCAGAGAGCAGCAGCCCCCTCATGGGCACAGCCAGCCTCCACTCCACATGTCCCCGCTGCTCTGCAGGGCCCCCTCTCCACCGCAGGCCCTGCACCGCTGAGCTGCTCCGTACCGAAACCCCATCACAGGGAGCATCAGCATTAAGTATTTACAGAAAAGAAGCCAGAGGCAAGTCTATGCTAAAAACAGCTGGGGAGGCCATTAGACAAGCCAAAACATAAATTCTCTTCAGTATAAACGCGTGGAGATGCAACACACTCCCAGCCCCACAATATATAAAGGCAAGGTACACTGAAGCTTCACTACAATGAACAGGAAATGCTCTAGAGATAACAAGAAGTTATATGTAAACATTAAACAAAGGTTTCCTTGTTCCAGCCCCGCTAACTGAGTGACTGAGGGCATTCAGTTGTTACCATAATATTGAGTATCCAGCAGAAAGGCCCAGAAAGATGCATGCAGTGTGAGAAGACAAGCAAGCTATGTGGGAAGGAGCAGCAGACACCTGCACAGCAAAGGCTTTCAGAAGAGTGTTCTTAGATAGTGAGGTGCCACCAAGTGCTACCTACACTCACACTCTTCTTACAATACACTGCAAATCAACTTAGAGAGGCAACCTTGGGGTATTTATAGCCTTCACTCAAACTGTACCTGAAGGGTTTTGCTTTTCCAGCCAGGAAGGATATCTGGCCCTGACACTGTATTTAGTTTGACAGAACTGCTGCCACCACTTTTTCCACATAGTAACTAATGGTGTGCTGCAGGCGTCACCCACTGCTGGGCAGCAGCCAGCAGGCACAAAACCATGCAAGTGTCAGGTACCCACACACATCCATCCCTGTCAGTTCCTCGGCTCAGTGAGAGCCTCACACAGCTCCTTGCTTCCCAAGAGGACGGCAATGATGAACACAACATTGCTGCCCAACCACAGCTACCACCACCACCACCACCTGCCCTTTTTCACAGCACACAGGACAAGAAGTAAAGTTAAATAACGGAAATCTCATATATTGTGTGGCATATTTGGTGAATTCACTGTGTTGTAATGAGCACTAGAAATAGCTGGCTTGGCCAGGAACCTAAAAAACTGGATTAACTCCAATAAAGTCCAGTAATACTGATATTCCCTACTGAAGTCAACACCAGTATGCGCAGTGACTAAAAGAGGAAAGAAGCCTTGCTTTCCAGCAAGTACAGACACCCAAAGTGGCTCCAAGGCCTCTTTCCTCTTTAGACTGCACTGTAAGACAAGTGATGCCACTTTGATATTAATGGCCTGGAAAGTTCACCCAACAGCATGGCAACTCCAGCAAGGAAATGTGGGTCAATACTCTGAGCCCCTGAACTGAAGCTTTGTAGAAGCTGAAGGGGGGGGGGGGTAGTGCACCAAAGAGAGCTTCAGTAGGTAGGAAGTCAGGTGGCCCTTATTTGTGATCCATAGCTTCTCCCTGATGAGGCAGAAAATATAGATGGATAGAGCAAGGGAACAAAAGCAAAGCAGAAAAATAGCATGAAAGGGGCTGAATGGTTGAAATCCAGAGAGCTGGTTAAACGAGGTCAGCATATCAGCAGTGATTCCCTGGACTCAGCACTGCTTTCAGTAGTTCGGTCAAACTCTACAATTTGCTTTGGCCTTAGGAGTGGATTAGTTGGTGAAAACAAAATCAAAGAACCACAGATGAGTTCTTATGGCTAAGCCAGCATGCACAGTTTCATATTTAAATTCCTCTATGAATCGGTGGCTTTAGCATAGCGACCATATTTGCAGTAATCCTCATCTTCCTGCTCTGATATGGCCTCCGTGAACTTGGCAAAGGCAGCTGTCTCCGCAAAAAGCCAGGTTTTCCTCAGTGTACTGCAGTCTGAAGCTCTGGTGAAGCAGCACTGAGCTACAGCAGGAGCCAAAAAGAGTGGACCAAAAAATCAGTAGACCTCATTATTTGACTTGGAGTAACTAGGAAACTGCACAGCCCAGATCACACTAAGACAGACAACAACATGTAAAATCCTAGCACAAGATCCTAAACATTCAGTTCACTATCACCTCCCAGAATGATGACATTTATCCCCCAACAGGTATGTAAACCCATTCTGTTTCATCAGCAGAATGTTTTTTAGATCATATCTGAAATAAAAAATAAAAAATTGAAAATCAGGAGATACAATAACAGGCAAAACTATGATTGTAGAATTACAGAAGTAACAGTCTAAAAATCTGATACAATGTAATCTGGTGAAAGTCACTAATAACATGATAATCCTGCTCCCTCAAAGTCAGTGCCGTGGCCCTGCTTGAATGAGGAAATACTGCTTGCAGAAGGAAGCAGAGTAAATGATTCTATGGTTCTATGATTCTATTTAGGTTGGAAAAGACCTTTAAGATCAAGTCTAACTGTTAACCCAGCATCGTCAAGTCCATCCACAGTGTTCAAGATACGGCCTCACCAGTGCCAAGTACAGGGGGACAACCACTGCCCTAGTCTTGCTGGCCACAGTTTCTGGTAGAAGCCAGGATGCCATTGGCCTTCTTGGCCACCTGCTGTCACATTCAGCCAGCTGTCAACCAGCACCCCTGGGTCTTTTTCCGTCAAGCTACTTGCCATCTCGCAGGCTCCAATCTCCTGAAATTCAGGGTCAGTGGAGACCTGGCATGTGTGGAGACAAGCAGCTGTCAAGTAACACCTCTGGCTGTGATCCAACTTAATACCAATGTTCTGGATCACTCCTTGGGCAGCTCAGCATCTGAGCTACATAGCATGAACAAGGATCCATAAAGCAATTTAGGGCCACAGCAGAAACTGACAGCCTCCTCCCCAGTCTGGGCTGCTACATGCTGTGGGACAGACCAGTGCCCGTAACTGGGAATTCAGAGTCTGGCAGGTTTTTTCCCTAGGGAGGATGAAGCAAGAGCACAAACTTATTAAGTGTGGTAGAGGAAAGTGAGTCCAGAAGATGGAAATACAGAACACTATTATGGATCTCTGTGCTGTCACAAGCAAAATTAATTTAGTGTCATGTTAGAAGTTTACAACCAGCTGCCATATTAACATATGACTGAAGGCTTAAAAGGTCTTAAGGCTGAAATCTCTTATTAGCAACACGAGAAAAAAATATTCTGCAGATAACTGGTGATAAATGTTTTCTGAAAAGTTTCACATAAATAAGCTTAAAGTTGCAATTTTTCAGCAGTGCTGTCAGCCTCACACCAGAATATGCCAATGAATATCGTATTTGTCTTTTCAAAGCTTTTTCATTTGAGATTTGTTTTGTTTTAGCAGTGAGACGTGATGGGAAAAATAATTCTTTGTAGGATTACATTTCCCATCCTAACAAAAAGTAAGTATTCTCACTAAAGCAGGGGAAATGGGAATATTGTATTAGTTAATCCTGTTCAAGACAGTTCCTTTAGTTATTAATGTTAATAAACATGTCTATTTCTGTGTCATACTAGAAGGATATAAACAAAGATTGATAAAATTGTCCAGTAAGATTTTGCTTGTGACTTAATCAAGCAAAAGGTAATCTGGACAACAGAAGAGTAGCTGATTTTTTCTACTGAAAAAACTGCTTTTACTTGATTTTATGTATCTCCTTCTCCCACATACAGGTATGGGTTGCAACTACCAAATACAACTGGCAGATATCAGCAGTGTAACAACCCATACTGAACAGCCAGTGTCAGGCAAAAACCGTTCATTACATGATTACTAATGCCATGGGGGATCGCTGGAGAAGTGGCAGGATTATTGATCCATGTTGGACAAAGTGGGAGCTGTGGTTGTTAAAAACAAACCAACAGAATTCACATTTTGATGGTGTTATAGTTCTAGTTCCGGATGGGTTTGTCCAGCCACTGATCTGACCTATCGGTCTGTGTTATACTGAGCCTGAGCACCAGAAAGCTGGTTTCTTTTCTCCAATTCAGTCTTTGAAATGGGAGATTGTCCAGAGACATTTCCAGACCCAAATCCCAAATTCTGCTTAGCCTGATTTGTTTAAGTGCTTCTTCTGTTTCCAGACTCACCTGCCTCCTGGTTACCATACGTCACCAGCTCACTGCCAGAGACACAAACTGTGAAGTTCAGAGGGAATAAACTGAAATTATTTAAGATATGGATGAAGCTGGTGTATTAAAAAAATTTTAACTGCCACCATCGTGTATACTAACTTGTCTGAACAGCAAAGGGGAATTCACTCTAAAAATATCCAAAGGGACTAAATACCCAGGATGCATTACTCAGACAAATAAGGGAAGAGTATTGGAATTAATATTAAAAATAAGCTGCCAAGCATTTTAAAAACACTCTTCCTTTGCCTGATATTGTTTCTTTATGTGGGCTTGAAAGACTGTCTAGAATGGCTTTGCTGGATGTGTTCTCTGTTTTATCCTTAAAATATTAGGAATGCCAATATTAGCCTGTTTTCCTACACAATTCTTGAAGATCCCAAGGACATATTTTTAAGCCAAGAGTTAAGGAGAGATGTTGGATTTTTAGCAAAGCCTTCCTTTCTCCAAAATATTAATTAGCCACTTAAGTGGAAAAACGAGGAAAAATGCAAAAGGGAGAAATTCACAATATTTCCCTCTCAATGTTTCCCTTTTAAGCACAGAGTTTTCACTTCCTTTCTTTTTGAAACTTTATCTTCATGTATTTTCTCAGGTTTTTGTAGACACCTAAGTTTAAAATAAATACCCTTCAGCCTCTTAAAGCCTTTTTCTGGCTACCATTATTTTCCAGCTACCAAGTAACAAGCAACAGGACAACCGGAAATGGCCTCCAGTTGCACCAGGGGAGGTTTAGATTAGATATTATATAAAAATTCTTCACTGAAAGAGCGATCAAGCATTGGAACAGACTCCACCACAGGGAACTGGCGGAGTCATCATCCCTGGAGGTGTTTAAAAGATACATAGCTGCAGTGCTTACAGACATGGGTTAGTGGTGGGCTTGGCAGTGCTGGGTTAATGGTTGGGCTTCATGGTCTTAAAGGTCTTTTTCAACCTAAAAAATTCTATGATTCTAATATCCAACTCATTACATGGTCTAGCTTATTAAGGGAGCTGACAGGACCCTATTTTTGAGATACTTAGAAATTAAATAAGCGAGAGAATAAGTGTCTCAGTTTTCCTATGATTTGTCATTATAAGCATCCATTCTCACAGCCCTTTGCTCACGTTGGAAATGTATCATCAATTCTGGGAAAATGACCTTGGACTGATGGTATTTCCAGACAAGCTGTGAGCCTGTCTTTTTTAGTACAAGGGAACTGATAACGAGTAGTTATCCAGCTAATTGTAAAATTGTCTTCTAAAATCTCATTGTGGGACTTTCCCTTAACAATTGCCAGCTTGCTCTCCCTTTCCAGCAACAACATGAAAAAAAAAAAAAGAAGAAAAAAAAAAAAGGCACCATGTTATAAAGAACAGATAAAAGGAAAACTGAGGGGCTGCAACAGCCCTTTCATCTGCAGGTCTTCAAAAAATATCTACAGGGCAAATACTTCTGATTCCTCCTGAAGCAACATCAGCCTCAGCAGCAGCTCTGTGCTGTAAACAAGAGCAGCAGCACAGACCTGGCCGTACCGTGGGCTGGAATTTGGAAGATGTTGCATCCCACTTGAAGCTTTTTAGGGAAAGTTTTCTTCTGAAAAGTTTAAGTCAGGACAGGATTTCTTTTCAAGAGAGAAGATGGCAACTCTGGTGTAACTAACTCTAGCTAATCCAAATTTATTCCAGCTATGCCTGCACCTTGCACTGCCTGCAGAAAGCAAATTGCAAAGCAACAGCTGGACAGGCAGGGAGGGACCCAGAAATGGAGAAGAGGCAGAAGCCTGACTGAAGCCCTCCCCATGCCCCTGGCTCCAGGCCTGGCGCTGCAGGGCTCATCCCTGGCTGCATCACACAGGGAGCTCATGCCACGCTTTAATTGGAAAACACGGTTTCACCGCAAGTTGCTGTCCCCACGGGAATAGCTGGCAGCTCACCAAAAACCCACGAGTGTTAAGCCCATATTTACAAGATGCTACTACCAAATATAACTTCCCCCAGTGCCCTTAGAGAGGTCTGTTGGGCATTTCCAGTGTCAGGAAATGTTTTTTCTAATTTTAAGTACAGGTTCAGCACACTCCAAAGGTGGACACAGCCAGCTGGAGAGGATCATGCTGTTCAGGATGAGCACTTGTGTTGATGGAGGAGGTACAACTTCCCCCAAATTCCACTCTGTGAATGTAATTCCTTGCAACAGACATTGAGACCAGTTTCATTTGACATCTCAGAGCCATGCAGATTAATTATTCTCTGCTTGATACAGCATTCCAAACTCCCTTTTTATTTGGGCTTCATCCAGCAAAAGGTTACACACCTTGAAAACTGAGCTTTCCATGCTCGCCTCAGCTGGAGCCATTCAGCCTGGGCCTGCCACTCATCCGCAATATCCACATTGCTAACATCAAAGCACCACTTCCATATCTATAGTCCTAATACCACAATAAATAAGCTTTTTTTGCAAAGAAAGTCATTGCCAAATAGTATACTATCTGGCCCTGCTCTGTTTAACTGAATAATTTGCTAGGACTGAATTACTATAGCCTGTATTAAATGTTGAGATTATCGAACATGTGCTTGTACTGAATTAATATTTTATCGCTCCTGGGTCCTGTGTGGGCTGGCTGTTCTCCTGGAGTGCTTTAGCACCATGGAAACGTTGGGAGATATTTTCTCTTAATTGCATGAATGGTTGACAGATAACAGTACAGTACCATGGAATTAAGCCCCAACTGCTGATGAATTCTGATGAGCTGCTACACTGTTTCTGTTGTTTTAATTTTATTTTTAAACCTGGCAACATCTGTCCTTGTCCATTATAATTTCTGAAATCTTTAATGTCAGTAGGTAATGTATCTGTATGACAGGTAGTAATCATTACCACAACTACAACTCACACAGAGGTGAACCCTCTAAACTTAAGGGAGAATTTCAGTTGAGAAAAGAAAAGAATAAAAATAACAAGTGATCAAAAACTCTAATGAAATGTTTCTTTTAATTTGTACTTCTATAGCAAGGCTAATTCTCTAAATAACAACCCCTTGGTTTTAGAATTGTCAAGAAAATAGTGTTTAAGCACTATTATTCAAAACTATTGTCAGCAAATACAGGTAGCTCATTATAAATCAACTTTTTGTATTTCTCAAGTTAGAATTGTTCAATACCTTGTAGGACTGAGCCTGAGAAATCACCAAGAATTATTATATAATGAAGCAATTTTGCAGAGTGCCTTCTTTTTAAGCATAGTTTGTGCTGCATGATTCACCATACTATAACTGTTCGGGATGCGTATTATACCTTTGCAGAAATATTTTATATGCCCATATAAGTTTGTGACACACACCTTCACTGCATCACTTGCTCTGTATTGCAGGGTACTGCTGAAGTATCCCATGTACATTTGCTCAACATCCTTTGACTGTCTGACGGATAACAAGTTGTAGTTAACCCTAACAATACAAACAAAAGGCAACTGCAGTCTGCAAATGAGATGAGACATGTAGTAGCGAAACTAAGCACAGCAACAATCCCTTTCAGATGCCACAGTAAGTATCTACTGCTCGAACTTGCAGTTGAATAGATGAGCTTTACAGAGCACTGAAGGCTGACGACACAGGGACAGCAAGTTCCCCAAAGCACCTTCCACTCAAACACAGCAGCATTTCCCTGAAGCGTGCCTGCTTCAGCTTGTCACTGCTGGGTTTGGGGAACTAGATAGCTCAGCCTGCTCTTGGGGTTGGCTGGACTGGTGTCTATCAGAATCAGAACAAGAAGGAAGAACTGGGTTTGGATTGGTTTTAATTCATTTTCACAGAGATCTTGTGTAACCAGCAAGTTATATTCCCTAAGACATCAGAAATTACATAATGAATTTCGTTAAGTTGCAGAAAGTTTTTGCCATTTTATAAGAGCAGAGCATTAAGTGTTACATCACCAAAGCTGTGGCTGAGTCCTAGCCCCAAATTAAATACTGGCCTAAATACATACTCTGAATCTAATCTGTACCCATCTACTGTTTCAAGGATCCACTGCTTCTCAGAAGTTTTCTTGGCACTTTAAACATAGCAAGCTTTAAAGTATTGTCAAAATACTTCCCTGATTTTAATCAGAGCACATATGGAGAAACTGAACTCTGTCTACAGGTGACAGACAGATAGTCTGGAAGGGATCGACAGATTTTTATTCACCCTGCTTGTATAAGAGCAGGGAAACAGAGCATACATGATAAAGGGGTAGGTTTGAGAGCTGGGAGATCGTTTGGTCATTGTACCCACTTGCTTCATGGTTTCTGCCAGAACTTTCAAGGAGTCCTTATATAAGAAACCAGATTATATTAATGCCATTTATCATTATTAATATAACATGCCATCAGAAACTTCCAGGAAAACTTTTTTGGTTGTTTTTGAAAATGAGATGGATCTGAGCCAAATGGCAGATTTGAAATGAAGCATTTCTGAAAACCTGTGCAATTCCAGTTCTGTATTTGGGTTTAGACCCAGTTTTGTCTCCGTGCCCTTTTTTAAATATGCAGCAGTAAAGCCTGGATCTACTCAGGATCTCAGATTTCTAGTGTTCAAAGTCCAGGTTTAAGCTATACACTCTGAACTCATCTCTGCTACCAGTGAGGGACAGTACCTACACAAAGCCTTTAGGAAAAACAGACTATTGTATATCCATTCATCCCCTGTTCCCCATGTCATCAGGCAGCTCCTCACAGGTTAGTGGGAACAGCGTCCACCTCTCCATCTGGAGGAGGCAGGACCTTGTCCTGCAAACGTTGCCAACCCCAGAACAGCAGGATGTAGCCCAGGTTGCCTACTTTCATAACGTTCCCCTTTTTGTGCTGTGATACAACAGCACAAATATATTAATAAAAATGCACTCAGTCAGGAATGCAGTGCTGCTGAATTCTCACGGTCTTGATTTTAGAGAGCCAAAGGCAACAGGCCCGAATATGCTACCACAGGTGCTCCATATGCAAATGCACACACATTTACTGCAGCTACATTTACACGGAGCTGTACAGAAGGCACAGGCTCTCTTGCTCTGGGAAGAAATGAGTAACAGCAACACAGCCCAGCTGTCTCTTGACCAGTGCTTTCCAGCCCCCCACCAAGAGCTGCATGTTCCTGCTGCTGGGAGTCCTGGAGATCACCCCTTCCCACATCTGGTTCCTCCATGCTTTCCTTTGAAAATAACAAGACAACAATTAAGTATGAAAAACATCTACATTCAGTAAAGCAAGAGCTTTATGATCATTTCATAATACATCTGTTTACTCTCTACAGTTAAGAAAATGACACTATTACCTGTATTTCAAAACACAGTAAACTACCTTTAAAATGCTCATCTGCCAAGGGAAGAGTTTGATTTTCCATGACAGCTATAGCCCAAACAGAAGAAAAGCTTTTTATCAGCCAAACAAGCAAGTTCTATTGTTAAACTGCAGTGATTTCTCCTGTGTTTACAGGATTGTAGGTAAACACAGGCTTTGGAATTGCCACTCTCTTGTGGGGAAAGCCTACCCATAGCTTCCTATTTTCTTGAAATTTCATCTGTGAGGACAGAAGAGTCATGATCTAAAGCCTTCAGAGGCCAAACTGCCCAAATCTGGCACTTTAAGAAGAAACATTCAGAGTGTTGTACAGTGTTTTACTTGCATTGAAATCAAGAGTAACTGCGAAGCTAAAGCCTTGCATGTGCTTTGAAAGTGCAAGATTAATGCAAATACTGCACAGCTTTGTCTGATCTTGACTAGAAAAGTGTTTAACACACTGAGTAGCTTCTACCCAGCCTGAATTCAGATTACAGATTTAAGGAGCACTTCTGTCAGCTCCTATGCACAACCCCCATTAACAGCAACGTTAATGCCCTGCAAACAATCATGTTAACATCAATGAAAGAAGTGATCGCACAAATGGAGAAATAGACCCCTTCGGGTGAAAAGCAGAGCTCAGTGCAGCGACCAGCCTACGGACATCTATGACAAATAGTCGGGTAAGCAGACATTTGTTCTGTACACACAAAGCTGAAAATATACGTAACTGGCAACGCAAAAGCATGACTCTTTCAGACTGCTCTTTGACTATATAAATGTGGGTAGTTGGGCACATTTCCATCAGCATCATTCAAGTTTAGATGAAATAAATTTTCAGCATATTACTATACCATTTCTGGCATTGCTGAATCTGCGTAAATATATCTAGTCTAAAATTAGAGTTGTTGTAAGTACATTACCAGGGGGTGGAGGGGTGTAATTTGGCTGAAAAGAATGGATACCAAGCTAGTTACAGATGGGGCTGGTTGAATGTTCTGTTATAGAGATTGTTCAACACTGAGCACCGGTCTTTTTAAAGAAGAGGTCTCCCATCAGAAAACATTTGGTATTTCATTACTATTCCCATTCTACTTCAGGCAGAAAAGAGATTGCCTATAATTTTTAAATACAAGCCCAGAGGGAAAAGCCTCACTTTCCTAAAGCAGCATTTAACCTGGAGTTCAGTCACTTGTATGAGATAGATGAGAGCTCCTAGGTGGACCAAGGACATGACCTCCATCTACCATAATCTCTATGCTACTAAGTATTCTGGAAAGGATGTCTTTTTACTGCTCATAAATATTCACCAGGCTAGAAACAGAAGCTGAAGAGAAACCAGGGCATGAATATCTCAGACTGGCTGGACAAAGAGCCTGGAACAACAGAATTTTGAAGGAAAAAATGCACTTGAGTCATATGCCTAAGGTGAGAGGAGGCAGACTTTAGAGTTGAACTCAAAGGTTCACATTTACTAGGATACACTGTCAAATGGGGTCCAACATGAGAGTACCACCAGTTCCTACTGTCCTCTGGAGCAGTTCCCAGCTCCATCATGTTGGTCTCTCTGCTGATCTATCCTCCTTCCATCCTTCCTAGGCTCTCTGGTTATTCACAAGATTCTTCCTAACCCCATTATTCATGCGGATAGAGCCAAGCCCTTCACCTTCTCTGCTCAGCCGCCCCAACAGCTGACACTAAACCTGGAGCAGCCCTAAAATTCCTTCATGTTCTCAAGCTCATCAGCTCAGTTAATGGTCGAGCAATTCTTTCAGTCTATCAAAATCTGCTTTGCTGAAATGGAGAACTTATATTTAGCCTCCTATTTAAACAAAATAACCTACTATTGTATGAAGGTCATCTTTAACAACAAGCTCTAACAATTTTAGCACTGCATCTCCTCTTTTTGAGTCAGTGAATATTTATTTTTTAAAAAAAATGTTGGCTAGAAACTGAATAGTTGTAATCTGACACAAAGGATACCAGCTGATAATAGTGTATAGCGACCTAAAAAAATTAAAAAGACTGACATATTTGTCTATAGCTTACAAGCAAATCAAGTACAAAAATTTGAAAAAGTTTAACTCCATACAATTAACTCAAACCCTACTCATGGTAAATTACACTGTAGCACTGCTATGAGTTTGCGGCAAGTATGCAAGAGCTGCATTGACAGAATGCTCATGGAAAAGTACTGTCAGTGCTAGAGCCTGCACAGTGAGGATAATGCTGTTCCTGACCCCAAAGAGGGAACATTCACAAAAATGCCTTCTTTTCTGAATGTATATTGAAATGAACTTTCATATTAATGCAACAGAGCACACATGACAAGCAGCGTCATCAACTGCATAATGCTTTATTTTACCTTTACAAGAACCAACACATATGCTATGAAGACCAGAATCATTAGGCAATGTAATTAAAGTGCAAGTGAATAGCTTCCTTTGGATGACAGGGCAAGGGAGAAGAGGTGGCAAAAACCTCAACAGCAGCCCTCTCTCTTGTCAAAAGTAGGAGTACTGGTATGTTAGTTGTGTGAATGTTTATCAAGCCTCTCACTTCCTCAGTGTATTAATCCTGTCCTTGTTTCACATGGCCAATTTGTTCCTTCTGCCTTCCCTCCAGCATTTTTCTTAAGAGTCTGTTGTTTCTAATCAAATCAGTGATTTTCAAGTGGCTTCCTTTCTGTTTAGAAGATTTCCTTTTTTTCTGCATTATCCCTCCAAGAAAATAGTTGCATAAATAAAGTCTACCTTCTAGAAACTTTCCGCATACGCATCACCTATGGATCAGGAAGAAATACAGTAATAGGCACACCAGAATCACAGAGAAAAGAGATTGACAGAGCTGGCTGCTACGAAATAGAAACTCTTTGTATTGTCCCTTATCTTCTGCCAGTGCTGCGAGCCCAGACAGCCACTTGCACTGATGCTCTGGGACTCCCTCCACATGGTTCTGACCTGCCTGGCCATTCCTCCTTTCCAGGAGGCTCCATAACAGGGGAGGGGATAGGAGTGATGCAAGAGCTTTCACTGGGGCTACTGCTTGCATTGCTTTTGTCCAAGGAGGTACTCTATTTTCAAGTAGGACAAAAATCAGAGGACTATTTCAAGGACATTTGCTCATGAGAAACCCAAATAGAAGTGGCATCTGCCCTTACCACTAAGCTACAGCGCACAAGCAGCTTTCACAGAATGGTCAGGGTTGGAAGGCACCTCTGGAGACCGCCTAGTCTAACCCCTTACTAGAGCAGGGTCTCCCAGAGCAGGTTGCACAGAGCGATTTCCAGGCGGGTTTTGAATGTCTCCAGAGAAGGAGACCCCACAGCCTCTCCGGGCAGCCCATTCCGGTGCTCTGTCACCTTCAGAGTAAAGAAGTTTTCTTTGTACTCAGATGGAACTTCCCATGTTTCAATTAGAACAAGACTAACAAGGGACGGAAGAGTGTATGCCATGTCACTTTTACAGGGTTTTTTTTTTTTTTCCATTGACTAGAATAAACATTTTTTAATTTTAATTCCTACTTGAGCTCCTGCTCTAAATTACAGCCAGTAAACACAGACCTAGATTTCAAGGACTTTTCAGTTACCTCTTTCTCATAGTCATCTTTGGCTACTTCCCAGACTTTCAGAAAGGCTTTCATATCCTTACAGGGCCTGCAAGGTATTTGGCCAAGGAGATCTGGACTGTACCAGCCTATTTCAGGAGCTCAGGCACCACACAGCAGCTGCTACTTACCTCTGCCTGCTACCAAGCATCACTGCATGAATCACTCTCCCTGAGCAAGACTGTTACCAGGCTGCCAAGCAAGGTATCTTTGCAGATTTCAGCCTGTGCCAACGTGAACTGGAACTAATACATTCTTCATAACATGATGCCTAAACGACCTTTTTACAAACAAAAACTTTAATTTTATAAAATAATGTCTGATGACTCAAAGCGTTCAAAAGTTCTATGTGAAAAAAAAGGCTTTTTTTTTTTTCGCCCCCCCTTACAGAGACAAAGCAGCAATAGACCACAAAATCCAGGCAAAATATCAGATGCAAAGGACTGGGAAGCCAGCAATAATAGCCTTGCTACTGTACAACAGATCTGTTGTGTATTGATGACATAATACTATTACACCCTGACTGCAAAAATAACGTGAAAATTGCATGAACACTTATTAAAATCAACATGTTATCACTAAGTTGCATTTAACAAATAAAGCAGTTTTCATTGCTCCAGCTGCCCTTAGAAACAGCTTTTCAGGATTAGAAAGAAAAGCAACACCACCACCGTGTGGCAGACATCAATATCAATCCCATCACAAGAAAGTAATGACAGAAAGACAGGACCTGAATCCAGAGAAGAAAGGTCTTGCTCCATTTTCTTAACTAATCAGGCATCCTACAGCAGGTTCCTGAATTCACTCAAAGAAAGCAAGGTTTCATATGGGTATATATGGACTTCTGCTATTTTCTCCCTGTGCAGTACAGGACATGATGCTTTAAATGCAGTGTCATGGATCACTTGTCTGCTTTGACCTTCTAGATTACATTGCAGCTGTCGCCAGTCCTCATTACTTTTTTTCAGGTATGAATAGATACAATACCATGGCTATCGTACAAAGCTACACCTTACCTTTGGGGGAAATAAGGAACATACACTATCAAATAAACACCACTGGAGTTTTAAGGTTGGAGCAGGGATAGACTGTGGCCCTATAGTTCACCAGTTGATTTTGATATTTATCACATTCTTCCAACCAGCCAGGTAAGAAACAGGCTATTTTCAAAGCTTTGTTTCAAATTGCAATAAAGCATTCTGTGAGCAAGACGGGAACAACAGCTTACACCCAGGTAATAAGCCAAGTAATTAGGAAGTGAGCTTTCCTAGCTGTAGCAGTCCCAGGTAGAAGGCTTGCTTTGGGTCAGCTTCCAAGGAGCTCCATCGACAGCAGAGTGCCCAGGGAGTGCAATTTCCCCTTCCCTCTTCAACAGAGACAGTTTCCTGTCTGTCTGGGCATGCGTGTCCCCTCCAGCCAGAGCTCACAGTAAAGCTGCCTGCGTGCAACTTCTTGAGCCCTCACACACTAGAATGTACATTGACTCAGACCCAGTAAGCAATTATTCACCAGTGTGAAACACATCCTGATGTAGTTGGACCCAGGAGACTAACCAGGCAGTAAATCCTAGTGATCTCTTACCTTATGCATGAGCTTCCCAAACTTATGGGAAAAGACCATGGACTATTCCCAAGAACAATTTGTACTTTATGTTTTCTTGATATGTTCTCCTATAGGTTTTTTTCAAGCTCTTTGGATCTTCTGAGCCTTTTTACTAGGTCAAGAGATAACTGTATTTCAAATTTTTAGTTAAAACAGTGTGAGGTGGCAGTTCGTCTCTTCTCCCACATAACAAATGATAGGACAAGATGAAATGGCCTCAAGTTGTGCCAGGGGAGGTTTAGATTGGATATTAGGAAAAATTTCTTCACGGAAAGGGTTGTCAAGCATTGGAACAGGCTACCAAGGGAAGGGGTGGATTCACCATCCCTGGAGGTATTCAAAAGATGTGTAGATGTGGTGCTTAGGGACATAGTTTAGTGGTGGGCTTGGCAGTGCTGGGTTAATGGTTGGACTCAACGATCTTAAAGGTCTTTTCCAACCTAAATGATTCTATGATGGAAGCAGCACAACTTACAGCAGCAGTAACAACCTTAAGGCTGTGTGCCCGCAAAAGGTACTCACTTTGTAGTGGAGTCCTTCAGATGCTACAGATCTAGGAAAATTCTGAAAAAAATATCTTTGTAAATATTTAGTTATATTTCCTAGTGATCAAGACAGTTTGTTCCTTGGTTCCTGCCAACATCCCCTTTTCCCAACTGTTGTTTAACATGCCTGACAGCTGCCACCTTCCACTCGAGGAACATCTGCATTTCAGAGACTTGTGGAGAACGAGTGAAGCACCAAGAATCATCGACATGAATGCCTGAAAACATGTACAATATTCATGTTTCCCCACTGCTTCCTAATATCGTTACAACGAAAACTCCAGTCTGAGCATTCACCCCTTTTGATATAAGTACCTGCCTTTTACTAACAGCCAGGACTTGTGAATACATATGGTAAGACAACCATACTTCACATGTGATCCCACCCTTTGATCTTTTGAGCAACTGGCTTCCAAATTGTCACACTATGAAGCATTTTAATGTATACTTTGTACGAATGGTTACGACCAAATGAATGATTTAGTGACAAAATGTTTGGAGTAAACCAATTGAGTAAAACTGCAGAGGGCATGTGCAATCAGGCTGGATTTGAGCAACAGCTGTTACACATTTGCAGAATAATAGATCTGATGAACTAATTTGTGAGAAAAACTGGGCACAGCTGTGATGCATCTCACAAATGAAAAGCAACAAACTAAGCAACTGCATAAAAAGAACTCTTTTTCAGATCAACTTCACTAAAACTGCATGTGGTTGGGTTTGGTTTTTATTGGGGTTTGGGGTGGGTGGTTTTTTTTTTTATATAAATTAAATAGTTTGGCAGACAAGGAAACCAGGAAGAAAATGCCTATATCTGAAGTAACTGCTATTTAAAGGTTTGTAGCAGTCAGAAAATCGGTTTTCTGTTAAAGTACAGGAGTAATTCAACTAAGTTTAATAAAAACTGTGTGAACAATACATGTTGAAGGCAAATTCTGTGTTTTTCCAGAGAAACATCATAAATCAAAGTTTTTAGTATTCTAAGTACAGATATTAAACCATGAGAGCAAACTTTCATTTGTTGCTACATCCAGAAGAAACCCACAGTTTGCATCTTCCCTTCTAAAAATCACCTCAAGGGCAGATGTCACACAATACAGGAGACAAAGATTTGCACAAAGCCATTAGAGAAGCACACGCCAATGGATTACTGCAGATTCAGTGCCATACAAAGGTAACTATGCCAAAATTATCAGTAGAAGAGCACACAATTAAAATTACCTTTTAAAAAGATCCGAGTTGAAATAATACTGTTTCATCAGTTCAGAAGTACACTTCCACTAAGTAAAGCCAAACCCAGGTCATACAGACACACATAATATTGGATCAATAGAAATTACAAGATGAGCTTGAAAAAAAAAATCCATTGAAAGAGTCCTTGCTGAATTGAAACAGCATTGATTATTATTTATAGTGTAACCCCTTAACTACGGATTGCCGTAGGAATGAGGCTGTGTCTCACGTACTAGGAGGCTGCCCACACTGTACTGATGTAGGGGGTCAGCCTAGTCCAGGTGCAGGAGTCTGCATTGTTTCCTTCCTTTCTTCCCTTTATAATGAGCTACAATGCTCTACTCATCTTTACTCCCTCCTCCCAGAACAAAACCCGATTAAAATGCCCATGTAGTCAGCTGTTTTCCCTTTATTTTCATCTGTTTTCTTTCACTCTAATAGTAAAAGGATGTCCAGCCTTCCTGGCTGAAGTTGTTGGGTAATTTGAGACATTGCCAGTTTTTCATGTCATCATCCATTTTCAAAAAGCTAATAGATCAGCATAAGCGAAAACAGCAAAAGGCATTGACATTTCCATAAAACATCCAAGTAACAAGGACTTTTTTTATTGCTATAGATGTTACCAAAATTATTTGAGAAATGCTTTTCAGAGAGAAGATAAATATGCAGTGGGATTTCCTCCTGTTTGGAGGGAAGAGTCCATCCAGACAGATCTGTGCCTTAGTGAACAGACTGGATCCCACACCAAGGGAGTAGGTACTACCAACATAGTGGAGTGAGCAACTGGCTTCGGTGCTCATCCCATGCACCTGAACTAGCGAGAAGCAAACTCAGCTGAATCTCTTCACTAAACTATACTTACCATCCACTATTTAATTAAGTCTTAAGCCAAATGACTGGCGGAGAAAAAGCACAAGTTAATTAACATATCATGATGCAGTATCTAAAAACTCCTTTGACAGGATAATAAATAATATATGAAAGACAAAGCAAAAGGGGTCTAATTTAGGATTGGTTCAAAAATACCTCAAGCCTCACACTGCCTGTGTTAATTAAGCATGTTTGAAGCCAGGACATCTCATGTCTATACGTGCAAAGGCTTTATTTACAGCTGGAGTTTCTTATAGATGGTTAGTATCAATACTTAACAATGTCAGGTATAACAGCTGAAATAGATACTGCTATGTTATTTTTGTATGCAATATCTTTCAATCCTATTAAAAATAAAACAGGCTTTCATTAAAGCTGCAGCCTTCATCTAAGATGGTTGCAAGCACTAGTTGTTAATTATAGATTAAACAGTCCTGCAAGACTTTGAAACTGTGCTCGAAACCAACCCAAATAAACTGGGCTCCAAGCTCAGTATTTCTGAAAATTCAAAGATCACAGAACTTCATACACATTTTAATTGTTTGCACGTATTTAACATTGCATGAATTTTCTCTTGCAAAAAGGCTCTTTATGCACATCGCCCTATACTAGTAAATACTCATGTTACAACTACTGCTATTGCTACTCATACTCAGTTATGCACAATCCTCTTTTTCACTTGATAAATTTTTTCTTTTATAACAATAACAACAAATAGATGGCTGTTCAGTGATTGTTCTTTCTACACTAACAATGTTCCAAACATGCCTTCTTAACATTTTTATATAGCTCAAAATTAAAAGCTATTTACATTTTAAGAGATACTTCCACTCTTGAAGTAATAATATAAACACAAAATAATCTCCTACAAGATTAAGGGATTGTATATCCATAAAAACTGACATTATAAAAGACTTCAAGGTTTTTCTTTATGACTTGTACAAAACATCAGCAAATTTTCGTACTTTTGTAAACTACTGCAGAAAAGCTACCTAGATCCTTGTGCTGTAGAAACAGGACTAAGTCCAATGCAAGGAACTGAGTAACATTTTCCTACCTGGTATCACAATGGTTAGTAATCTCAGGATTGTTCTTGGGCAAACTGCTCAGAGAGCCTTGTCAGCAAACACCTCAAGCAGGTCCGTGGGCAGATGGCATGCTTTATAGATTGTGTATTACTTCTGTTAACCAACACACTAGCAAGGAAATGACCTCAGCAGATGGGATTCAAACTTATTTGGCAGAGGATAGGAATGAAGGGCAGAGTCCTGAGCAGCTCACAAGGCTCGTTAGCTCATTAAGAAGGGAGGAGATGGGGGACTAGGTAAATATATCAGATTATACGAAAATGTAGCAAGAAAAAGTACAGGGTACCTCTCAGTATCTGTGAGGTACAAGCAGAACAGGATGCTGATCCATCATTGTTCTAGAGGAAAGAAAATAACGCAGTGCTCAGGTTGCTTGAGTTTAGGGGGTGACAGTACACAGAATTTCTCAACATTTGTGGGAGACAGGAAAGCCACTTACGGATCCTGAGTTACTGAGGGATAAAGTAGGAGACCTTGAGTAGTCATTCAAGGCTGAACAAAGCAGGATTTATCCTATTTGTTTTGGGTTTTCTACGCTACTGCATAAAACCTCCCCTCTAAGTAGCTTTTTGAACAAGCTACTGACTGACTCTATATGGGTTAAAGTTCAGAAGGAGTAGAAAAAGATATGGTTCCAAATGCGGAATCTTTTTTCTCTTCAATTCTCATGCATATGTTTTCATGATAACCTTCACAGGCATTCTCCCTCTATTCTTCTTCCCACACCAATCCTTCCAAAACCTGTCTGCACTGTCACTACAGAAGTACAGTCATTCCATCTCTACAAAGCAGCAAATCAACTAAAATGTTATCTGAAAGCTGGTAAATTCCACAGAATTGTTTGGTTTTTTTAAGAAAAAAAAGTTATTGTAATGAAATTATGGTAATTACTGCGCTTTGTCTTCAATGTGGATTTTTTCCCCCAGGCACATCCTGCTTGGATTAGATTCTTTGTGTACGAAACGTTGCTCCTATAAAATCTGTACTGCACATGAAAAAAAAATATTCAGCCCTTATTTTTTAGTATCCTCAAAGAATGATGCATAATGTTCTTGGAGGGAAAAAAAAAAAATGCTTAAATGTTTCATCCGGAAATGTAAACAGTTGAGTTCTTACCTTGTTATCTCAATGACACAATGAGAACTCTTCCTTAAGAGCCCACATGTCTTTCAACTGTTACACATTTTTATGTTTCTTGTTTCATTTCACTAAATACCAGGCAATTTATTTCCCTTACTGTAAGTACAGAAACTATCCCCCTAAAATAAAAATTTAAAGAGACACGCATGAAAGAATAGCACCAGTGCATTAACAGCATGCTTCTGAAATCTTCGCAGTGCTTTACAAACATGGCGCTGTGCCCCACTCTTAGCTTTCCTGCCAACTGTGCTTACACCAGCAAATTCAAAGACTTCAATTATTCATCACTGCTCCTGATGTCCCAGCAGCAGTATTGTCACAGCTGCTATTACAATCGTATATACTTCACCTTACCGGTGATCAAAACCAACACTTAGCTGTGGTAAAGAGAAAGTCATAAACATAGGGGCCAAAGTCCTGCAAGGTCAACTGTTGCGTCTGTTTTGGGATGTGGGCCTGATAGCCATGTTGTTTTGGACACAGGCTACTGAATTTTCTTTCACTGGAAGCTCAAAGAACACAGTCCATGCAGGGCTAGCATGTCAAGTCCTGCTGAGGCTCCAGGTCTCTGGCCACTGCAACACTTCCAAGGGGAAGAACACCCCATTTACAGCACCATCCTCACAAACCAAGTAGAATATGTATTTGTAAATGTATATGCATTCGTATTCATAGAACAATAGAATGATCTGGGTTGGAAGGGACCTTAAAAAGCTCATCTAGTTCCACCCTCCTGCCACAGGCAGGGACACCTTCCACCAGCCCAGGCTGCTCCCAGCCCCGTCCAGCCTGGCCTTGAGCCCTGCCAGGGATGGGGCACCCACAGCTGCTCTAGGCAGCCTGTGCCAGCGCCTCACCACTCTCATAGTGAAGAATTTCTTTGTTATTAATTCCTTAATGACAAATGCAGAAAGCTTATGTTACCACTAGCACTCTCCACAATCTATTCCCTTATGTTTTAAAAATCACTTTCTATTTGAACTTTAGGGCAAGAATGTTAATTCAGCTGCACTAAACATCAGGAGATCAATATTAAGTACTTCCAATTAGCTTTATTCCTATGTCTAAAACCAGTAAAATAATTACAGCACATACAGTGCACCCCTCTTCTTCCACTTAGTAACACACACAGTGAAAAACAATCCAGAGGGACAGCCATAACCTTGATATTTTAACTAATTCATTAATCTCTATTTATTTTACCTTCTACTGTTACTCATAGTAGACACCAACATCAAACAATTATAAATGGGAAGCAGAAAATAAAGCTTTACTTTTCCCATTACTTTCTTTTACATGCTTTGCAGAACTTTGTAGGTGAAGAGTTATCCTGATGCCCTCCTATAGCAAAGCTGGGCTGGTATTTGTACAGAAATGCACTAGGTATTTGGTAAACTCTAATGAGAATAAAGGGGAGGAAACACTGAAAGATAAGGAAATCTCATTGTAAAACCAGCTCTACAAATATTTTTAGTGACCTGAAGGTATTCTCCAACCATTTTAAAAGACTGCTTATATTCCCAGTTGAATGCATCTATTCACAACTGTGTAATGATAAGAACACAGAACACCTGCCTCTATGTAGTTTTTTTTAAGTAAGGAAACCTAGTAGCAAGAGTACACTTTAAATTCGTAAAAGCAGAAAGAACTCTAGTTTTTGTCTTCTAGGAAATTAATTAAAACACTCTAGGCTATAAGAGTATAACACTGCTTTTACTTGTATAAAGAAGATAGGCTGTAACGTTTCCAATTATCACTTTTACTGTATTTGCCACATGTGTCCCTAAAATCTCTTTACTTCATCTAAGATACAACGTTTTACAAAATGCATTAATCATCTATAGGCAGTAGGTTGAATGCAAATACACCAAACATCCTATTTTTTTTAAATCACCTGAGAGGAGGAGTACGGGAAGTAATAAGTGTAAGTGAAACAGTTGTAGTCATCACTTTCTGCAGGTTTTACTCACGGAGATTTCCCTAAGATAATCAGTAAATTGATTTATACTCTTGAACAGGTTTAGAGCCTGGATCATTGGAAAAATCAATACCACTTTCTGTCTTGGCAACCAGTTATCAGGCAATTTTATTAGAAAGGAAACCAGGAAGTGAGTTGTTGAAATATGTGAGGAAGAGCATCTCTCAAGTTTTTTTAATCTAGTGAGAGAATACACACCTTCTTCTAATCAGATGCAAAATGTAAGTGAAGTAACACTGCTTCACTGAATTTTGAATTGTTTACTACACTGACTCGTAAGTCAACAGCTGCTGGCTTACCAGCAGGTGCTACAGCTCACACAGTTGATGTAAGTTACTAGGAGTCACAGCTTTAATTGGCTCCCTCAACTACTTTGTTAGGCATAAAAAGCATAATAGCCTTCCCTCCCTTAAGGGGGGTATGTAGTTGAGAAACTGGTTTCTCTAGTGCTGCTCTAGTACTGGGTCTTTTGGGAGGCACTGCCTAAGTAGATGTGGGTTTTGGTGCTTTGACTTTCTATTTCTGTTCTTTTTCCTGGGGTGCAGCTTTGGGTCTTATTGCTTAAATCTCTTTGTTATGCTGGTGTGTTTTCTCACAGCAGTGATGTTTTTATCCCTTCTTATAAAAGTGTCTCAGGTATTTGTGCATCTTTATTGACTATAAAAGAAGTTTAAGTGATAAGCCTAAAATGTCTGAGCAATGCATGGCTATATCAAGATGAGCTAAAATGCTCATGAGGTATTCATAGCTCCCAGGTTACAAGTGTACTTGGTCTACAAGTCCTGAGAAAGAATGCTTAGAAAAAACAAACAAAAAAACCCCAAAACAAACTGCAAAACCTATGCTATGCAATGGTTGTTGGTTGGGGTTGGGTTTTGTTGTTCAGGTTTTTTTCTTTGGGGAGTGGTCTCCAGTATACCTGTATCTGTAGGAAATTTGCAGGATGATGCAAAGTAGTTGAACGAACATGCTTTCTGTTGGATGCAATTAGTGTATGTGATATTTACTGGGGGGGGGGGGGAGTAAATATATATATAGAGAGAGAAAAACAACCAGGAATTTGAAAAACAGAGGATGTTAGCTAGATACTTACCAACAGCTAACAAAACATGGCCTTGGGAGAAGGAACAGACACTATAAATATGTCAAGCTGAGGCACAGGATAAGCTCAAGGAGAATGAAATGGTTGATGGGACTAAATGGAAAACTAGTGGAACTGTGTGTGAACTATCCTAATCAGCACACTAAAATATCCACCCTTGCACAAAGCGAGCCCCCTATAAGGACCCCTCCCCACAGAGCATGGGCGGTAAAAGAAATATCTGTACCTTTAAATGGAGATGAAACTTGTAAGAACGATGAGAATTAATTGTGACTAAACGTACTTGTAAGCAATTGTTCAAAGTGTAGGAGCAGCTCTGTGTTGAGGTGTGCTGGCTTTGTGGGTTACCACCCAGCGCCGACCGCTGTGTGTCTGGGCTTTGGCGTGGATCGGCTCTTACAGACGGGGTGAAGAGCCCAGGGTTGGGGTAACAAACGGCTGCAGGCAGCTGTGTGTAAGCGGCGCGCCTGGCCCACAGGACTCCAGAAATGCGCAGACCACACCTGCCTCTTCAGGTGTTTGCGGAAACGCTCTGAAAACCGAGTTAAGTCGTGTACTGCCAGTTGGCTTTTTCCCCCTCATCTTCACAAATAACCAAGGTGAGTTTCTAAGGACTGACCTGTGTGCCTGTACGTGGCTCCCACCGCGCCCTGCCCGCAGGGGAGGCGGCGCCCGGG